>WBMZ01005565.1:0-430521 GCA_013400975.1 Atrichornis clamosus
CGCTCCGCTCCGCTCCGCCGCGCACACGCACCGGCGCAGCCGCGCAGGGAGGGATGCGCCGTGCCCCGGCGGGAGCCCGTCTCCCGCGGAGCCGCCGCCGCCGCCGCTGCCGCCGGGCTGCGGAGGGAAGGGTGAAACCCGAGCCGCCGCGATCGATACGCGAGGGGAGTAAGTGGAGCTGAAAATGCGAGAGATGCGGCTCCGGAGGCAGCGGGGGCGGAGGACCGCGGGAGCGCGGAGGGACGCGGGCCGCGCCCGAGCGGGGACCGGCACCCGCTCCGCTCCGCACCCCTGCGCGGGGCGGCGGCGGAGGGCGGAGGCGCCGCCGCGCTCCGAGGTGCGGTGCGATTTAAGGTGGTCGGGAGGAGATGGTGGCGGCCGCCGGTCCCTCTCCCCAGGAGACCCGGCAACGTGCGGAAAATCAGGCCGAGGAACGGGGAGAGTTTGGGAAATTCCACCCCCCACCCCCCTTTCCCGCGTCCACTCCCCGCCTAGTCCTTCCAGGCGAGTCCTGCTCTAGCACTGAAGGTGGGGCTTAAATGTATTAATATTAAAAAAGCGCTGTTGACCTATATTTGGAGGAAACCCATTTCCAGTGTCTAGATTGCATGTAGTTTCTGAAACTCCGGGATTGGCAGAGCAATTGACTTCACCGAGCTCTCTGTTGAGCATGAATAATAATTACGAGGTGACTCTAGGAGCGGTTCTCAATCTCTCTCTCTCTCTTTCTCTTTCTCTCTCCTTTATCTTTTTTTTCTTTCTTTCTTTTTTTCATAAAATGGTTCCGCAATTCGATTCCACCCGAGATCCAATATTTACCCAGTTGTAAACCTTGTGCCATCAGATTTTTTAAAAGAGAAGGTGATGCAATGCCGATAAGTTGCAAGTCCCTCCCCTATGGAAGTACCAGAGCATTGGCGGCGAGCATCCTTAAAGAAATATCAATATATTTACGATCTGATGGGCACAATTGCAAATGATGGTATTGCAATACGAGCTATATAATACGGAATCAGATGAGGAATGGTCGATCCGGCTTCAGCTGCCTTTTGTGAGTGCACGACTGCATGCCTACTAAATTTAGAATACGCTCGCGAGGGAAATAATAATAATAATAATAATGAAGTTTAAAATGAAATGAAGAAAAAAAAGAGAAATAAAATAAAATATATATTAAAAAATCAAGTCAGCAGGCGCAGCAACCGCGGACTACGTTTGTAATAATGAGTGGGTGGCCTGGCGGTCACTATACACTTGGGGTCCTCTGAGCTGTATGCAATTCGTTTGATCAAAGTGCATCCTTGGGCACAAATGCAAACAGCAATCTCTAACCAAGTTACAGGGAACGCCATGGCACGGTAATGACTGTAAGTATCACACAGATTCCCCCACCAAATATCTAAATAGCTCCAGCTCCAGCCCCTGCTAACTTGTCTGGATAGATGGTATTTACATTCAATGGGGAAACTAGCCGAGTTTGGAGGGGCGGGGGGAGGAGGGGGAGAGGGAAAGGGGGGGCTTTCAAAAATACTAAGACAGATGCGTCCTTTAGGATTGCTCAGAGAGGTTAACAAACACAAATACAGGTATCTCTGTGGCTCTACCTGAGTCATCAGTCTGTCAGCTCCCGTGTTCTCTTCATCCTTAAAAATAATGTCAGGGTTGTAATTTGGGGTTAGTTCTTTAAATCTCTCGGAGTTTCTTGTGATCTTCCCTTCATATCTTCCACTGGCCCCTAGGGTCTTCTCTGCCACATTGGGAATAAACTGCTTATAGGCTAAAGGGGTCAGCTTTTTGGGGTGTCTCCTTTTTCCAATGCCCCTGCCTGGTCCACAAGTCAGCCCAGAGGAGACTAAAAGAGCGCAGATGAAGCCCACCAAGAGAATTCTTGTCAACAGCAGCATTTCGTCCATTGAATCCAATTACTTCAAAGCTCTCTGTGCCTATCCCTGGCTGTCTCTCTAGAGCTCTCTCTCCTCCTATGTCCTTGTCTGCTTTCTGAATCGTATACTATCCACCGATCCCTAGCAAGACAGGTGCTGGAATGGCAGGCTTTAGGTCGCTGATAACGGAACACATCGGAGTTTGGTCGGGAGACAGCAATCGAGAGACAAAAAAAGGGTCTGATTTTAATGGTAGCAAAGCAAGACGCTTGTGAGAGGAGTCTGCCTTTAGTTCTATATTATAGCTGCCAGGGCCGAGAGCTGATTGGCCAAGGCGAGACAAGCTTGTCTTCTGATGTTTTAACCCTCAAAAAGGCAACAAATTCTTGAAAGATTTTTTTTTTCCTTTTACCTGAAGGGCTTGGAGCTAAGAGGGGTGGAGATCGCGCTTTCTTGGGATAACATCAATTACATGGGTTTTTTTCTTTCTTTCTTTTTTTCTTCTTCTTTTTTTTTTTTTTTTTCAAAAACTTTCTTGGCAGAATGGTACATTTGTCAGCAAGAGGAACAGATGCCTCTCTGAAAGAGGGGGAAAAAATAAGATTAGCAGTCTGCCTCACTGCAAGTTGAGTTTCTATGGGCAGTTGTGGTTAAATAAAATGCCGAATTATCGGGGAGTCGTGCAAATAGGAACGCATTTGGGCAATATTAACGGCCGGGGGGGAATAATGCCTTTTCAGAGCGCACCCACCTAAATGGGTTTGTAACAGGTTTCTTTGCCCTGAAAAGGGAGATTGCTTTCCCTCCCAAAGACATACATTTTTAAACACACTCGCCTTTTAGCTGATAAATGACCACTTTAAAAGCAGAAGCAGGTCTGATGCGAGGCGGCAGTTACATGAAGTTGGGGTGTCTGACTTGTGTATCACACAACTGCAATGAGGCACTTTTTTTAAAAAAAAATAAAATCAGGACTATCACCCAGTTTAAAATAATATTGTATCTTCGCAAGAGCATGAATAGTCAACTGATTAAAAATAGATGGTCTCCTGAGCACGCTGGGGCTATATTCTTTGTTTCTTTGGTCAAAGTCGGAGAGGAGGGTTTTAGACTCTTACACCTCCTTGCGGGGTGTCATTAAGTTTTTAAGAAAAGCATAGTGTTGAAAGCATTAGCAAACACAATTAACAGAGATCGATCCAAGCAAAGTGAATGGAAAGGGGATAAGTTTAATGTTAAATTAATTGTTATCTCATGCAGCGTGGCAAGTGATGTCTTTATCCCGATCTCCAAAAGCTACTAATCAGACAAAGGTGTTGAGAGACAAGCAAAATTGCAGAGATGAGGCTGATAGAGCAGGTTAGACAGAACAGCAGAGTCCCATATGAACAAACATTTCTCTGACTGTAGAGTGCTCATTTACTTTTGCTCCTAAGAAAATACAATTTGTCCTAGTATCTAGAAACTTTCAGGAGGTTTTTTTAGGAGTTCTTAAAAATTCCAGGACAGCGTGGTGAAGTAATTTCAAGTTCACTCTCTCAGGGGGAAAAAAAACCCCAAAACAAACAAAAAAGCCCCCCACATCAAAAAAATAAGCTTTATTTAAGTTGTGGGGTTAAAAAAAATATAGAAAAAAAGAAAGAAATGAAAAGAGCTCTTTGGGGCAAACAATTATATGGGAGTTTTCTAGTCTGTGATATTGAGCTGAGCAGCAATCAACTTAAAAAATGTGAAAATGGACTTTATGATTAGTTTCTAAGTGATGAAAAAGTTGTATATCTGTAAACTGTGACAAGCAGAACAGCATGGACTTTTCAAGGGACAAAGTGGTCTTTTCAGGTAAACTTTAGAAAAGAGCCGAAAGAAGTGGTCCGAAGCTCTCACACCGACTCTAACTGGTGTTCTTTCATCTTTTTTAGCCTATACTTTTCTTCTGCTATTTATGTTTCTTTGTGGAGTTTCAGTGAATCATTGATTTCTCTTTCCGAGCTTTAAACTGAGGAGTTTTGACTTGGGAATGGGTAAAAAGTTAGAAAGTCAGCAGCTTGGCTTCTAGGTTGTTATCAACCAACTTAGTTGCAGAAACAAGTTGTATAACAGCTAAATACCTGCTTCATGCTATTTAAAAACAAACTTAAGTTTTATCTCCCCGTCTGCGTGCATGCGAGAAGACAGATACAAGGAATATATAATTTATACAAAAGAGGGTATGTTCTTTTGATGTGGTTGCTTAAACAGCATGACTTGATATAACAGTTGATTATACAGCGCCAAGGAATAAAAGCTATTCTTAATGGTGTGGAATACTGCAAAACTTTTATCACCCCTCTTACCTTGTCCCCCTCCCCATGGAAAGATGATCGATATCCCAGGCACTAGATGGGTGGACATCGCAGTGAAGAAGTCTAGAGAATAAGGATAAACTCCCTCATGATCAGATTGCCATATGTACAAAGCAGTCACCCAAAGATTAACAGGGAAGGAAACGCAAAGAAGGAATTAATTAAATGCAAGTAATAAATGCGCGGGCGGGGGGGTGGCGGGGGTAGGGAGAAATCAAGAAAAGTTGTAACTGTGGGAAGCTCGAAATCCCCCTCCTATCAAATTAGATGTGAAAGAAAGCAGAGCTGGGGGAGCGGGGAGGCTCTGCTCAGCTTCAGCGCAGGCTGGAGCTGGCGGCGGCCCCGCCGGGAGCCGGGCGGGGGGAGCCGGGAGGGTCCGAGGGGGACACCGGGGGAAGTCGGGGGAACCGGGCCACCGCTCCCGCCCGCCCCGCCGAGCCTCCGGGATGCGCCCTGCCCCTCCTACCCACGTTAAGCTTTTCTTCTTCCTTTTTAATTATTATTTAAATGCCACGGCTTCTGGGAAAAAAACAGCCCCCAAGCCCCCAGCTCCTCACTCCCAGCAGCACCGGGGCACGTTTCCCCCGGCGGGGGTCCTGCCCCTGCCCCGCCGGTCCCGGCCCCAGCCCCAGGCTGCCGGGGGAGCCCCACGCCAGCCCTGCCCAGCCCTGCCAGCCCCACACCTCTGCCACAGCGAACACCCCAAAGCAGCAGCAGCCCCCAGCCAGCACCGAGGCTTTCTTTGGAGGGTCCACAGCCCACAGCCACAGCTGCGCCCATGGGCCCCGGGGTCCCTCAGGGCTGCCCAGGGCGCTGAGTGGGAACCCCCTCGCTCCGCCGCCCTGCCCACAGAACCAGGTCCCTTGTGAAGCTGCCTCCAGGCTCCTCATCAGCTCCCAAAGCCTGGTGGAATGATAGGGAGTTCCTTGGGTCATCCAGACTGTCATGCTCCTGGATGCAGCCCATACCACAGTCCCAGGAGCACCCACTACTGACCCCACCAAGTCCTGCTGCAAGAACCCACCACAGCCCCTTGGCCCAGCACTCCTTGCTGGCATACAGGCTCTTCCAGTGGCTCTGCCAAACCCACTGGAAGCTCCCACTGTGGGGGCGTGGACAGGACCGTGGGGCAACACTGTCCAGGGCCATCCCCATCCGGGCTGCAGAGGGGTAGCAATGGGTGCACCCAGCTGCCAGCCAAGCTCTTCGAGATTTACACTTCTTATTTATCTCCTTTTTTAATGAAATCTGGATTTGCTGATGGTTGTTCGCGCTGCATAAAGCCAGGGAAGGGTTCAGACTGCACAAGCAAGGTTGCTCATCGGCCTTTTGAAGTTTCTAGATTTTTCTTGCAATGATATATTTTGGTTGATGCATCTCAGAATACAGGCTGTTTTCTTCAGAAAACTACACGTGCAAATGCTGTGTAGCTTTTAACTGGATCTTAATTACTTAGCATCCTTAATAGCCACCATTTTTGCTCATGCCTAATATATGATTTGTTAATAAATTATCTATTTTTAGGGTGTGAAAGCTTCATTCATAGGCTCTTTGCACCTGTGGCGTTTCCCAAGAAATTTGGTATCACAGCAATCACTGACAGAGAAGTAGATCATGAATAACTTCGGTGAAAACAGAGGTTATGCTAGAGCAAAACTGGTGCAAATGGAAGGAGACTCAGGCGGGATTTTCACCTGAAGCTTTGTTTGATTCTTTTACATATCCCACCCTCCTTCATGGCAATGTTAAACTATTTTATTTAGAGGAATTGGTACACATCCCTTGTTGCCTATCCTAGTGGCATTGTAATATCTATCTTGAAAGTCAACTTATAACTTTCAGTTCAAAACTACTGGCTAGCTGGCAACTATACCTTTGCAATGACAAGCAGAAAAAATGCTGTTCTTTAGAAATTCCTTCCAAAAACCCCAAAACCCTGGCACCAACAAGAAAAAGTAAGCTTATAGTTTTCCACTCATTATGGTTTGACAGCAATATTCGGGGAGCCATGCAGCTGAACCCTGGTATCTGCTTTGCTGTGAGCATTTCTCTGACAAGAAAAAATTATTTTGTGTGTATGGAGAGGTAGAAAATATTTGCTTTCCAGAATAACTGTGCATTGATTTTGCAGTTTTCACATCCATTTGCCTGTGGATTAATGCTAATCATTGGCTTGAATATGGTCAATAGAGCCTTTCATCACACAAGCAAAAATTTTTGTAGGCAGAATGATTCATAAGACATTGTTATCTATGTCTTGCTGTATATTTGGTGTTGAACCAAACCTTAAAGCAGAGTTTCCCACAGGTTTCCTTATATTCTCAGCAGGACAATATGTAGTGTCTGATTATAGGTTTATAGAGAAATTCTTACACTTTTAGGTTTTTCCATTTCTCCTTGAATAACCCAACGTTTTCTCATACCAAAAGTCCCAGGTAGGAATGAGCATGACTTTTTCCTTTCCCTTCCTGGATTGTGATCTGTATCACTTTTCAGTCACTTCCTTCTGGTCATGGAGTGGGGAAAATCCCAACCGAGGTGTTTCTGTCCACGCAGGGATGGTGGGAGGGAAGCAGCCACTAGGGGAGCTCGATGATGGAAGCAACCTCTGAGCACCTTCCTCACAGCTCACACAGCTTTCTGCAGTCCCTGGCAGTAGAAGTTTGAAAGCAGGTGTTAAGTTTGAAAGAAAAAAAGCACAAAACCAAACCAAACCAAACCAAACCAGCTACGTACGGAGTGGGCAAGTTTTAGGGCTTTTTTTTTTCCTTAAAGTTTTTTTTAATAAGAAACAATTTCATAGCCAAATATCCAAAAGTTATTTTCTTGTTGCTCTGTACATTGAATTGTGAGGTGAGAAATGTCCACAACACATATTTCCCTCGTTTCTGCTAACTCAGAAAATTAAGGTATATTGAAATGTATCTGTTTAAGCACCAGCCATGAGTACAAGAATATCTAATGTTTAGTCCCAGTTTTAAAGTTGACTTGTTTTCCTGGTCGCTGGTAGATGACTTAGATCCAAAGTTTGCATCACATAAACATTGCTAAGAATAAACCTTCAAAAGACATCGTATCTTTCTCTTGTTGTTGTTATTATAAAAATTGTTACCTGGATTATTAATGGTTAGTTTGTTAATTTGGGGTTTGGTTGTTTATCTAAGGAATTTATCTGGGCAACAGAATCAATGATCATTAGAGGTTGTGGGTGTATGAAGAGTCAAAATAGATCTTTTTCTCCATGCAGATCAATACCAGCAGGTTCTCACCTGGCTGTCTTTGGGTCCCACCTATTCTCAAATGCACCTGAGAGTATGAAGAAGCTATTTATTCTAATAGACTTGCTCTCATCTCTTTCAGTATTAATGACAACTGAAGCGAATAAAATGTTTAATGTAAATAAACAGCCTATATTTAATATATATTAATACTCCCCACAAACGGTTAATGAAAGAATTACCTTTTAGCAAGATGTATATTTTACTGTACTGTTTTCTGTTCAGAAAAAACCAAAAATGCAGATACATAAAAAGCATTGTGAAATGGAAGTAATTCTTAGCTGTCTGACTTGTACTGTTCTTGTGTTTTAGGGAAAAAGTGCAGAGTCATATTTGGAATATCGAGTGATAATACATCTCCTGTTTATTTTGATATGACAGCCAGACAGGGGATGCTAAGAGAAACCTGAAGGCATGAGATAAATTCAAACTTAACTTGCTGGCTCTTGCTGTGTGAAGTTGGCTTGCTCAAAGTACACAAACCAACAGACTGGATCAAGGCTCTCTGTTTGGGCAGAGATCAGAAACAAAGCTTGCCCTCTAAAGTCCACCTCATAGCCAGATCCAGCCATGGTAACCACTGTATTCACTGGGCCATGGTAGCAGGAGAGGTATGTGCATGATTGTCTTAGTTTTTCTTGTTTCCTTACATTTGCAGACTATTTTTGAGCATAGTTTACATGTTTTCTTTCTTTTTTCCTGGCATATTTACACCCCAGCTTTTTAAAATGCTTTGTTCATGCCAGTCAGTTTAGCAATGCGCTTGTTAAACCAGTTCCTAATATATTGTATATGACTGAAAATGACTTAATTGTTCTATTTCTCTCTGACCCCAATAAAAAGTGTCCCTGATATTGTTTGAGTCACTCTCTGTTCACAAGCACCCACATATATGTCACCGGGTGACTTTGAAACATTTCTTAGACACATCAATTCAATTGCTCTTATTTATTTATTTAGATTTGTAATAATGACAGTAAATGGCCATCTGAATCAATCTGGGCACTTTGCAGTCATTAATACTGCAGCATCGATATCACATAACACAATTATAGTGCAATAAATTACCCATATGCCTCATCTGTTGCCCAACAAAAGTAAGAGCTCCCCCATATCTATCACATTGCTCATTTATGTCCTTTCCCTCTAAAACACCTTGATAACGGAAAAAGAGGGCTTTGAAATGTTCCTGGAAGCTTAACAAAACCCTGTCCTTTCCAAGGGAAGATGCAGGTGTGACAGCTGAGGAAATGGCACGTGGGATGCTCCACCAGATAGCATGTCCTTATGAGCAGAGAAGAGCCCAATCCTCTGCACAGTGAACTCACAAAGTTACTTGTATTAACATCAGAAATCCTCAGGACATCTTTCACTGATCACATCTGCCATTGCGTTGTGTGACAGTTCAGGACGACTTCTGTCACTCATCTCAAACCATGTGGGGCTTTCAATGACAAAATCAAAGCCTTGAATTTTGCTCAGAAATCCATTCCAACTAAAAGTCACTGACACAGCTGTGAAAGCAGTGTGAAGCCAGAGCTAGGAGCAGGCTGTCACACTGCACATCATCCTCAGTTTCCATATTGGTTTCAGAGATAATGTAACAGTGCCCAATTCGGCAGCTTAATCTCCAAGCACGGAAGGACTGGGTAACTGCAGAAGGATTGGCACCTAAACCCCACTATCCTCTGGCAGGTGACGATGCAAGGACCTCTTTAGTGCAGCTTATTTCTGGGTATGCAGTAGCAACAATGATTGTTTTTACCTCAAATGGCTTTTTGGAGCATCTTTTCTGGGGGAACAGGGGGAAGGAGGGAAGCAGGGAGCGAAGGAGGCTTTTTGGGTGCAAAGGGTACTTTGTGCAGCCATGGAGCTCAGAGCTCCTGTGCTGTTGTGTCATGGGCTGGAAGGGAAAAGAACCTGAACCAATGATTTTGCAAATGCAGTAGCTCGAAGCATCAGTAATCCTAGGATTCAAGAAATTGGAATCCTTTTTCCAATTTCCCACAGGATCCCCTTAGAAAATCCATTAGAACAGCAGACTTGACCCTGGTAGGCCTTGATTCAAAGTCCTCTGGATTCAACTGGAGCCTTTCTGTTGTTTTCAGTGGATTTTGCATGACTTTGATGTTAAGTCCATTACATTTGTGTTGCTCAGAGCAAACTGCCTGTGTTGCTGTTAACAATTCCTCAGATTCATACATAAAAGCAGAGAGGTAACACTATGGTTTTAGAGCATCAAAGTAGTGTGCCCTGCTCAGTTCCCTGTTGAGATTTCTTTGGGTAACTCAACAAGCAACTCTACAGGGTAACACAGTGTATTAACTATTCATGCTAGATGGTTGTGTCGCCTTCACAACTGCAGCAGCTTCACCCAAATCTGCCATAATGTGACAACTAATCTATTGGTCAAATTTGTTTGTAGAATTAATCAATTTCAATCAGTAATTGCCTTTGGGCAAGAGTTCAATTATGGCCTCATCTTTTGGTTCTTGCTATTGTAAAAACATCTAAGTAAGTTTTGAAGAGTAATTTGCCACATTAGTGGTCAAAATCAGGCAGTGTTGATGTTGATAGTTATTTCATTCAAATAACCATGTTTTCTGCACATGGCTTCTTTGAGGGCATGGAGTAGCAACTCAGTGACAATACCACAGCACACAATGTACCCAGCTATATGCAAATTAACATTAATGACCAAAGAAAGCCACTTTTGAAGAGTATGATGTATCTCACACCCCAATGCCGGAGTTATGAGATCTCAGCATCTCTTACATTTCAAACAAAAGATACCGTGTTTATTTTTCTGTATAGAAGCTCTTCTCTGTGTTTATTTTTCTGTATAGAAGAAAAAAAACTTGCTGGAGGTGCAGAGTTTTCTTCAGAAGGAAAAAGAACACTCTTGAAATATTCATCATGAAAAAACAAACTAAAAAACCCCACACTATTACTTCACTCAGCCTTTCTTTCGGAAAGCAAAATAAATCATAATTTATGCATGGAGGCTTGAAAATCAAAATCGTCACAAAGTAGCACAAGGGCAGCCTGACAACATAAGGCACAGACCATAGCCTAGAAAATTACCCACCATGTAAACAAGGTGACACAGACAATTGGGCACTGAGAGCTTAGTGATTTTTGAGGCAGGGGGAAAACATTTTGCTGACATAACCTGAGGGAATTTTGAAATCACTCCAAAATGCACTACCTGAAGACAGGCAATTTTTTGGAATGCGTGCATATTATGTTATTATATCTAAATATGCTGAGCAAAGAGCAGGATAATATTTCCCTTTCCTCTGTGCTGTTAAAATGAATTCAATTTGGGGCAAAATTGCTCAGTCTTAATCAGTATTTTTGTGCATTAGTATCCAGTTGAATCCTGGGGCAAGTAAAGTAGGCTGCAGACATTGGTGCAGCTAGATATTGCTATTTTTATCCATTTCTGTTTATTGTAGCAAAGCTTAGAAGCCAAGAGAGAATCAAGCACCATTTTACTAAGCTTTACCCAAACATATATAAGAAGATCTCTTCTTCAAAGAGCCCACCCTTTTGTTTGTACTGTTTGTACTTCACCTTATCTGGATGAAGACCCATTGAAGCAAGTGGAACGATTTACAGAATGAGTCATATTAAGATTTCCAACCTGATGTAACAAAATGACACTTCACAAAAGTCCTCAGCTGCTCCTGATAGGATGCAGTGTGAGAAAGACCTCTCTTGCCTTAGCTGAAGGTCTTATCCATACATTTTAAAGCTTTCTGGCCAACCTCATCTCTAGATATTGCTGAGGCAATTACATTCAGAGTGATTCAAAAAGGACTGGATACTTAGATAATTGGAGAATCTATGCTGAGTAGATAGTTTTAAATGATATGTGATCTTTAGTAATTTTTGACTGAAAGTTTTATTAATTATTTGGAGCCAGGAGGAAACTCTCCCTTTAAACACCTTTTCATGTAAATACCCATTTTGGGATCTGCCAGCAGTAGTCTCTGAACCTGGCTGGAGCCAAGGGGAAGAGGTTTTAAAGGCTACTGGGGATTTGGCAGCACAGAGATCCTTCTTAAGCAATGAGTTGTGCATCTGCAATCTCTGGCACAAGACTGAATTGTGACAGCTTCAGAAGCCACTTCACAGCGACTGTGAGAGGCCATCCTCACTGGCACGCATGCACAGGATGAGGTTTATCACAGAATCACAGAATGGTTTGCATTGGAAAGGACCTTAAAGACCATCTAGTTCTGACTCCCCTGCCTTGAGCAGGGTCACCTTTCACTAGACCAGGTTGCTCAGAGCCTCGTCCGGCCTGGCCTTGAACACTGCCAAGGAAGGGATAGCCACAGCTTGTCTGGGCCACCTGTGCCAGGGCCTCACCACTCTCACAGGGAAGAATTTCCTCCTAGGATCTAAATCTCTCTTCTCTTCTNCCTATCACTTCATGCCCTTGTCAAAAGTCCCTCTCCAGCTCTCTTGTAGGCACTGGAAGGTGCTATAAGGTGTCCCCAGAGCCTTCAATTCTCCAGGCTGAACAACCTTAACTCTCTCAGCCTGTCTTCATAAGAGAGATGCTCCAGCCCTCTGAGCATCTTTGTGGCCTCCTCTGGACTCACTTCAGCAGATTCACGTCCGTCTTACGTTGGAGGCCCCAGAGGTGGATGCAGCACTGCAGGTGGGGTCTCATGAGGGCAGAGCAGAGGGGCAGAACGACCTCCCTCAACCTCCCTCAGCCAGCTGGCCACCCTTCTTTTCACAGAATCATAGAACCCCAGAATGTCCTGAGTTTGAAAGGAACCGCAAGGATCAATAAAATCCAACCCCTGGCCCTGCACTAGACAGCCCCAAGAATCCCACCCTGTGCCTGAGAGCATTGTTCAAACACTTTTTGATCTCTGTCAGGCTGGTGCTGTGACCACTTCCCTGGGGATCCTATTCCAGTGTCTGACCACACTCCAGGTGAAGAATCTTTATCTAATATCCAACCAAATAATTTTGATGCAGCCCAGGATACAATTGGCTTTCTGGGCTGCAAGGGGACAGTGCCGTGTCATGTCCAGCCTCTCATCCACCAGCACAGTTGGATGTTAGGGAGCAGTTTGGGCAAGCTCACGTTGCTTGTAGGTGCAGTAAGCCAGGAGAGCCTGAGTGGCTCGTTATGATAGGAGAGCTGCAGTGTCGTGACTAATTCAGCCTTGCCACCACGGTGCTTCTTTGAATCCTACAGATCCGTAAGTGGCTTTTGAAAACATCACTTAGATAGGAAAATATTTTCCAAGTTGTTTGGTGAACCAAAAATCAGACTGTGAATGGCAAATCTTACAGCGGAAAGAAGTGAAAGAACCCCACACCTTTCTTTTTTCAAGTCACAAACACCTTATAGAGAAGGGATATCTTTAACTTGTATTCACATTTTCTAACCTGATGTCTTGAAGTTCATAATTATTTTCCCTAGAAATGAGGATTATTTCAAGCTATGCTTATAAGATATTAGCAGCCTCCAAAAAACCTCTGCTATGATCTTGGTGTTCTGTACTTGACAGCCACTTAGAAAAACAAGATTTTTTTTTCATTCTTGCACTGTGCAGTTTTTACTTCCTGTTGAATGCATTTATTATACATTAACATAATTACTTAAATTTATTACCTTAGTAAATGTCAGGCCCATAAGATGTCAGCGTATTCTGTGTATAACCCTGCACTCATTCTATTTAACAAAGAGCCTCGAACAAATGATCAAACTCAGCGTCAAGTTTCTACTTCATGTAGGCATTATTGAAAGACTATTGTGCAATGAAAAAAAAGTGCACTTGTAATTAAATTCTGCCTTTGTTTATACCTACGTGCTTCTGTTGTGACCCAAGCAGACTGAGACCTGCAAAGCCTCATCCAGCTGGCTGGGATGCTGGAAAGCCCTGTGTTGCTAGCTCTAATCATAGTCCTTTTAATATATTAAATGACTCTCACACCCTGAATTTAAGACAGAGATTTTTCTTGTTTGTTCTTTTTTTCCTAAAGGTAAAAAATATTAGACCCCTCAAATTTGCTATTTATAACCCCCTTAAGATTCTGCTTAACACAACCACGGGATAGAAAAATGAAATGATCCCAAGAAGTTTATCTAACTTTGGTTCTTGTCCCAGATCAGGATCACATTCATATTTACCTATGATATGATTAGGATCACATCATATTTACACTTATAGATGGCTTCAGTATTAAACATGCAGATTTTGGAACAAGTGCATATAAGAGGCACTGGCTACATCACTGTGCATCCTCTGTTCTGCTCCATCGAGAGGGAACTGCAACATCCCCTTTCTGCCCTTTGCAGATTCCCCAGCAGCAGATGCTTCACAGGTAACTGCTGACCATGTAGTTCTCCTAGAGGAGGGTTGAATTGTTCTTCTGTATCCTCCTCAAACTCTTGGAGTTTCTATGCAATCTTTTTGCTCCCCAGGGAAGGTAACTTCCTGTTGAGTATTACGTTTCTCAAAAGAAGTATAGCAAACACTATTCCTGATCTGTATTGGCAGAATTCACTGGAATGACTCCACAGAAGTAATGTTTACTTCATATACTGTCAATAATTGCAAGAGTAATATCCTAACCTGGCATATTAACATACTCTATCATTTCAAATGTTTACCTCTGATTATGTCAGTGCAATGCATTGACAGGCTCAAAGAAGGCAGAGCTTGTCTTGATAAAGCATCTGTACTCTATATTTCCATAAAATATCCTCATGAATTTGGAGAGGCCTTCTTAAAACACTGCATAGTTTCTGAGATCTATGCTACAGTATT
Organism: Atrichornis clamosus; assembly: GCA_013400975.1. Lineage (NCBI taxonomy): Eukaryota > Metazoa > Chordata > Aves > Passeriformes > Menuridae > Atrichornis > Atrichornis clamosus. The sequence goes on from WBMZ01005565.1 coordinate 14,307, forward strand.
TAAGATATAAGTGATGTCTATTCTTCATTTTCTATAAAATACAGACAAAACAAAAAAGTCGTAGAGGCTGAGAGCAAGTTAGATGAAAACAAAAATACCAGGGAACCTGTTTCTCTCCAGATTGGAAAGAAAACACAGTGTTTCTTCAAACCACTCATCTCCCTGTGAGGAGACCACTTTGTGGGAAGGACATCTACTGATTGGATGGACCCCTCTCTGCACAAATGTGTTTGATTAGGACTCTGTTAGACCAGAATATCTATATGTGCACAGCCCACATAATGCTCCAAGAGAGTTTTTGGAGCTATATGAGAGATCATAAATATTTCCTCTGCAATGAACTTAATTTGTTTTCCCATTTGATAAAGAGTTCCCAGAACAAATTGATCATTTTTCTAAAATGCAGATCTCAGCTATAAAGACAGGTTTCTAAGCAGCAAAGCATAGACATTTTTGATCAAAATCTACAATTTTTTTCTTGACATAGAAACCTAACAACTTTTCTCTGATTATTTTTTAAAAAAACATGGTTCAAATTATTGTGAGGGGAATTTTTTTTCTAAAATAAATGAATAAATTAACCTCCAATCCTTCCTTTCTCAAATTGTTATTGGAATGACTGAAATCTCCCAACCCATTACATTTTAGACAAGACAATTTGCAACTATTAGGTGCCAACTAGAAGCCATCTTCTTGCCAGTGCTTCAGATGCCACCAGTACTCTCAGCTCTGATCACAACTGTATTTCCCTCCTTCACCATTGCTCCTGGGGCAACAGAGGTCTGCAGGCAACAACCCATGCAATGAGTAACTTTGTGGATGATTTCTCATCTATTTATGAGTGAAAATTTTACTGTACAGCTTATTTTTTTCCTGAGAACTCTGTTACATTCTTCCTTGCTGAGAAATGCAGAGAATTTTAATTTAAGACATTTAGAATAGTAATATGATAAAAAATGTCAGGTTTTTTCCTTTCAGAATGGTAAATTTTACTTACTCTCAGCTGAAGAGTGAGAAGGAGCATTTACCCTTGCTATATAACAACCCTTTGTCAACTACCAGACTGAGAAGGATCTCAGCTGGGACTGCATTTGGTGTGAAGGTGTATGTAGATCCTTGTTTGCACTTGATGATCTTAGAGGTCTTTTCCAACCTTAATGATTCTGTGATCTTATTTTATATTTGGGTTCTGTATCTACTTTTGGTAAGGGATTAAACACATGAAAGTTCAACCTTGCAAATGTCTATTGCATGATCTAAGTGGTGTGGAAGGCCGTGGCTTGGCTCAGGTGAGGCCTCCTTCCCTCCAAGGACAGACAGCAAGGCACAGGTGGCAGTGACCTGTGGAATCTTTTCCCAGGTAGGTAAGGTGGACTCTTGGCCTGATGATGTCAGCTAAAATTGTAATTTCATCTTCACAACTCCATTTTGAGGCCAATTGTGAAACGAGAGACTCTCACCAAGAATGTGTTTTAGGGTAACATATTTTCACACTTTCATCTTCTTTCTGATGGAACCTCTTGATGCATCCTGGATCCAAGAAGGTGAGCTCTCTGTTTCTTGTGCAATTTGGGAGCTTAGTGTTGTGAAGTGTTGTGCCCTGGGCTTTCTTCAGCAGATTTTTGAGAGAAAAGAGAATCTCACACAAATTATTAAAGCACCACTTAAGATGAATGCCCACCACACTTCTGGAACCTATGCTTGGTTGTGTTCTCCTTGTGAGTGTTTCAAGCACCTTCAAGGTTTGGGTGAATGCTGAGATCAATAAGATAGTCATCCTGGTGCTCCATCTCTTGAGTGAGGCACAGCAGAATTTCTCTGTGTGAGCTTTCCAGTAGAGCTGGGTCATTAGATTTCAGTCATGAGTGGCCAGCAGCCAAGAGCTTTTTCTCTGAGCAGGCACTGTCAATCACGACAGATTTCATTCATTTTGTGATATGGACAAGCATCCAACATGTAACAGGCTGAGACCAATAAACTAATTCCATTTTTAATCTATGGAAAATTTGCGGCTTTTATACTGAAATACCAGGGTTCAAACCAGCTGGTTTCACCACATTCTTGGTGCTGCCCCCTCCCTCCTTTAACCCACAGTAGCAGAATCACATGTAACAATTTATGAGCTCATGTTCATTCGAGATCTTGTGTTTCTTTGCTTGCTGTACCTTTCTATCTATAAAAAAAATTAAATAAATATGCTGAAATGAGTCAGTGATTATTGAACTGGGACGCAGATCTGAATTTGACAATTAAGCGTAACAGTTCTATATAGGGGTGAGGAAAGTAAAGAAAAAAACCCAGCAAAACTTTAACATTTTCACATGCCAGAAAAACTAGCTTTCATGTACTCTAAATAAAAGAAAGGTAAGACGTATTTGGGAATAAAGACACAGCCTTCAAATTCACTCTTCAAGTATACTCTGTTACAGCAGCATGATTCCTTTTATGATTGTATCCATCATGCTGTCAAAAAAAGAAATCTTATCTTCACTCATTACTAAATATACAAAGAGCTGGGATTTCCACTTGGCAAATGCTCCTGTTTACCTGAAGGCTCGATTTTCCCTGCACTTTGATAAAGTTCATTTGCTGAGATAGACTAAACTTTTTAATCCTTAAACTACTTGAGTTTGTAAACCAAGTTTTGCTCTGAAGTAAGCAGCATGTGCATGGCATTCCTATTTTCTTTAAGAAAAATTAAAGATTTTATTATGGAAGGAAGCCAAAGGGCCCATCTGGATCCGTCCTGTCTGAGTTTTGAGTTATAGCTCCTGTTTACAACTGCTCTGAAAAACGAAGTCGAGGTGAGGATGCCTTCAGTAGTCACTGTCAGCCTTGTCTTCTCAAGTTTTTTGTCTTCAGAAAAGGTCTGTCAATAACAGAGACACTCTCTTGGCATCTGTCAGCCCTAGAAAGCTTAGACCTTTTTAGTACTCTCTCTCACCATCAAAATCTTACAATAAATATATCAAAAGAACGTTGCCAGTTTGAAAGACACAGAACCAGAACCTCATGTGCAACATGTGTACATTACTTTACAACAAACGTGAACAATCTTCTCTGAACATAGTGAGGTGGATGAACTTCCTGAATCTAAGTACTGCTCTGAGTGCCCTTGATTGCTCCTCTTTCTGTTCCATCCTTTTAAAACTAAAGGAACATTTATTATTATTGTTATTATTATTATTATTATTATTACAACCACAAACCATTAATGAAATCATGGTCCCAGTTTTTTTGAGCTACGCTTAAATGTGAAATCACAAACAACTCTCTAACTTGGTATTTAATAAAACACAAAAGGGAAAGGGTGTTACTGTAACTCAAGTGCAGAAGTGATTTGCACAGTAGAGGTGACAACATTCCCTTGGATTTGAGACTTTACCATCCTCTTTAGTGGTCACTACTCTGTGTCTCGGGCTGAAAGAGCTCTATGGTCTGTCCGTATCTCTACAACCTTTACTACTGTAGGTAATTTATTCTGTCTGAAACCTGTCTCCTTAGATTTTTCTTTTCTTACTTTTTATTTCAGTATTGTTCAGTTTCCTGTAGAATTCAGTCTCTAAACTTTGGAGACACCAGTCACCACAGCAACTTGGTCCTTCTTTGAGTAAGACAGGATTGCTCCAACGGTTGCTGTCACTGAGGGCAGTGCTAAAATTCACCTGGATTGAAAAGGAAGAGTTAGAACAACAATTTTTCTCTTTAATACTTCTTTCTTGTCCTTAGGATTGCTTCTATTATTTAGCCTATATCCTCTGTAGTGTTCAGTCTCATTCATCACATGTTCTTAATCCAGTAAATTGAGACCATTTTTGGAGTACACTTTAATGACCATCTTTCCATGCAGGTACAGCCTGGCCAATGTAATCACCTGGTTCATTGTTTCTTTAAGGTCCCTGGCAAAACAACATAGCAATGATCATCCATATACTAATCCTTTTGAGTTTTTCCCTCCTGATCTGATTTCACATGAACTTAATCCATAAAACAGTTCTTTCTGAACAGGGTGACCTGCCCTTTAACCAATACTTACGTATGATGTTATGTCTTTGCATGGTGCTATATCCAAAAGTCAAGAATTCTGATGTGCTTACACATGATTTCTCTGTAGTTATGACTATCTTTAATTAAACAATAGCTTTCTAGGTGTTCCCCTGCTGTGTTCCTGATTAACATTTCCAGTAATTTCCCAGTCTGTGAATCAAAAGCTGCAATCTGTTATCATTTTAATGCTACCATTGACTGAAATTTTTTTCTGTGTTAAAGCTGAACTTTCAAAACTCTAGGAGATTTTGATGTGTAACATGTAGGTGCACACATACACACATTCTTACAGAGAGGAATCAAATCTGCAACTCACTCCCAGCTTGTAGCCATCTTCTTGGCAAACAGAGTTCACACACCTTTATCTTCTTAATGACCAGCAGAACATTGGGAGAATGCTGCAAAACCCAGGAAGGCTAAAAATAGAAGAACTATTTATAGCTTATGCTGCGTGTTCCCTTCATGTTTACCCACAAATATTTGGTTGATTTTCAGTGAAGATGATTTCATATAGAAATCCTTGTGGAAAACTGTGTTTTCCCCACAGCTGACTCTTTCCATATTGAATGGTGTATTTCATGGGGGACAGAGGCTGCAGAATGACAATATTCAGCAAACTTCCTTTGAGAATCCTGACATGAAGGTCCTTAACATGGGGAAGGATTAGAGGGTACCTTTGTAGCATTCACACAGAGAGTTGCATCACTCTGTTTGAGAGCCAGCGTGGTTTTTGGCTTGTGCAGTGGTGCAATCAGACAGTGATCATATTCAAAGGAGTCCCAGTGTTTCCAGGTATTTCCTGGAGTAGTGCACTTCTGTCCTTTCCCCACCCTGTGACCTAGAGTGGGTATTGCTCACTCCTGGGCCCTGCTTCTACCTGCCCTGATGAAGGTTTAAATGAGGAAATCGTTTTTACATAGATGAGTTTAAGGCTTTTTTAAATAAAGGAATGCTACTAAAAGTTTTGCGATTTCCTTCCAGAATTCAGTAACTTGCTGGCTCCCTGAACAGATGTCAGCCCAAATATCTGAATGATGTGACTCTTCAGTGGCAGAACTTGGACTGAATTTTTCCCACCATAAAGTGCAACATGAACTTGAACGCCTTTCAGCATTAGGATGAAATCAAAACTCAGCAAACTTCCCATAAAACCAAACCAAACCAAAACTCAACAGAAAAACATAATTGGCAGAAGTCTCTGCTTGCACATGGGATGCAGAAGACTGCAGGAAGGCCTTGCTTTGCTTGTTGGAGAGTGGAGACTGAGCACTGGGTTTTCCCATATTTCCAGTGTGTGTCCTAACCAGCACACTGTGTGGGGAGTTAATTTTCTCAGTCTTTCCTATGAGAACTCGATCATTTGAATAAAAAATTCATCACCATAGGGACAGTATCCATTTTTTTTTTTTTAGTAATTCCTCATCATGTCCTAGCCATTAGTTATTAAGACTTTTACTTTCTCACATACACATTAACATGTGTGTATGTGAGAAAGACCGCATTCTTTTGACCAGAACCTCTGCTCTGGGCTTCTGTTGTCATGAATTGAGTGGGATCTTTTCTTTACAAACACTGTTTTCTTGTAACTGAAGGGTTCCAATGGAAAAAATATTTTTATTAAAACCACTTCTGACTATGAGCAGGTTTATGCCATCAGGAAAGAGAATAATGCCATGTCATGTGACCTAACCAGCCTGTATAATTCATATTTTCAAATTAGAGAGCAAAATAAAAGAGAAGTGTACAATGGAGATATAAGTGTGCATATATATGGTTGCTAATATTTGTAGACATTTTGATTGCATGTTTCTCCACAAATCTTGCACATTTCTGGGGTTTTTTATTGGGAATCACAAACAAGTAGCATCATGAAGATGGATGATGTGTCCTCCTCTCTTTGCCTATTCTTTGGGTCAAATATAGCTCTTTGAAATTAATTGTTTTGTTTTGTTTACTTTACTCCTGTCTGTAATAGGACCAAGCATTTCACTCATATTCTTTACTCTTGCAAGATCCTCAGGGTTAACCAAATTTGGTTCTATTCCCACTGAGTAACATACTCCTTGAGCAATCCCATCGGCTTCTGTGAGACTATTTGGGATTATCCCATGGGATCAAAAGTATGTGAGTCTGGCCTCAAGGTACTTACACATCCCCTAGTTCAATGGAACCTCAATTTCAGTCAGTGCCTTTGGGTGCTGTTGCATTTCAGCCTTTAATAATCAACTTGTCTCAATTCTCAGAGTGAAATTTTAATGAATAATCTATTAGGTACATGTAGAAACCCAGTCTGTGACAGCATGAAGGTATTGAAGAAAATGTTTCCCTATGGATACGTCACAGAAGAAGAAAGGATGAACTCATCCCAGTAACTATTTGCTTAGTTCTTGGGGAATTTACGCTTCTACGTCAATGGTTCAAAGGTTGTCTGAACTTGCAGTGGAGCCAAATGTTCCACATTTACATCCAAGAGTTATTTTCCATTGGAGAGAGTTGTGGGTACCCTACTGCCTGCTTTGTAATGATGCCGGGCTCATCATTCTCAGAAGGCTTCTCTGCTTCTGATCTGTTCAATCAAGTTGTTCACCATTCTGGGCTGAAGCTAGAACCAGCTTTGTAAAAGAAGAACATGCTTAAACAAGAGCAGCAGTAGGGCCTCATGATGGAGAAGTCAAACCACAAGGGATTCATCTCACCTAAGTTTATCCCTTTGACACTTCGTTATCTAATCTAAATGGGCTGTCTGGAGTCCCCTACTGACAGTGAAAAGAGATAGACAGCAATGAATGGCCTTCTGGAGGTATTTATGTCTCTCTATGCTGACTATAGGTGGAGCCCAGACAATTGGTTTATAGTAAATGTCTAACTTCTCATGGGCTGTAGTTAGAGATGTGATAAATGGATCCCACCCCTAATTTCCAAAAGCCTCATCTTCTTCCATCAGTGACTCAGGAGAAAAATAATAACCATGTCTACATGCAAGGAGTGTCTACACTAAAGGAAAATATCAATTTGTTGTAAGTCCTGGCCTGGGCTGAGGATGCCTCAGTGGGATGGAGCAGGAGCTGGTCAGTGGGTTCACTAGAGGGAGCTCAGAAGAAACCTGTCAGTCTCACCATGATCATGGTGTTCCTGCTGCAGAATTATTTCAGAGAAGGTGCTTATGGTGGAAAGGCCTCCAAGGTCTTTTCTCCTGTTCACAGACATAATGCTGGATTTGTCATACTTGATTTTTCAACCAGATTATAACTTCTTGTCCATTTGATCTTATTTTGATTGCCTTACCTGGATAAGACTTGACTTGTGTATAGAGAAAAATGCGGTCCAAGATAAGCATGACTTCATGTGTACACGTGTATAGAGCAATAAACATGCCCCCTACCAAGATTTATAGTTCTGAGGAATAAAAAAGGCTGACCATTCTCTTTTCTTTCTAAATCACCCAGGCCAGCTCATACTTTGAATCAGTGCTTCTCCAGATCTACAATATTTTTCATTTTGGTGGGATGAGACAAGACAAAAATCTTGCTACTGAGATCAGTGCTTTAGCAGCCTCTGTTCTGGATTGCTGGACTCAGATGAGCACGCACTTTTTCCAGGAGCAGTCCCAGCTCTGCGGGATATAGCTGGTTTCCGTGAAAGTGCATGTCTGCCTGCACAACTGATATCCTAAAGCATTCTATTTTTATGCTGCGAGTTGCTGTGTTGAGATCTAAAATGTTCAGAATTATTTTTATTGGACAAACACAAGCACTGAAATCATGAGGTTCTGGCAGGCTCCAAGCTCTGCCAGCTTAACACTTCTTTGTGCTTGGCAGGCAAAACTGTTTTTAATATTTTGGTTTTACTTTGCTAGTCCCTGCACAATGGGGGTAGTTCTTAGTGACTTTAATCAAAAGGTAGGAAGCATGCAAGGACTATTATGAGACTTTTTAACTGAATTGAATAGAATAAACCATTATCTGATCAATTTTAACAGCAATAATGCAAATTTAATTTTAGACGCAAACCTGTATAATTCGCTGCAGCTCACTAGCCAACTGAATTAGCCAATGTGCTGGGTGTTTCACTGTACAGCTCAGTGATTCAGATTTATTTGTGGCGCTGACTGGGGATCGAAACCTGCTCTCTGCAATCCAATGGAAAGGCCCAAATAATTCCATTGTTTTGAAGGAAGTTATGTTCTGCTGACCTTGGACCTTCAGTCCCTTTCCTGCAAAATACAGGCTCAGCAAGGCAGGTTTAGTATTTACTTCGTGTGGTGAGAAGGGGGGTGGTAAGGAAGGAAAGGAAAACCTGGATCATCTCCAGCAGTAAAAGAACTCCAGGTAGATCATTGCCAGGTTCTTTTCTGCAGATAAGCTTGAATAGGTGTTACACCCAGTGAATGCTACTGTGACCTGCGAATGCCACAGAGTGACGGAGCCCCATAAAAGAGGTACAAATGAGAGGGAAAACAGAGAGAAAGACTGTGACCTGAGAAGGAGCAGTTCCTCTCTTTTCTTCATAATGATGGTATGAGTTTGGGTTAATTTTACCAGCATTACTACGAGACTGCAGCAGGACTGCTGAGCCAGGACTGTGTTGTAAGGACAAAGTAACGCATCCTTTCAGAAGCCGCGCTTGCAAAATATTTTCTCTCAGTGTTGTATTTCTCTGCCTCCTGATTATTATTTCCTGACATAGGTGCATAAAAAGCAAACTGAAACCACAGCCTCAGGAGGATCCGAGCAGCCCGGTGAGCTCACCGTGGCTCAGCAGTCGGGCAGGACTATGGATTGTAATTTACAGCAGAGCCCAAGCTCTGAGCAGCAGATTCAATTTTATAAGTGCCTCTCTAGTTCAGCTTAGGTAAGAGTCTCTGGAACAGACATCCTCTACATGTCCTATAAATAGTGAGTGGTTAAATGTGCTCCCTGAGTACACATCATTGATTGCCATGCAAAGCACATACTCAAGAATAGCCAGCCTCACCCTCCTCATCATGTACGGGGTATTTATTTATTCCTTATTGTCATTACAAGCAAATAAGAGGTTTGACTTAATGTAGCAGAGAGGTGGAAGGCTGATTATTTTATTTCTACAGCTGTTGTGTTGCTGTGTTTTACAATATGTTTGTAAATCATCAGCATTATGGCACATTATTATAGCTGGGAAGTTATATCTTCAAGGAAATGTATTTTCATTTACTAAAAAGGAATATGAATAGCTAACTATCTTATCAGAAAGCCTATCTTAAGTACAAGAACAAGGTCCACCCAGATACTGATTAGTATCAACTGTATTGATTTTATTACTCATTCTTTATAAACAACATTGATATTCTCGAAGAGTGCAAACATTTGCTTTCTTGTGCTATTGCCTCAGTTGCAGTGTAAATCTCTCACTTTTTGTGATTATTGTCCTGATCATTGTTTCATGACTGGAGGCATTTTAATCATGATTTACGACGTTATATATAGTTGGACTGCAAACTTCTGATTGCAATTAAAAACGAGTTAAATGAAAACTTTCAGCTTGAAGGCAGTGTCTGTTTATCACAGAAAACCATAAAGGATTAAAATGTGGTATTTTTGAAAAAAAATCAATAAATAATTGGTTTTATTTTTCTGTTTTTGTACTATAAGGCAAAAGAAACATCTAGAAATCCATGGTTTCTGCATATTTTCCAGGAGGAGAATTTTAGAACGTACTACCCTAGCACTCCTGAACAGCTACAGATTCCTTTTTTCATTATTTATATGCCCAGTGTGCTCAGCCAAGAGAAAGATACCTTCTTCTTGTGTTTTGTTAGAAAAACCGTGGACCAACAGAACAACCTGGGGTGCTCCAGAGTGCTCCTTGCTTTTAGTAGTAATGTAAATCCTGTGGATCCTCATGAAGAGGGGAATAATTTTGATATCACAATGAAAGCATCTCTTTCTGTTTTAAGGTTCTCCAAGCTAGTTTCCTCAAACATTTCATTTCCATTTCTATCATCTAGTAGCATTTCCCAGTATGGCATCAGCCTGAGATGTAACTGCTTACACATGAAAAACATTGCCCAAAATGCTCCTGAGTATGTTGTTACGTGATTACATGGGCCGGCACACGAAAACTTTGGTTGAGTTTGCAAGGTGTGAGCAGTGCAAGCAGGTGCAGACAGTCCAGGAATGCCCCTGAACCTTTGTGTTTGTGTGGGGGTGTGTGTCACACCATCACACCACTCTGGCTTACATGAGGGTGTTTGAATCTGTGCTGTCCAGGAGCTGTTTCACTGTCAGTGAAATGGAGCTGCTGTAAAGCTCATCACATAATCGCATGTTCTTTGTTACATACTTCACAACTGAAATGTTTTAGAGTTTTCTGTGTCTATAGAAAACCCATCATCTTACTCATCACTCTTCCTTCTGTCTCATGGGTCTAGCTGTGTCGGCCACTGAATAATTTTGTCACTGATGGGGAGGGCTAGAGGTGAGAGGGCTGCTGTGACAGGCTGAATTCAAATTGTGCTTAACCCTTTGCTGGTGTATCCTGTGAGTCTGGATAGGACCACTGCCACTACCCAGTCTCACGTTGCTCACCCAGAATTATTCCAGCCTTGTCATCTGCAGGGATCAGTTTTTACCCCTGGAAGTTGCAGCAGTTTGTGATGTGCTATTGCTAAGGCATAGGGACATTTCTGATCTGGAGACAGACCAAAAAAGGCACAAAGAGGCTGAGGTTTTCCATGAGAGGTCTGCTGCTAAACCTCATAATTCTACGTTTTCCATTGCAAGAGGGATTTCACACTGGTTGGTGTAATTTGATATGTCCCTGTTAAATACAAATGTTCCATCTAAACAATGGAGATGCTGGAGTCATGTCTCTTTCCTCTCTTTCTGTTTTTATAAGGCCACTAGAAGAAGCTTTATATACTCCCAAGTACATACATAATTCTTCCACTTTAGCCACAGCGTAAGGAAATCAAAGACAAGAAATTGTGCTTTTAAAGGTGCATGCCTGACACTAGTGCAGGTGCTGTATTAAGCATTCCCTGTAGCATATTTATATTGTATTTATATTATCTATTCTCAGAAGCCTTTTTAATTTATAGAAGAATAGGCCTGAATGGGAAGGATCTATGAAGTTAATGGCTGCTCAGCTCCTCTGAACCTTGGCAATCTGTGCTCTCTTTTTTGGGGAGCTTCCAAAGAACAAAATTTGACAGTAGTCAGTGTCTCCTGTTCACTTTTTCTGAACCATATTTAGCACTGGACATGGCTTGAAAGGAAATGTTGTGAGATGATTACAAGATCTAACAAGATGTTTTTCAGTAGTAACATATATATGTATAAAATGATATATAATATGTATCATATATCAGTATATATAACATAATATATATAATTAAATATAACATATATATAATATTATCATAGTCTACTATATAGTAACTATATAATAATATACTAGTCTATAATGAGCCCAATTGTACTGAGGGTGAATATTTTACAATGAGGATTTTTTTGGAGAGTGCTGCTTTCTGTACCTGCTTCATGTACCTGAGACACTCAGGTCAACCAGTATGTACTTGGATATTGAACATTTACTGATGAGTGTTCAAGGACTTTCACAGTCTTGTGTTCATGCAGAAATGTGAATTTCCTCGAGGACATAATAATTACCAAAAATAGCCAGCACTAGCACACAGCCAAGAGTCTTGCCATCTCAGCTTTATTCCAGCCGTTTTCTCCACCTTGGTAGGGCATTTTAGTGATCAAAGAGTTCAGTTGGTTGTCTCTTTTTTCCCCTCCCGAAGATCACTGAGCCAGGAGTGATCCATGGCTGCTGATTCCTCCTTAGGTAGAAGTCACTCAGAGCATGTGTGAACTGTATTGTTAAGACTTCCTATTTCTTATACTTACAGATGAACTGTTGTTTGAGCCTCAGAGCTGTGGGAATTTTTCTGTTTGTCCTTCCAATATCTTCCTTTCTAAATTCCTGCCACCTCCAGAAAAATCAGAGTGAGCTCTTTTCAGTGGCTTTCTGTTTCATCTGGCCAGAGGATCAAGGCCAGATTGTTAAGAGCTCCATTAATTGCAATTTTAGTAAGTTTATTGTTAAACAATCAGGTGTATTTGAAATTAGTTAAGTCCAAGCACCTGAGGAAAAAACCACAAGAGTTGGTAGATAATTACAGGTAGGATATACTTGGAGGTAATACCTCTGTACCCCTCACTCATTTCCATTTCATACTGCTGTATCTGAAGTAAAGCCCTTTCAATTACTGTTATGGGAGAGAAACTTCAAAATGAACTGAAGTGGTTCTTCACAGGTTTTAAATGTAAGAGCTAAAATCCTCCTAGGACATAGCAGCTTCATGTTACCAACTGTCATGATTTTACCAAGTCTTCGGGATAAACTTGGTTCCACTGTGATCAAAGTGTTGAAACTGCAGTGGAGTTTGACAGTGTTTTAAATATCAGCCATGAGAGTCATCCAGGTAAGTACTTCATTATTTTCCTACCCTCATAAGGAAGAAATAATCATAGAATCATAGAATTATTTCAGTTGAAAGGGACCTTAAAGATCATCTAGTTCCACCTTCTCTGCCCGGGGCAGGGACACCTTCCACTAGACCAGGTTGCTCAGGGCCCCATCGAACCTTTCCTTGAACACTTCCAGGCATGGGGCATCCACAACTTCCCAGGGCAACCTGTGCCAGGGCCTCACCACCCTCACAGTAAAGAATTTCTTCCTAACATCCAATCTAAACCCACCCTCTTTCAATTTAAAGCCCTTACCCCTTGTCCTAAATAAACTTTGATGATCCAAAGGAAAACTGGACTGGAATGAAGCCTATCAATACAAGCATCGGATTGCAAAGAAAAATAACTTTTCCTTTACCTGCTGAGGTTTGCAAGCCAGACTGACGAATTGTAAACACTGAAGGCTGCTGGTACAGTAGCATAACCCCACAGAGGATAGTTATGAAAGCTGACATTGATGTTTCAGGGTCCGTGGATATTGGACAATCACCTTAAGGTGTTGCAGTGACGCCAAAGTGTGGGGGACAACACACGGAGCAGTTACATCCTCAGATCCAGTGGCAATCAGATACATGAACTGTTCTCAGGGGCTGGGACTCAGCACTGTGTTAGTTGTTAATCCAGGACTAGGGCCATGTATCCATATATGCCCTCTCCTTGATTCACCATGGGATGAATCAGTGGGCTTACGGGTCTGCATCAAAAAACAGTGTTTTTTCTACTGGAGTATTGATGGGCTTGGGCTGCTTTGTAACAGGCATTATTAGAAAAACTTTAGAAATAGTCTCCCATGTCTCTGATGTGTTTGCAAAACTCAGGCAATTTGCAAAATGCAATTTGTCTGGTCCTCTTCCTCTATCATCCCAGCATACATGCAACAGATCCTTCTGACTCCATGGCGGTGGATCTCTGCTGCCTCTGCTCTGTTTTGGAACATCTAGATTTAATGAATTGTTGCTGTCTTCTGGATTTTTAGTAACAAATATTTTGAACTGACACACTAAATGAAGAACTAGATGAAACCTGCTGAAAATTCCCTCTTACTGTGGCCATAAATTCACATTAACTTTTCTGAAATAATTGCTCTATGTTGCTGTTTTGTGATTAGTCATAGGCTCCTGCACAAGCCAGCACAAATGAAACCGATGTAGGTAATGAATTAGGCAATAAATACCTACAAAAGAATAATTTTAACAAAAATGCTGAAAAGCTATATTGTAAAGAAAGTCTCTGTCTACACAAATCAAACAAGAAATAATCTTGGAAAAATCTGAAAATGAGTACAAGAGCTACTGACTGTTACTCAGAGCAAAGAATTATTGATTCTTGCCTCCTTCTATTGATTTTATGTCACTTCTGTGATTTAATCATGTTTTCCTTGTTATCTCTTTGCAGTCTTTCTTCTATTGTCTGGTATGAAATCTCAGCCAAGGCCTTTCAGCCTGTGGTGGTGGATCAAAATAACTTTGCCTTCCATTTGCATTGTTTTAAAGAAATGATTAAACAATCAAGCTGAGGTGATCCTTGGAAACGATTATACAGTGTAAATGCATCTCCAAAAAATGAAAATGCCTCTTTCTTTTCCTTCCTCAGGGACTCAGAAAGCTTGAGAAATGCTTCTGCAGACAATCCAGTGCCCAAACCTATGCAAAAGGCTTTAAGAACTTAGTTTTTGCATTAATCCGTCTATTCGTTTCTTTTCAAAATACTCAAATTGTGTTAGAGCTTCTGGCCACCGAAGTCTAAGGGAAAAAATTTGCATGTGGCAGAGACAAAACTTGAATTTTATTAAAGCAGTGTGGCTACTGCCATGCAAACTTCTTTCCAAGGTAGTACTGTGCTTTTACTACAAAATGCTCAGATTTCACTTTCAGGATAATGGCTGCAGTGAAGAGCAAGATTTGGCCTACTTCTTGACTTATGTTTAGAAATATACATCTATGCTTTCATTATAGATTTGAAGTAAAAAAAAAAACCAGAAAAGATAATTTTTTTGAAAGAACAAAAATAAACTACATATTAATAGGCATATGCAGTGAGGGAGATATTAATAGGGCAGCATTTAGATATCTACTACTCTACAACTCACTGTTTTCAGATTATGCAAATTGATTTATTTCCCAGTTTCATTAGAATAGGCTTTGTACACATAGCTGAACACAACTGGCAAAACACTGTAGCTCCCTCACGTGCACTTGAAATTGTTAACGTTAGATGTTTCTTAATATCTGGGTCTATTTCCATAATGGAGTACCTTTTTCACTCTTTGTATTAAGATTCCATTTAGGAAGGGTTCAGAGAGGTTTAATATAGAGTCAGTGGATTTATGAGTGTGTTACATACGTAATTATTATAGATGGTTATAAGCACATCAAAAGGAAATGTAATAGATGTTTGTAAGCTCTGGTTACATGAAACCTGTTGGACTCTTAACAACTGAATCACCGTTTATTAAACGTACCTTTATCATCGATTATAGCCTTATTATAGCTTTTAAAATAATGCTCAATTATTTATTCTTCCCTTTGAATCTGGACTTTTTAACCTCATCTGCAAAGGCCATAATAAATTCCACACTGGGAGAGGACTGTATTGCCAATGAATGGGAATTACAGAATATTATGCAGGTTAACAGTACCCAAAGGTGTAGTCCGTGCAAACATATATTTTGCCACATTCATTTTCATGGACCATAATGTTGCAAAAATCCATGGGGCCTTTTTGTATATGATGGACCACACAAACCTTTCAGCTCTCCTTTTTGAACCTTTGAGCTGTAGAAGAAAATATATAGAAAAGTGCCTTGGGGACCACTGATCTTCTGCCCATCAAAATGTTTGGTCTTAAGTGAGGTGGCGACCCAGTTGTCTTTCCAGTGGACGTCTGTGGCAAACAAAAGGTCAAATTGGAGGCGGAAATCAGAGTGGGTGGGGAAAAAATCAACACATAAAAATGCCACTGTGCTACTTGTTGCCCTATGACAAAGATAGTGTGGGAGGACGGATTGGAAATGCAAGTGAGACCTTCCCTGGGCATCCACAAGTTATTCTCTGAAGCAGCCCAGCACAACTTCTAGTGTTCTGGTTAACAGCATGTGCTCTAAGCCCTGAAATATAAATAGTTACTGGTGACTCATTCAATGTAATTCTTCAGCTATGTCAGTGGGACGCAAGGGTGGCCTTATGGGTAAAGGCATGGCTTTCAGGCAGGAAGTGCACATTTTATTCCTGCCACTAGCCACAAGATAAGTCACAAGGAATTTCTTCAATCTTTCCATTTGTAATTTTGTGAAAAAATTTTACTCTCTTCAGAGCAGTATTGTGAATTCATCTGGGGTCAACAAAGCATCCACTTGCCTATGGCAGGGCTGCCAAGGACTGCCAGGGCCCCACCGTCCACTCTGCTTGTGCCAGAGTCCCAAAGTGCTGGACTGTATGCTGTTCCTGCTGGCAGGATGGGGCTGTAGCAGCTTTCCTACCGGGAAAGCTCAGATCAGCATTTACAGATCAACAAGCCCAGATCTGCCTCCATCCCTGGTTCATCCACCTTTTCTCTAGCATTATTTCCCATGCAAAAGCATCCCTGCCTACCTCATGCTTCTGCCCTTCATCCTTGTTCCAGCAATACGTGATTTTACAGATGGTGCTGAGAAACCTTGTGCTAATTCAGGTCAAACTCTATTGCATTGTGACCTCTTGAGACTTCAGACTTCCTTGTGTGCTTCAGGGATTGCTGCATTCTAGAAAGCAGATGCCATATAAAGCTATCCAGTGCAGATAGTAGCTATAGACTACACCTCGGATTTTCAAGCACATCGGGAAAAGTATAAATTAAATAGTACTGTAGAACTGTCCAGCTTTGGCTGGGAAAAGAGGCTTCATTTGTTAGGATTTTACAGCTGCTCCTTATACGTGCCTATGATTACTTAAATTGTATAGACTACAGGGTTGCATTTGCTTTTAAACCTCAATCTCCTTTTCAGAAGGAGAATGGGGTCACTCAGATGTTGAAGTTAGAAGGACTTTCACTCAGTCTTTGCTGCTCTTTGTATTTCAAAGCCTGCATAACGTGGGCCTGAGCGAGCAGAGAGCCTACTCTCTGCAAGATGATTACACAGTGAAACCTGAATCAAAAGTTTTGAAGCCAAATCATCAACTGCATCCTTGTCCATTTGCCCAGGGTAAAGTAGAATTTAACATATAAGAATGTGGAGATTATTAAAAAATGCCTTATTCAGAGTCTTTTAAGTATGGTCAGGTGTTGGTCAAGTGTAGAGAATAATGCCATTTGATTTAATTTGCACTTTATTCAATCTGTGACTCAATATGTGACAACTGAAATTTTCTTTCATTTTAGGTGTGTGTAGTGTACGTGCCCTGCATGTCTCCTCTTCTCATGCCTCACCACTCCTGAAGGGTAAATTCTGAACTAGGAGACATATAAGCAGAAAACCACAACCCAAGGAGGAGGTTTGGCCTGTTCCAAAGCAGGGCTTAAACTCTCTCTTTTTTCTTGCGTATTTAATATCAGATCTTCAGAGGAAGCATTTCGATAGCAACCCACAGCTTACTCCCATATATTCAACAATTAGGTTATTGACAATGTTAGACTAGGGTAACAGATTAAAAAAGGGCAAATATTTTCACAGTGCAATAGCGAGTGCAGTTCCATTGTAAAGCTGAACTTCTCTCATGCGGAGGAAAGATGTGATATATGGTGAGAAAGCCTCACAGCACACGCATTCCTCTGCCTTCCCTAAAAGGTTCCTCACTTGATGTAATGTCTATATAGTTGCTATTTTTTGCAAGTTCATTTCAACAGCTACATCCTGGTATCGAGTTCTGTTATATTATACTGCTGCACTAACACTTACACGTTTGTTTTTGCTGATGAACGTCTCCTAATATTGAGTTATGTATCAGGTTATTGCAGGAAATCTGAGTGAAGATGTAATATTTCACATGCTTGCCTTAAGAGGAAAGAACTGCTAATATCATGAATAATTTCTCACAATAGAGATCCAAGCTGTCAGCTCCAACTATAATATCTGGGCCCCTAGGGAACTAAGGTTTTCATCTGGAGGTGTACAGATCCAAAGGAAAAATTTGGCAGTGTTATCTTGACAGTGGTGGAGAGTTCTACTTCCTTACTCCAGAGTTCCGTTAAATACATCAATAGCTACACCATATTATGAATTTTTAAGCACCTCTCCAGAGACTGTACTTAATACAGAATATTTGAGGACTCAGCTACTGCAGGGTTTGTTTGGTGCCTTAGAAATGTTTCTGCTGGGTAAATTTCTGTGGGAGTAGATTTCAGCCCTTTATTTTAATCTGTCTTCTTTCAAGATGAATGTGTTTGTTCTTAAGGTCCAGGTGACATTAGCAGATTCTTTAGACATCTCCAGACACCATGACTGGAAGATACTATAAATTTGTTTTAAAGCGTAAGATTTTTTTAGCATAGGCGCAGAGAAAATGAAATTTTCTACTATTTTCAATGTTCTTAATATTTTCCTTAAAAAAACTCCGAAGTTACACAAAGAATTTATGTCTCTTGTGAGGAGAATTGAGAAGACTGCATGTTCTTAAAGACAACGTGAGGACAGGACAAGATCCTGGGACATCTTCAGCATGGACTCAGAGTGTGTGAAATATTGCTGTAGGCTGGATTTCTCTGAAATGACTCACAGATATGAACAACCCAAAAGTGCTTTCTGCCACACTTTTTAACAAAAGACAGGAGAAGCTTTCAGCAAGAAATGGGGTTGATTTTGCCTTGTGGGGTGCACAGTTGAACCTCATGGCTCCTTCATACCCTACAGAAGATAAGAGTGCTCTACAGAATATTTTGTGCTTAGAGGTTTGGTGGCAACATCAGAAAGTTTCAGAGCCAGGGTGGAACAGTCCAACAGTGGTCATTTGACAGCCCACAGAATGCTGGAATCATTCCTACCCTGAGGACATACAAATACAGAGAACTCTGTCACTTAAAGAGATTGAAATTTAAAAATGTCTTCATTTGCCATGGCAAAGGTCTTGCTCTGCAACCTGAAGATCAACATATCCTGGCATCTCGGTAGGGGAAGGGAATTTTTAAAAATGTGTGACGTAAAAGTATATAAATTCAGCCCCAGCATTGCGCTTAATAAATGGTATTAATTATGTCAGAATTCTTTAAAACAACCACATTCTTCCCAGTGCTATGGTTGAATTAGAAGAACTAGTTTTTAAGGCTGGGGAAAAAGACCATTTCAAAAGCCAATATCTTATCTTGGTATTGGGCATTGCTTTGCTTTCAGCCTGTGGGTCTGCTGCACAGCTGATGTAAATGTCATAGATTTTTCAATTGCTTGCACCAGCTTATTCTGGAACTAGCTGCCATATTTAAAAGCAAAACAAAGCTCTGATGATTGTATTTTTGGTGCATGTACTGAAAGCATGTGAAAATAAGCAAAGAAAATGAGCTTGCAGCTAAATTTAAAGAAAATAAAATGCTCACAGGGTGGTAAGCCTGAACACACAGCACTTCTGTAAGGAAGAAGCTTTGCACTCTGATGTAAAGATCAGCCAAGGAGAAAATGGTTAAAGAGGCAGCGAGGCTCATTGGAGAGGCCGGTGACCTGATGCCAGGCGCTCAGCGGCGTCTCACATATCCACGTGACATTTCTTGAGCTAGCAAACATGGCAAGGGCAAAACCATGCTTGCAATTTGCAGGTACATAATGGCTGTATTTAAGCTAATTTATTACCAAAGGTATTTCTGTGTGTCAGTATAAGCTTTCAAGCTAGGCGTAAAATGCAAAATCAGATACTGCCAGCAGAGCTGGTGTGTTAGAACAGAAATTGTGGTGCAAATCCTGTCCACTCACAACAGGCTTCCTGCCTGAGTCACTGAGGTCCTGTCAGCTGTATAAAAAACTGCTTATAGGCTCAGAGAGACTGATTTGGGCATGTTTAGCATCTCTGAGTAATAATGTCTGGTGGACATTTTCACTTCAGGCATGCTTGGTGTGAGCAGTGGCATGAACTTATATGCATGTTTGCATGGGATAATACCAAACTTTTGACCACTTCCTTGGTTATGCCATCACTGTCCTGTGTTTGAACCATATGTTCTGGCTCTTATTGCCAATCCAGAAATGCACATCCCTGAAAGATTCAGATTTTTTTGATTTGGCCTATCAAAATGTGTTTGATGATAGCGCTGTCTGTTTAGAGTTGCTTACATGCGATAACTGCACGCATTTGCTTTCAAATTAAACCTTGTTTCAGCAGATTTGCTAACAGTTGTGATGTTTTTCCTTTCACAACATAAGGAGGCTGCTTATGTGTTGGAATAAGAAAGATGGCCTGTGCAAATAGTAGCTCCCTTATGCAGGGAAGTGTAGTCTCTCAGGAATGGCAAACAGAAGGGTTCCGAAGAGGAAATATCTACCTCTTATTCATAAAACATAGAAATTGTCCTAAAATGTAAAATCTGGATTCACAGTGGGGAGTTGGGCTTCTAAGCACTATTGATTCAACAGGAAAGAAGGGCTGGTACCTGGATAGATTTAGCTTTATGGCTTACATTAAGCAAAACATGCCTAATTGAAAGCAAGTGCCTTATCCCATTGCAATCAGCGGGATGTAAGTACGTGCTTGTGCTAGACACAGAGGAAGAGACTGCTGAATTGGTGCCTGAGCAAGGGACAAAACTGGTTTATTTATAAGCACTCTATTTATAGCTTTTGCTGTGTTGGAATACACTAATTCATTTTAAGTGCTCTATCTCTGCGAATGAGCTCATAGCCTCGAGAAGGTGAAGTTTTCTGTCTGCGCTGCCTTTTCTGATGCGGTCCTGTTCTCACTGAACAGATCTGAACTCCTCGCCATAGAAAATGCCACCTGGGAGGGAATCAGAGAAACAACCATGTTGTGTAACAACCTGTCAAATAGAGAATGTGCACTGGAAGGACAACAGTTTGGTTTCTTGCCATGGGAGAGCGGGGCTGGCCAGGCAGAATTGGAAGGACTTCACTGAAGAGATCTCAGTCAAGAGGAGCAGCGCATGATGTGGGAGCTGTCCATGGAAATACACTGGAGGATTGCAGGGTTTGAGTGAGACCAGGCACACAACACAGAGCACATCTCCTCACTGTGTCTACCACCACAGGTTTGCTGGTGTTTGAGCTGAGGCAGCAGAAAGTACTCGCTGCCTGTGGCCAGGCAGGCACTGGGGAAGAGCACAGAGGAAGATGCTGTCGTGACAGCCCCAAGGCCACCCCAAAACTATTCACAGAAGTCTGTTTGCTAAAGCCTCTCCATGCTCTTGGTGATTTGGCCCACAGAGAGCACAGATGTGTAGCATGCAGCATGGTTCTGCTGAGCACCCCTTGCCTGTTGAGCCAGCTCAGAGGAGGCTCCGTGCTGGGACAAAAGCAGCGCCTCCGTGTGGGACTGGCTGTAGGGAAGGGCCACGAGGCCAATCTGCTGATGGGCAGCAGAGACAAGGCCTCCACCTCCAAAGAGCAGAAAATGCAAAACCAGCTGAAGCTGTGGCTGAAGAAGGCGCAAGGGATTTCAGGATTTCTCTTCCTCCCCTTTAAACAGGAGCTGCATATGGAGCCATTGCCCACATCCCTGGGGACGTATACATGCATTTCAGGACACCTACTTCAAAGGACGCACCCCTGGAAGTGGGAGGAGGTGTGTTTGTGTGGGACAGGCTCCTTACTTGCATCTCTTTCAGGGAGCTCTGAGTCATTATTTGATCTTGGTGTGCGTGGCAGAGGAGGTTCTGGGCTGCCCCCATGTTTCGGGCTCAACTCCTTCCTCGTTTGTGGCCCTCTCCTAATGGCATCTTGAATTTCCAGTTTGGCCCTCATCTAAATTTGAAACTGGACCGACCTGTCAAATCTCATCCCCAAGCCAGACAACCCCTAAGAAAACCCCATAGTCCTACTTTATCAGTGGACGTGTTTTTAGGAAAGTTCCCACGGAGATGCCATCAGAAGCTCCAGGAGAGGACAAGCAAATGGAAAGAGGTGACAGAATTATATGCAAATGTCACGATACAACCACAGTCTTGTGTCTACAAATCAGACTGCCTCACCTTTGATCGCTTTCTCTTGAGACTTGAGCCCATAAAAGGGAGTAAATTAGACATGGCAAAACATGTGTTCTCCTCATTCTTGTTCTTTTCCATAAATAGCAAGAAAGCAAAGGTTAAAAAGGGTTCAAATATATATATATATATATGAGTTTGTTATTTATTTTTTTTAAATATTATTACAAGTTTAACTAAAGTGCCCTTCTCTAATGTTTCTCTCCTGAACACAAAAGAAGTATTTTCAGGAGCACAGAGGATTTTTTCAATGCAGCCTGCTCTTGGCTTTATCTTTATTTTCTATCAAGTAACTGAAAACGAAACAAAGATCTCAGACATAGGTACATCTTTAAGAGAATTTGCTCACTCTTAACTTTGTTTGAATGGGTAAACCTCCTCACTGTTTGCCCTTAAAGCTATTCCAACAGAGAGCTGTTTTATCAACACTGGCTGCTCAGTGAGGAGAGGCATTTTCTTCCACCTTCAGAGCAGTTTTCTATGCCACTGTTGGGGGGTGGGAAGTTGACCTTACGTGGACCCTCAAGACAAAACCAAAGGTTTTAAGCAAGTGAAGAATAGGCAAACACTAGCCAGCAGTTGCCATATACAGAGTACACTGCTCAAAAATCCCAGAAATCTCACTGATAGAGCGTTACCCTGTGACTGGATAGTGCTTCTCCCCTTGTAATTTATACATGTGTCAATAGAAGATTACACCTGTAAGTACAGACAGGGCAAACTCACTTCTAGTGTTTATTGTGGAATTTTGGGGGAACAAAGTAAAAGAAGTACTGCAGGTATTTTTGCCAGTGCCTTGGAATGATGAAACCGCCTCTGGAGGTGCTTTGTAAAAACTCTTAAACAACAAGTTTAAAACAATAGACAATTTTCTGAGCTTTGTGGAGAGTGGTTGTAGCTAAAAGCTTAGTGCTAAAATTCACAGAGAAGCAGATCTGCAAGTAATTGTCTGCCCGTAATTATGAGTTGAACAAAAGTCCCAAAATCTGAGTATCTGAATTTTACAAGGTGTGAGAAGCAGGTCTGAATTCTTCTGACCCATAATTCAGGGCATAAGAAATCATCAACAGTTAAACGGTGGGCTTAAAAATAAACTTAATACCTGCATTGCACAGATGTTTTGATTTGTCTCAAGCCTATTGGGAACAGGTGAATTAAGCTACTATTTAAATAGTAGCAAGAATGTCCACAGATCTTTTGCAGAGATTTAATGGAATAAATTCAGGGAAAAAAGGTATGGTTAACTTCCTGGTGTTTTCCCAGCAATGGGTTTGTGGTTGAGGCACAGGGATGGGTTTTAGGAAATCTGGATTCTGTTTCTGGCTCTGCCGAGTCATTTATCCTCTCAGTGCTTCTATTCTTTTCCATTCAAAGAGCTTTAATTAATAAATCTCTGCCAGGTACGTAGCACCTTATGTGCTCAAAGACTACATGATGTGTATTGGGGGGAAAATATAAACATGTAGGAGTGAAGTTTTTCAGCACATTAGCTGTTGCCATCCAAGACATTCCAAAACCTGGACATTTAACACACTCTGAAGTTGCTAACTGCATTGGTATGTTTAGTTCTGCTACAAGAAAGTGCTGAGAACTCTGTTGTAGTGCAAATGCCATCCCACAGCAATCCAGGAAGGACTGTCGTAGTTCTGTGTTCAGATGCCATAAATCAGGGATATTCACACACTTCTGCATTAAAAAAAAATAAAAATTCAGATCTCTGTATTTGAAGCTTTCTCATGGACATCACGATTCTCCAATAGATTCCATTAGTTTTTTACTGTATTTCAGGGGCTCAAAATTAATTCTAACATAAAATTGCATATAAAAATAATTATCTCAGCAGTCCAAAAAGGGAAATTCATTCTAAGCTGATTTAAACATTAAAAAGTCAAAAAGATGCCAAAGTACATTTTCATCTTATTCCCCAAGCTTAATTTTAAAAATCCCAAAGCCATCTTAATTGTTTCCATTATTTTAATTTTTCTCATTATTGAATTCCAACACACGTAATGCAAACATGGCACTGCTGTGATCTAGAAAGTGCAACCTGCTCTCCATTCAGCTGAGCTGACATAATGTGCTGCTTGGCCTTGCAGCTGCGTTGCATAAATATTATTAATGATGAAATGTGGATTGGGTGTTCAAGTATTCTTTTAGAGTAATCCAAGGCAATATCAGTGACAAGGTTTTTTTAGATATTATCTAAAAGATGGCAGGTGAATCTCCTATCAGAGAAAAATGTTTCTCAGGAGACAGGATCACATATTGGTAATTCCTACTTTATTTGATCTGGTGGTGAAAAGTACAGAGAGAGAGAGATGTCTTGTTATGTGGAATCCAGCCATGTCCATTTGGGGTGGGGGTGCGGCTTACTGCAAGATATCTCAAAACAATAATGAATAAAATACTTTTCTTTCATCCAGAATTTGCATAATAATAGGGACAGCCATGCAAACACAGGCTCTACTGTCATCAAAACTCTTAATCAAGGGCCTAATAAAAACTCTCACCAAAGCCAGTGGAGTTGAGGAAGCAGTTCACTCAGCCTGAGCTAGACATTTACAATAAGTCAGATGAACTGGTCCCTTTGCTTCTGGAAGCAGACAGACAGCAGGTAAGCAGTGCATTGTGTCTGAACTGGTTTGGTGGGAATTTTTAGCTTTCAGGTCTTCTATGTGAACTCTTGCTCCTGCAGAAATTGCTTTATGGTCTTTGTTGACTATACGGAGGAAATGGGATCTTAGATCTAAAGGGCTCATTTGAAAGGCATGTATATGCTCAAATATTCACACATCACACACACAGGCAATAAAATCCATAGTTTGAAAACACATTTTCAGAGCCTTCACTATCACAGTATCACTGAAAAGATGCTGTCAGCTCAAGTACTGTAAACCTCAGTATTTTATCTCTCTAGATTTACAAAATGGAAATAATGCCAAAAAAGCATAAATTTTCCGTTAGATTTTATTATTTTGTTTAGTTGGGACAATGATGAATACCAGAATCCTCTTTTGGTTCACAATCTTTTTCAGTCACTGCAGATTTGATTTCAGGCTGCATTGGGTGGTGCTCCTTCAGACCAACTGCTTTCAATGGGATTCTTTTTTTTAAAGCCAAATCACATCTATTGATTTAGGAATTTGCCACAGTGGGTTGCTGTTGTTTTTATTAATATAAATCAAATTGATAATGTCCCCTTAGTGCTGAGTAGGGAAAAAACATCTTTGTTTTGAAACCGAGCTCAATCAAACATCAATCCCACTATGAAGAGAGGAACGAAGGATTACAGCAGCCATATGTTTATAAATGAGTAATAACCTTTACATCAGCAGAGTCCTTCACCAGGAACATCACAGATGGCGATATTTACAGTAGTTCTCTCTGAAGGGCTGACACCTAGGGTGGGTGAGCCTCCCTTAGCACAAGCAATCTTAAAATGGTAATTTTTGACCTTCCAGGCTGGACAATGGAGGAGTTTCATTTTTCCAGAGATTTTTTGCCTCCCTTCTGTCATCAGTTTTGCCACGTTGCTTAGTGACCTTCCGGCACTTGACCAGTCGGCGATTTTCAGAATGCAGGAAAATGTTCATGGAAAACAATGCCAACCCAAGTGCCAGCTTTCCTCAATACCCTGCTTTTGTATCTGTACAATCCAAAACCTGTAGGAGTAGGAGAGATATAACGCAGCAGCAAGTAGGACTCTAAACCAGCTATTGAAAATTCAAATGTTTTGATGAGATAGCACATAAAACAGTGACTGGCGTCAGGCCACAGTATGATTGCGAATGTTCATATTTGTTGGCAAAAACGAGTCTTCTGTGACCTCCCAAGGTCACCTCTCCAGATTTCTCTCTCTGATTCATCAGTAGCAGTTTTGTCAGTGTGTGCAAGCACACAACCATGAGCTCTTCTCTTTCTCCTCTCCTGGCTGAGTGCCACTTCTGAGCAATAAAGTTTCCGGAATTGCTGCTGAATATTGCCTGTGACACTTGCCCCACTCCGGCTCCCACTGCTTGCAGTGAGATGGCAAAGGAGTGAGCAAAAGCTCACCCACATGCGACATCAGAAAGTCAGCCGGCTGCTGGAATGCCGCACGGTCTACAAAAATGCTGTGAATTTGGGCGTTCTAAGATCAAGAAATTCTACCCTGGCAGGAGCAGTGTCTGAGGAAGGGGGAAGGGGATTGGGATGCCTGAAGCACACCAAGGTGCCTGGCTTTCTAGAAGATGCATGAGGTGTCTGGTGCTGTTTGAACACTCAGGTTCTGCCCAGGTCCAGTCTCAGCGCCCACCAGTGCCGTGTTCTAAGGGACAAGGGCCAGGGGCATTTCTGAAGACCACACCTCAACTCTCCACCCTGCACTTTTGTTGCCTTTGTAGGTGGGTGTACCTTTCCATTCAGTCCTCAGATTGACTTTGCAGTGATGATTACCTTGTGATGAGAGGTATTTTTCAGAGCACTGATTGCAAGTGACAGGGTGGTTCCCAAATCCTGGGTCAACTAGTGGAGAAAGACCCCGCCTGGACACTGACCATTCTCTGGAGTGTCCAACCTGAGCTATCCATTTGTTGGAGCTGAGCTTTCAGTAACCAAATCCTGCCTCTGCCCTTTCCCTCAAACACTGCAGCAGGGTCTCCTCTGTTTTAACTCTGTGTTTAAGTTCATTGGATCTTATTTACACTTTTCCTCATCAGTGAGACACCATTTATCTCCCCTCCACCATGGTGAAGGGATCAGAAAATGGATCATGTGATTTAAGCTGCACATTTTCATAGTAATTTCACCCACATTTAATCCAGCTCTGAGTTCCTTACTCTCCTCTATGCCTCAAGGTAAAACACTGGCCCTTCCAGTTAAATCAGCTAAGTAGAAACACCATAACTGCCACAGGTCCCCTGATGGTACCTTTGAGTCCTCCTGCAGGGTTTCAGATTTAATGACTTGGAATGGGTAGCAGATACTAATGGTTTGCACATCTGTTACACTGCAGCTGGAGGGTGTGTTCCTGTGTTAGGGGCTTGTTTTCATGTACTGAAAGTAGATGGACCAAAATAAAGGCTCATTAAATATTGAAAAGAAAGGTATCTTTTTTAGTTAGAACCTTTATGTCTCTTCTAAAAATCAAAGTTTATAAAAAATAAAATCTCCTGTCTTCTTTCTGATATGAAATGATTCTCTTTACCAATGGAATATGTCTATGTTTTTTTAGGTTGTCTCTATTTTGGCTTCAGCCACTCATCAAACTATTCCTCATTGTTGGTTTTTCTCATCTCCTTTCTCCCTGCCCATTTTGCTTAAAAAACCAAAGCTACCTTGACTCCTGGTGTATTGAAGGAAGTAAGCAGACATCCACAGAAGACAAGGATAACTGTAAAGGAAACTTCCTTTGCAGTTTTCCCAGTCACCTCAATACAGAGATCTTATATGGCCTTCCTCCATCTTATGGTACTATAAAATTCTCTGGAGTAGTCAGTCCCTTCACTGGTAGGAAATTCAAACATGTGTTGCCCTTTCCAGCTATTCCCATTGATCCAGTAAAAAAGTGTAATCTATCTGTTGAAACCTTTCAGGTCTAGAATGTACCAAACTACAAAACTTTAAAAAAAAAATCTAAATTATTGCCCAGCAGAAGAGTGCCTCGCTTTCTGTGTTCCTCTGATGAAAAGCGAAATCACTGAGTTTTGCTCTGTATTTTGAGACCTTGTAGCGTTATCTTCTTTGAACCTTCGGCACTCTTTGTTTTTTACCATTGAAGTGACACTTCAGGGACAGCTGTCCTCACTAAAGTTCTCATTTTCCGACCATTACATCATTCTGTGCACAAAGAGCACCTAAATGTATTCAAGAAAGTGGCCTTTCTTATACTGAGTACGAACAGGAAAGAATGAAAATGAAGTCAGATCCTTGAGAACCTGCACTGGAGTAAACAAACACAACAAAAATATTAACGTGACAATCAGGGAAGGCTGCCTGAACTCAGTGGGAGCTATCCACATCCATCTGAGCACAGGCTTTGACTCGCCTTAGCAGTAAACGTTAGATGTGAACCTGACCTTGAAAGTTCAAGGGTGTTCTGATTTAAAGTTCTAGTTTGATCTCATCTGCACTCACAACAGCAGGACAACAACTTCTGTTTTCCCCTCTCTGTTAAAAAAGTCATAGCTTGTCTTGGTTTTCAAAAGTTTGCTCCTTTCTTGGCAGAAAATAAGTAGATAAAAATAGGAGAAAAGGGAACTGCAAATGATAGAAAATTCTTGTTTTATTTGAGAGAAAATAATGCTTTATCACAATAGCTGGTTTTCTTTCAAAGACCTTGTTTTCTACCTTCTCTTTGTACAGCAGACAGAAGATGGAATGGGGCTGACTGTGAGCATGAATATAAAAGCATGCACAGATGTAGGACTTTGTGAACTGCATGGGGTAGGAGTCTTGATTAGTGTTGCTGAGTAACAGATTAATTCCTTTAGCACTTTCCCGTAAACTTGTCTGACTGTTTACGCAGGCAGGGGCTTTAAACTGAATGCATAACTTGAATTCTGCCTCTCTTGTCCATGTGAGTTGACATCATGTGTTTCTTCAGCCCACTTCTGAGTTTCCTACTGTACCTGCCTTTTCCCTCAGCGGGTATTTGTGCTCCAGAGTGCCTTGCAGGACCAATTCTCAAAGGCTGTGTGATCACAGCAGAGCTTTGCCTGTGTTTGCTTCCACCCAGTGATCCAGGGGCACAGCGGGTATGGATAGTGCCAAGCGATGGGATGCTGAGCAGCCCTCAGGTTTTCAGTACTGAAAGGGTTAGGGCTGCCTCCACTTCTGCCAACAGGAATCCGCCCATTGATTTTTCCCTAGGAGCAAGTTCAGGCCCTTCTTCAGTAAGTTACTGACACAAGTATCAGTGTTGGTAATAGTGGCCCTGCAGCAGATGGACTGCTTCAATTATCTTGGGCCCGTGATGAATGAGCGCTATTGACAGCTGCCGCAAAATCCATAGCAGACTGAGGATGCACAGACAATTATGATATCGCTGGTAAACATATGGCAGGATTGGATCTCTTAAAAAACTACAAACTCAGACTCTGCTGGCCTTGGGTTTAGTCCAGAGCCAGTTCTGTCTTGGACTTCGGTCACACACCATTGCAAAATCCCATAGGGGTGACTAACCAGGGTCTTAGGACCTCGGTATTTGGAGCTCATTCTGCCTTTGTTGAATATTGTCTCTGGGTGTTACTGGTGTTTATTTGGTGTGAGAAAAAGGAAGGTTTGTTTTTCTACACTACTGCTGAGATGTATGGGTGTGTTCCTTTCAATCTATTCTAATTCACCTCAATACACACAGCACTACCTGCAAAAGACTCTGCGTTTTAGCAGGTCTGTCAGAAAGAGAATTTACCCAAGCCAAAGAGCCAGTAATGTCTGTTATTCTAGTCAGATGTCTGTCAGTCAGGTTCATAGACCAGCCAGTGAAACAGGAAGGCAGAGTTGGCTTTACCAACTGTTCTCTTGTTGATTCCCATCTCTCCTTTACTACAAAAATATGGTGGATTTGGGAGTACTCTGTGGCCTCTTGCAACCATCTCCCCTATGCTTCCTCTGTGATTTTTAGTGTTTCTGGAAAGGATGCTGATGTGGCTGCACACCCACCTTCATCCTCCACGGTCCCTTTGGGCACAACTGTGACAATACCACAGCGGTCTGGAGGGCTTGGGACCCCCAGGCCTTCACCAGGCTCAGTGGTTCACACACTTCTGCCTCACTGTCCTTTCCAGACTCTCAGATGGTGCCGTACAGACCTGATGAGCTTTTGTTTCACTCAATGAAGAAAAATAGACATAAAATGGGAGCCTGTTTTTCTGTCTTTTTCTTCCAGGAGAGGATATTTTCTCAGTTGCTTTGCTATATACTTGCTCTCCTCCTCTTGCAGTGTTAACTATATAACCGTATATGACTAACAAACAGATGCAGCAAGATCTGCAATAAATGCAATAAATGGGAATTAAAAAAAAAAAAACAACAACAAAACCCAGGTTGGATAACTGCTTTTTCTATTTGTTGAATTGACATTTTTTAGCTCATCCTCTTGCAACAGGTCATATTCAGAACTCTGCGTGCACATTAGACAGCTGAAAGTAAAATTTGCCCTTCACATACACTTTGCTTCTCCTATCACTTCACATCGCAGTTCCTCCCTAGAAAATGCACTGATTTTCATTCTTGCTGTATTGTCCGTAACACTTATTTATCTACTGTCAGCTGGCAAAGTTATGAGATCAAAAGTTTGGCAGGCAATTACTACTTTAAAATATTAGAAAAATAGCCTGAGTGATCTTATCCAATTCTCTATTGTTCTGTAATTTGGGAGAGATTTTTGGATCCTATTATGTGTGTTGTCATTTGATTCTTTTTAATGCCACCTTGTTTCTTAAACATTGTAAATTATGATACCAGGTGCAAGCACTTCTCAGCACAGACCACTCTCTGAAACACATCTTTAATTGTATCAGATTATGTTTTTATTTTGTTTTTAATAAAAATATGTGAACACACCTACACAGGCAAGGGATGTATGAGCTTGTTTGCTTACTTTGAAACCTACTTACATGCAGAGAGTTCAAAAGCTTGAGTCAGACATCATGCTCTGCTTGGGGGAGGCTGAATAAAGAGGTGATGAGGGGTCAAAGAGGGAAAAAAATCCAACCAAAATGTCTCTGTAGATGACCACAGTAGATGTGAGGGTGTGTATTTGCAGTGGACTCATCAGAGATATTCTTCTTTGTCTGAACTGAGCATTTGATGTTGTTTAAATACTGGTACCTTATCTTGGCTACTAATATGTGGCATCTCTTTCCCCTTTGTTCACGGCACAAGTCTTTCCTTTGGTTGAAAACAGGAAAGGGTTTGCTGACAGATGAGGACTAGATTTAAAGGTCAGAGAGAAAGGTTTGTGAATTCAACCAGCATTTGATAGAAGTGCCTTGACAGGATAGACCATCATCTGTGTCACCACGGAGCCCAAGCCACAAGACACTTCCCTTTGCCCACAAAATCAGAAGAGCCTTTTTGCCATGCAACTGCATGTTGTTCTCCTCTCACTGTGAGGCCTGTCCTCTCCAGCTCTTCCAAATAACAGAGGTGTGCAGCCAGCCTGTTAAAAAGTATTTTATAGACTTTTTTTTAAAGAAGGTGTGGGGGAAGTAAAAAGGAATAGCCTACTTTTTGGGTTTGAATTCTGTCACAGTGAAACTCAAGAAAGAGCATAGATTATAGAGTGTTTTCAAAATGCAATAAATACATGTGCAAATAAAACAAAACATTAAAAGCCCAATTTAAATCCCCCTGTCAACACACGCACTCTAAACCTACAAAAGCATTTCCCAAAACCAACTCAGGAAGAACCAGAAGAATTGGGGACAAAACTGGGAAAAGATGTGCCTGGAAGACCACAACACTGCTTTTCTGCAAGTCAATGCCTGCCTCTTGTTGGCATTGTGCATCTTTTCCATGGTGGAACATGGCTCATCTTAGGAAGCACGTAGGGATTCTGCATAAATGATTGTTTGAGATTTGAGATTGTTTGAGACTGTTTGGGGGTTGAGATCCTTACCAAAGTTGTATTAGTAAAAACACCAATCTGATACAAAAATATGTTCTGTTCCATCTGGGGTCAGATTGCATTTGTTATCATTTAAATTTAAAATGAGGCTAGAGAAGATATAAACCCCAGATATTCTAGGAACTGACACAGCCCCAGGTCTGACTTTGAACAATTTATTGCAGAGGCTAGAGTTGTCAAGGGATCAGTCATAGCCTGTAGCTGAAAGTCATAGAGTGTGTGCAGGAGAAATCCAAATATGCAGAAGGAAAAGAAAGAAAATCTATTATATATTATTTTTCTGTAAACATAAGATTCTTGTCCTTGTAGAAGTTTTTGCATTTCATCAAAACTAACTGGGAAAAAGCCATAAATCACTCCCAGATAGTAAGCTGGGACCAGCAATGCATTTTTCCTGATTTTTGTGAATTTTTGTGGAAGGATGCTCATTGTTGGGATTAACACTGTATCCACTTGACACTTAAGATGCATTTTCCTGATGAGAGCTGTTTTTGCCACTCACTGGTTTTAATGGTCTTATCACTTAAATGGTCACAGAGGGGTTTAGGCATAATGTCCCTATTAAGATGTTTGAAAGAAGTTCAAACCCCTCCTGGATTTATTTTTTCTCAGCCTGTCTGGCTGTACATTCGACCAGATTCAAGTGCATTGATTTGCAGAGCACAGCCAATCAGGATAACTCAGGATAACCAGAAATCATTGGCTCTTCAGGACATATTTTTCCCTTCAAATCCATTAACTTTAGGAAGAGTTTCTAGGTGGGTAACTTAAGGGCAATAATAGACTTGTGAACTTAAAAAGAAGTTACCTCGTTGCTGAGGCAGTTAGGGAGATGCTTTAAATCCCAGGAACGAAAGAACTGCTTTCAGTTTGGATTGACTATAACAGGGAGAGGAAAGGCCACCCCACACCAAGCCATGGCCCGTGGAGAGCTGATGTGCCCCTTGCTCAGCCCCAGCACAGGAGGTGGTGGCTGAGGCCGGCACATCTGCTCAACCACCGTGGTCCCCGCACCCCTGAGGATGCACTTGAGTTTTTGGCAGGAGTTGAGCTCCTCCAAAATGCGTGGAGTCTGCTGCAGTGTGTTGGTGGATGTGAGTCCCCAAAATGAACTCTCTTTTTAACGCTGGGACATAAAAGTGAGCAGTCTGTATCCACTGCACAAATGATTTTCCCATAATAATAATAATGTCATAATAATGTGCTCTGGGATATGTCTTTAAACCTCCCCAGTGTTCAGAGGGGCTGGACACAGCTAGTTTCTCACCAGTCTCAGCCACTCCCCCGTGGGTGCAGCCACCAGTGGGAAGGCAGTTCACCAGAGCTGGTGTGCTCTGCTCAGAGGATCCCAGCTGGGTGCTACTGGCTGGCCTTCTCCCCATCCGCGTGTCTGGACATGGGTGGGGATTCATTAGCTCTGTGCTTCTGTTGGAATTCCTCTGCTGTGCCAATCTCCTGCTATCTGATCATTTCCAGCAAATTTCTCTGGCCAGTCACGTAAAATTACGGCAAACTCTGACAAACTAGGGCAAACCATTTATTAAACTCCCAGATGAAACAATTTACCGTTTCTACAATCATTGAAATACAAATGGCTTTTCTTGGATTCTAGTGAAAAACAAGGTAAGCTGCTAGACATATATCAATGACATACACAACTCCAGATGGGGTTGATGTCTTTTACTAAATGGTGTCTTAAAAAGCCTTTCTGTGTGGACTTCATTTCTTAATGTGTTTTGTGGCCCCAGAAACTTTACAAGCCAGTGAGTGTGTAGTCTCCTCTCTACCTGACAGTACTAGACTGATACCTTTTACTTTACATTGATCAGCCCATATCCTAAAACTGATACTCCTTCTATTGCAATTTCTTCTCACTACACAACTGACAAATCCTTTCTGACTTGTTTATTTTCAGCAATCACAAATGCTGCAGCCCCTAGCTGGATTCAGTTCCTACTTTTACTTTTTTTCCCTTAACTTTATGAATAACAACCTATTCCCGTAGCAGTGGCTGCAGAAATCCCTCCTCAGCCCAGTGCTTCTGACAATAGCCTGTAGCAGGTATTTCGGGGAACACTGTAAAAGCAGAGCAACTGTAGAGGGATACTTTATTCTGGCACACCCTCCCAGCAGTCTGTGCCTTAGGGGCATCGTGAGCCAGAGATTGTATCTGCATCTTTGCGTTTTGTAACGCTCGATGAATTTTTCAGCCAGGAATTTGTCTAATTGCTTTTTGAGCCCATTTATACTTTTGGCCTCTACAACATCCTGTGGCAACGAGTTCCGCAGTTCAATTAAGCAGCATGTGAAAAAAAAAATTAATAATAATTTATTTTGGTTTACATCTGCATCTTTATATTTTTATGTGATACCCTTCCTTGATACCCCCTTTCTTGAATAGTAATAACTAATTTAGAAGACATTATACTTTTCTTATATTCAGAATGGTTTCTCTTTATATCTACTATCCCACATTCAACAAATAAATTTCATCAGACTGTTTCAATCAGCTGGTCACTAATTAACATGAAATCCTTCAGCCATATGTCATAATTACTTTTTGCTTTTAATTTTCGTGGTTTGTTTTGATTATTGGGATTTTTTTTTGTCATCTTACTTCTCAGCTCCTTTTCCAGCTTGTTTATAAATGTTTTGAAGAGCAGAGGTCCCGGGAGGGATCTCTGTGAGACTCCACTGATAATCCCCACCATGGTAAAACATGACCATATATTCCTATTCTTGTTTCTCCATCTTTTGTCTACTTACAGGTTCACGCAAGGGTTTCTTTACTTACAACTACTCACTTTGCCTAAACGGTGTCAGTGAAGGACCTTGTAGAAAACCTTAGGGATCTAAGTGCAATGTGGGAACAGCCACTGTGAGTCTAACTTGGCCATCCACATGCAAAGCCATATTCTCATCCCACTTTCAAGGTATTCTTGCTGGACACTATGCCTTTGGGCCATTCTTTTTCCTTTTTGTTATATTCATATTACATGCTTGCTTAGAATTTCTAGTTTGCTGCTCTGGCCAAACCTGTTTAGTTTTCACTTGTGAAACAAATGCATTTTATAATCAAAGCTCTGTGCTCTCCTTCATCTCCCAATAGATTTTGGCCTTCTACAGAAAACATTTCCAGGTCCAGGCTGTTTAATCTCTGGATATAGAGAGAAACTCCCCTGAAAAGACAGTGGTCATGAAAAGGGATTGTTGCCAGATACACGATGAAGAGGAGATAGTAGGGTTGAAAGAAGCCTCCTAAAAAACATGTCAGGCAGCAATACAGTGCCTGCTCCTCGCAGACTTTGGGATGGTGCAGGAGTATATTCACATGGAAGAAAAAGGGAGTGAGGTATGGGTCAGGACAGGAGGAGGGTTCTTCAGAGAACAATGGAAGGGAGTACTGCAGAGACAACATGGGCCCAGGCATTTGCTTTTTTGGGGAGTAAAGCAGTTCTTTTTATATGTAAGTGAAATGTCTTCCTGGGTTTCTCTTGCATGCTGGGAATGAGGACTGGCAGTGTCAGGCTGCATAAATGTGTCCTGTAGGACTGGGTCCCCTTGTGTACACTTCTTCTGGACAGACTCCTGAAGATATGGCAGGTTCACCAGGCTGCAGTGTTGCAGATGGTGTTGGGCACTTTGGTGTTTCACCTTTTCCTGAGTCTCCAGCATCTTGTTTTGAGTGAATCAAAGGCCATACTTCACCTGTAGTCTAGAGGAGTTCTGGGCTTGTCTAAAATCTCTGTATGGGCATTGATTAACTGTGCTAGGCTCTAGGAGTACAGGGAATATGCAGCATAACCACAATCCAGGTGGATGATCCTATGATTCTTGCGTCAACACACTCCAGCTATGCACATCATAGGTATCACACCTGAGTGTCATATCTCAAGAGGGTTCCCTCACCCCCAAATATGAGGAAAAAGATCCCGGTAATTTCCTTGCCTTCTTCTGTGTGCCATCATTTACTCATCTTGTCTGGCCTGCCTTCATTTCCAGAGGTCACAGGCAGATACACGGCATCTCAGACCCCTACATACCTCCTGGCAGACTCAGCATGCCCTGATCCTTCAGGCCTGACCCATACCTGCACACAGTTCTTGGCAGCAACTCTCTTGATTTCTGATCCCTGAGGTCTTCTTGGAGTTATTGACTAAACTGAAAGACTGTGGATAGAATTTTAGAAAAAGCCAGAAAATTGTGAGTGTTCTGCTTTTCTTCCCTCATGGTGTATATCCAGAAGTGAAAACCATTAGTCTTTTATGCTGCCCATCTTCCTAAGCTACAAACATGATTCTCCTTTGACACTGATCATGAAAATAGTTCTGCTGCATTTCCACATCTCATCCTCTTCTTTTTGCACCCAAATAGAGCTGTCCACTTCTTCTTCAGGCATGGCCATTTTTATCTTCCCTTTGACCACATAGTAAGAAACAGCTTCATTACTGCAAATTGACTGATCATTCTTCTTTCAGAAAAATCTAAACCCCTTTGCCAATTTTTATGTCTCTCAAGTTTCAATAAGCTAGATATGTCTTTAAAATTGATTTTTTAAATTTTAATTGAATTGGAATAAACACCACAAGAAAAATAAAGTAACAACAGCAACAAAAAGAACCCTATTGGCATAGTGAGTGAGTCCTTATCTGCAAAGCACATCCAGCACTATTTCATATCCAGTCCCTGGTTTAAATTCCCTGGTTTAAATTCCAGGTGCAAAGCATGGGTAATCAAAAAGTTTTTCTTAACTCACCAGAACATCACATTCCAGACCTTAACTGTATGGTGACTGTGGTGTCACAACAGCTCTTCAACTTTGAGGCAGCACAGTGAAACATATTGAACTACAATTAGCCAGAAGCTGAAACCCTCTCTTCATTGGATCACATACCTGCCCATCAGTGTCATTATTCTTGTTTTTCATATAGTTTTCCTATTTCATGTTGATCATTGGTACAGTGAATCCAATCTGCTGAATTTTGAGGGGGTCACGTCTTGGTACTACACCTAGAAGCGGCAGGCTTGGGTATTCACTACATGGGAATTTCTCATGATTCAGCACTCAACCTTTGACACCGTGATGTGATTTCATCTTTGTTTTTCTCCTGTGCCAAAGGGCTTTATCAAAGACATGTAACCAATTTTAACACCTGTTTAACAAACAAGATCCTGCGTTCTGTTCATGTGGATCAGCTCAGACCAGGGACTTAGGAGGCTTGTGCTTCAAGATCTAACACATGGAGTCAGACAAGGGTAGTGGCTGCATCATCTGTGAGGAGGAAGGAGAGTTTGAAGCAGCAAGTTTAGGTCACAGCAAGAACCAGACATTCTGCAGCGGTGGGAATGATTAGTGTTTCTTCCTGAGAGGAGGTGTAGTTTCAGGAATGAGTTGTCTGCTCTGTGGTCAGAGCGAGAGGACTCTATATAAATATTTCTGATGAAAGGTAGCACAAATGGCTCTTATTTTCCTCCATGGGCCCCTTTATAAGGCTTCACTTGTAGATCAAGATAAATAATATATGAGTGCATGAGTGCAGGCATAGATCACACCTTCTCAGAGATCAGATGTTTCTCTTCTTTTAAAGGTTTCAGAGCACAAATAAAACACAGCATTGATGATTTTACTGGTCATCACATAACATGCAGTTGTGCCTTGAAAATTAAATACATAATGCCTTTGGGGTGAGGTCAATGAGTTAACCTTGCATTAGATATTTGGATCCAGTGAGCAGAAATTAACCTATTTGTTGTCTTCAATCATCAACCACCCTGATTTTAATCTCTGCTAACACTTAGAGCAGTAAATAAACCTCTGTAGATCTCTCTTGCCCTCTCAGGCCAGCCAATACCATTAACCACATCTTCTACTTTTATGTTGATGTTCATGTGGTGCATGTGAAAGATCTTTTTAGCTTCCTGGTGTAAAATTTAGGATGAGTCTGTCAGTGCTGGGGAAACTTATGGTGTTTGCCATCATTTGATGAGAAGAAATAGAGGTCTCATCTCTTTTTTTAGCAGTGAGGGCCTTTTGCTCCATCAGCAGAGCTGCTTCCCTCCTCATCAGGGTGTCACAGACAATATGGTCAAAAGTTTGGGATGGTTGTGGTGATCTCTGCTGGCCTTGAGTGTGTGAAATCCTCTAGTTTCCATTCATAATCCATGCAGAGGAAAAGCTCTGGATCGTCCCCAGCGTTATTTCTGACAACCGAAACTATTTCAAATAAGAACAAACATTGGACCTCAGGCTTCAGGGATCAAGAAAGGAATTTCCCTTTGGTAAAGAATTGTGTGCACACACACAAACACCTGTGGAACATAAAGAATATGTCCCACAGATGAAGAAAACCCCCCAGATGGGACAGCAGACTGTTCCCAGGTGACACATTGAATTGTCCTTGCCCGAGTCTTGACCAGCATGTCTGGTTCATGGGCTCAGGTCATGATGGTTTTCAGGTTTTGGGGTTGGGTAGGTATTTTTCATGAGGTCAGACTGCAAAAGTCAGGATCGTCCTTTTTCCATTTTTCCACAGAAAGTGTGGGGATCATATCCCAATTAATCAGTTCCCTGTTAATGAAGGAGTCTCAGGTTCTGTTTTCTGTTCTCTGAGTGCTATACAGGAGGTCAAATGAGACAATTTTGTGAATTCTTTTGTTCTTGAACCATAAAAAACTGTGAAATTGGAATTTGGTGCATTTGGCTTGTACTCAGTGAAAGACAGAATTGTTGTTGCCATATCTTAAAGGGAATTATGATGGAGATGGATGTAATATGCCCTTGATGACTCTGAGCTTTTATACCCAAAGCAAACGATAGACATAAGGGCAACAAGCAAAGATAGGGTGCAGTGGAGAAATTCTGGTGTGCCTGGAGGTAGAGGGTTTGCCCTTGCCTCCCTACAGATCCCCTGCAGTTTGTAAACTGGAGCAGCAAAACCATGTCCATTCCCAGCCAGCAGAAAATTTGGTCCTCATTCTTTACATGTGTAGTTGCACCTGACAAATTTGGTGGCCTTCTATGATGGCCTTACCACAGTGGTGGAGAAGGGAAGAGCACTGCAAACATCTGACACTGTCCCACACAACATCCTTCTCTCTAAACTGGAGAGATGTGGATTAGATGGGTGGACCACTCAGTGATTAAGGAATGGCTGGATGGTTGCTCTCAAAGGATCACAGTCAATGGACTGATGTCCAAGTGGAAGCCAGGGGAGAGTGGTGATCCTCAGGGGTTGGTACTGGGACTGGCCAGGCCTTTGTATTGGGACTGGCTTTGCTTAACATCTTTTTCAATGTCATGGACAGTGGGACTGAGGCACCCTCAAGAAGTTTGCCAATGACACCAAGCTGAGGGAAGGGTTACCATCTAGAGGGACCTGGACAGGCTGGAGAAGTGGGGCTGTGTGAACCTCATGAAGTTCAACAAGGCCAAGTGCAAGGCCCTGCACTTGGGTCAAGGTGTTCCAAAGCACAAACACAAGCTGGGCAGAGAATGGATTGAGAGCAGCTCTGGGGAGAGGCACTTGGGGGTGTTGGTGGATGAGAAACAGAACATGAGCCGGCAGTGTGCACTTGCATTCCAGAAAGCCAAACGTGTCTTGGGCCGCATCACCATCAGTGTGACCAGCAGGTCGAGGGAGGGGATTCTGACACTCTGCTCTGCCCTTGTGAGACCCCACCTGCAATGCTGTGTACAGCTCTGGGGCCCCCAGAATAAGGATATGGACCTTTTGGAGTGAGTCCAGAGGAAGGCCATGATCAGAGAACTGTAACTATGAAGACAGGCTGAGAGTGCTTGGTCTGTTCAACACAGAAAAGAGAAGTCTCTGTGGAGACCTTGGAGCACCTTCTAACCCAAACCCTTCTATGAAACTATGAAATGACACTCATAAACACAGGAAATAACAAGATACTCCAAAATCTCATGTTGAGGGTGATAAAAGCACTGATTTCTCTTATTGCCAGGTCTCCAGGCAGTATTGATAGGAAAGGAGTGTCAGGGAGAATGTATGGAGTAACAAGTGGCAATAAGGAAATACTTTTCCTGGAAACTCAATTAAAATTAAACCAAACACAGCCATCTCCTTCTTTAGACCAGAGAGTTCAGCTGGCAGCTCTGAGAGTTGGTTCTTTATGACAGTGTTTAGTAGCACTTCTCTTATGAGAAATAGCTAGTAAAATATTCACCTTCTCTGTGCGACTTTACACATCGGGTTCAGAATTGTTCATTAAGCTTGGTCCCTGCTTTAAAGCATTTTTCACCACTCTCTCATGAGGATAAATCTAAGCTAATGGTGGATTTGATAAGACAGCAGTTTTATGATCCAAATACATTGCGTTGTCTATGAATATAGCCTATTTTTGTCAGTTACATTGGAAAGAAATAAATTACTCATCAGTCAATCCATTATTATTATAATAAGAGCACGGCACTACTTAATTGCATCAGTTAAGTGGATATGACTTTGCCAATGCTCATAAATGCCATTACATCAATCCACAGAAATGGACCTGTTGATTTATTAGATGATGATGGACAAAGAAGATGTTGCAATCTCTTTTATAATTTAACCTGTGCTTAAGACATATAGGTGTTTAAGGCCAATACATGTACATTTATTACCACAGAGAGGGAAAGGGAAAAGGGAATTGTAAACCATAACAACCTCCATCAAGTACATGCCTATTTTGCTATGTGTAATAATCCTCAACATGCATTTATGTAACACAGTCTATGGTATTTAAGCTGCTGTGGGCTATCAAGTACAGTAAATCCACATTTAATCAAAGGACACATGGCATATGATTGAGTACTGTAAATTTTCTTTACCATGGAGAAACACAGCTGCAGAACAGCAGTTCCACAGACGAACTGCAGCCATGTGGACCGTCTAGCAATAATAAATTTCTCAGAGGAACTCCAGGTCCATCACTGGTTGGTCATTTACCAAGTGCCTTTCATTTACTTATACATTTTTGACAACAAATGACTGAGCAGTAAGCCAATGAATGCAGTCCCAGGAAGGATATCTTTACAAGGAACAAGGACAAACAGACAGTTGTGATTTGATAATGCACCTGCAATAGCTCTTCAGTTACTTTTGCACAATTCCATTTGTCTGCACGAAAGGCCTTCTGCATGCTAGATGAAGGTCAGACATGACACAAAAATGGAAGTCATCCCAAATCTTGTGAAAGCTGTTTCTATTTGCCTTTTGCTCTTCACTGCTTCACTTAAACAATCTGCGTTTATACCTTCTTCTGTCTTCTACCTATGTTTTGGGACAAAGGTGCTCTTTGAGAACAGCCTGATTTGGGAGCTATAAAAGATAGTATTCCAGAAGCCTTCACCAAGAAGAAAGGCCAGGTTTTCTCAAGTGTCTGAATCCCATTCAGGCACCTGACTAGAGTAGTCATATTCAATTAATTCCTCCCACACAGAGCCCTGGAATCTCTTTGTTGAGAATGTCTTTAAAAAGCTGCAAATTTTGTCTACAAACACAGATATTAGTCGTTTGAATTCCAACTCAGAACCTGTGTGGGAAAACCTGCATAAATTCTAAAGTTCATATGCAACTTTAAGTAGCTGACAGAAATGAGAAATAGGTTGAAATTTAATCTGTTCCAATTAATTAAATATTGAGATTTGATATTTTTACTATTTGCACTTTTGACTCCCCAGTGGGTATATTATTATATTAGGCTTCTCAATAATTCTTCTAATTATAATGCATCATACAAAGTCTAGAAGGTCAGCATCTTATTAAAAATAAAAAAATGAAACTTGGAAATAATACTGAATGCTGTAGCATCTGCAAAGCTGCCACGCCTGTGTTATCAAAAGCCAGATTCCTGTGCCCATTATTCAAGCTGAATAAATAGATTTCTTCACGAGACGCTTCCTTGAAGTCAGTGGACTGTGCAGTAAGTCTCTCTTTGCTGTTGTTGAAGGCATCAGGCTCTGACCTCAAATAAGGAAAGAGATTTTGATTTTGCCAAACCTTTGGACCATATTGCTCAAGCTGATGGAGTTCCTGGTATGCTGACAAAGGAGAAACCTGCACAACAGCAAAGACATCTGAATTACCTTAGGAAGGAGCAGAATGGTCAGTCCTGTTTGAGAGCTGCTCTTTGGGCCACACAACCCATTCCACCTCCTCCTGTGGGAGACCACCAAAGAAAAGCCACAAGCACACCTGCATGGGCTACTTCTCTGGCCATCAAACTCACCAACCAGGGGAAGAGAGAGCATCCTTATGTCTGCCCTATGAGCTCTAACACCACCATTTCAGGCAACATGGAGCCTTTCCCCCCCACCAAAGCTCTGAATCTTCTGGTAGAACCATGAAACCTTGGATAAAGTTTCCAAGGAGCCTGCTCAGACTGAGGGCTGTCGCTGATCACACTCAGCAGAGAGATTTTACCAGGTTGCTGTAGCAAATATATTTCTGGTTGACATTTTCAGGTGAACCCCAAGAGATCTGATGAAGCATATCAGAAAACACAAACCCAAGAGCCCATTCTGTACGTGTCAGAAGGGGATATAGATCTAGCCTGGATTAAAAAGCATCTCTAGTACACTAACTTTGGTAGCATAAATGACAGCAGGATTTGGCCCATTGTTTCCTGGGAAAATTAATGAGCTGTAAGAAAAATATCTGACCATCATTTGACTTATCAAAGCCATTGTGACTCCTTCCCTAAATAACATTAAGATGAATCACCTATTATTTGAGAATTGAGAGTCACGGTAGTGACTGAAGCCAAGTTAGGAAAATAGCACTGCCATTACTAGCTTTGCAGGATTGAACTTGACTTGGAATCTGGGGTTTTGCCCTGACAATACCACAACGTTTGAAATTTTATTTACTTTGTGGGGTTTCTTTTGTACTAACCTACTCACTCTAACATCACATGAAACCTTTAATAGGTGTCCTACATACACGGAATTTATCGTCAGCTGCTTGAATCCTGATCTCATGTGCAATGGGGCAAATAAGAATCAGGGTGCTGCAACCAGTGCAGAAATGTCTGGTTTTGTTCTGCAAAATGCAGTCACTGAATTTTACAGTAACAAAATCAGACCTGCACGTAGATTATTTGCATTACTTTGGGGTTGCATTTTGTTTGATCTTTATTGCTTTCACACATTTTTTAAAGTGGCTTTTCCATGTTCTTTACTCTCTTACTGCATCATCTGCACAAATGGAAAAATATGGGAACCCTCTGGTGGCCAAAATAATATCTGTAAATCCTATTCAGACTTAAGCACTTCTGCATGGTCTAGTGACAGGGTTAAACTCTGTTGGAGTTGTATTATTAATATGTTTGATCAACTTTTCCTTCTTCTGTCTGTGTACCTTTGTACATAGCCTGTATGTCATTGACCCTTACACAAAATGCCCTGCATTTATCTAGGCAATTTAAACAACATGGTTTTTATTGTGGTTGAAGGTCTGTTGGTCTTTAATTGCTGAACACATGCTCAGTGATTGGGGCATTTCAGAACAATTAAATCGTGAAGAAATGGATTAAAGAGTAATCAGGACTGCCTGTCATGTAGTCCTCTGTGCAGGTCTGTCCAGATGTGAGAATGCTTAAAGAGAATAGAATCATGGAATCACAGAATGGTTTGGGTTGGAAGAGACCTTAAGGATCATCTCGTTCCAACCCCCGGCCCAGGGCAGGGACACCTTCCAGGTTGCTCAGAGCCCCATCCAGCCTGGCCTTGAACGCTGCCAGGGATGGGGCATCCACCACTTCTCCGGGTAGCCAGTTCCAGTACCTCACCAACCTGACAGTAGGGAATTTCTTCCTAATATCTAATCTAAACCAACCCTCTTTCAGTTTAAAACCTTTCTCCTCAAGAACAGATGAAATTTTTCATCATCCCTCTTCCACCTTAGGGGACTTTAAAACAGAAAAAGATGTGAGCCCTCCAGTGGCTGGAAAAACATGTGGTGGTTCCGGGGTAGTGATGGCAATTGTTTGGGGCAATTGAGCATCAATGAATTGTCAAAACTTGTCTAGCCACTGTGGAGAGGCTTCTTTTCCACACTTCTGTCATGAGCAAGGGCATCAGGCCTCCAGCAATATAGCCTTAGATGTCCCCAGATTCTACTGCAGTGGCATTTGGACTTTTTTTGTCTTGTCAGCTTCATTATGTCTCCTAATAAAACTGTAGACTCCTCTCAATTTGCGTTCAAAGTGCAAGGTAAGCCCACAGGACTGTCTCATTCTTCTTAGCAATCTTCCCTGGAAGCTGTAGAAGTATTTAAATTCTGCAGGAGATCTATGGACCACAGTCTGCTAGTGCCCTCCAGTTTGTCAAATGGATGAAGGTCTGGTATGAATCACCACTTTTCCATTTTGTGCCATTGTACAATCAATACACACTCATATAAATGAGGATGCAATGGCCAAGGCTCCAGAGGGATTTGGGCCCCACAGATTGCTGCATCAGAAAGTGGTTGCATCAGACTCCTGCTCTTTTTTGCTGATGCTAACATAAATTCTATTGCTATGTTGGCAAATTTGGCCCACTGAAAGGCTTGTGACAATTGCAACAATCAGAATTTCCTGATCAATTGCTTACATTTTTATTCCTTTCATATAAGGAAACCAAATATTTTGATAT
This sequence comes from Atrichornis clamosus, assembly GCA_013400975.1. Lineage (NCBI taxonomy): Eukaryota > Metazoa > Chordata > Aves > Passeriformes > Menuridae > Atrichornis > Atrichornis clamosus. Next base: position 58,219 of record WBMZ01005565.1, read on the forward strand.
TCATGTATTGATTTAATTATTCGTTGAAAAACACTTCATTCAGACACCTGTGTATAAATTTATGGTCATAAAATGCATCAAGGAATATGCATGTATGCTGGTCACTTAGATCCTAAGTTCTTCAGGATAGGGATCACACAACTTTGACATGAAATGCTCTGCAACACCCACTGCGACACAGATCATTGGCAATGCCAGATTCCACACGTATTTTGGTTTCTTAGTTGACATCAACTACTGGATATCAGTGAAGCAGTAAAGGACATTCTTCATCTGCTCTATTTTGCCAGCTGAAATCTAAAGCAAGTCAATTTTCAAACTCATTTTGGTCAATGCAGGAAAGCAGAAACCAACAAAGAGTAATAAATCACATGTCATGTTGTACATCTAAGACACGTCAGACATCCCTGAGCAGTGAGCCCAGGAACCAGACTGGTGACCATTGTCAGCCTGTTCCCTGAAAGTGCTCATGTATGTGCCAAACAGCACTCCCCATGACACTGCTTGGGAATCTGTCTGGGGAAAGATGACCCATAAGGCTGTCCTGGGGCGCAACTGTGCCGGATAATGGTTCAACATCACACAGCTCTCCACTCTTGCCATGCAGTATTCCTGCAACCTCCCTTTCATACCACGAAGACATCCATCTACAGGCTGCAGCAAAGCCCTCGTATAATGCCAGACACTTGCAACTGAAACACATGGTGTCCCAGGGCTATGGAAACAGAACACAAGCCCAAAGGAGACCTAGAGCCAACTGCACGTGTGAAGCTAGACCTTGTTGCTTGGCTTCAAGGTCAGTCTCCTTTATACTCAATAACACCTCTTCCCTTTCTATAAAATTGTGTATAGGTAGCCAGATTTTCATTTTGAGTTTAAAAGGCAGTTTTTCTGTCATGCCATTTATACGATTATATTTTATGATTGTATTTTATTTAGGCAAATACAAAGAGAGATAAGTAAAGCCCAGGAGCAGCAAGTAGGCGTAAAGGGACTACATCAAGGGAAGCAATACTTACTGTTCTGTGGATGTAGCAGTGCTGCTGTATCACAGAGACAAACCTCTTCAAAGGGAACCAGGGAAACTACAGAGACCCAGCTCAATCAGCCAGTTCAGCCTTTGGTAGCAGTTAAGGGCAGGAAAAAAAGCAGCCATGTATCAACTGTTTCATTAATGTGCTGCTCCTGCAGTACAGGGAGAACTGCTTTGTGAACCTAACAGCACATATCTTGATGCTGCCTACCTCTACATCTGCAGTGTTGCTTTGTTCTGACAATTCATTGTAAAAAATGTCACCTCCTTGCACTCCTGGGTACACACTAAACGTGGCTGTAAAAGGGCATAGTCTGAAATTTGCCTTTTGAGTTGTAGGCACCTAGGACTGGATATATTGCTACTTTCTGCTCCTCCCAAGACATCAGTTGCTTCAGGAAAGCTGGGTTGCATAGAATCCCTGAATTCCTCAAGACTCAGATTTTAGGAGATAGTTTGGCCTGCAGAATGCCCTCTGCAATGGTAAGAGACATTAAGAGAATCGCCATCCATCTAGACAATCCTCAGACTGGCTGAACAGCATGGACAGCTAGATAAAAATAACCATTTCCACACAAAGAGAGCACTTGCAACCTGCAGTCTTTGGCACAGGGCCCATGCGCAGCCCAGCAGTGATATTTCTGCAAGTTCTTCTAAGAAAGGAATTGCATTTAAAGTCAATGATGAGGCAAGCAGAGAGGAAGCAGCTTCTCACTTGTCAGCAGCCTGTAGTAAATTGAGGGTGTCTTGGGGAGGAGTAGATGAAGGCAGAGCATAGCACTCCGGCAATGTGGGTTGTGTTCAGACCACCTACAAGAGCTGCCTTGCTCAGTTGCCATGTCTGCTATGGCAGTTCAGCTCAATAAAGCAGTGAGACACCAGACACCTACAATCCAGGTCTGCTGGATCTTAGCTCGCTGTGCATACCATGGATAGGAGCAGTCACTGTGCCCAAGCTGGGCACTTGCAGTAGGAGGGTTCAGTAAAGCTCCGTGTGCTTCTGCCTCATCTGCAGAACTATATTGCTTTTTACTCAAGGAGGCCCTGTAATGCTGCCAGGAACTGATTAACATCTGAATCACGTTGTCCTCTGTCTGTGTGGCAGATATAAATAGGTTGCAGTAGAGGTGGGCTGTGTCCACAAGCACTTGTCTCCTCAGGAGATGGTCTTATCTACATGCACACGAAGTAGAGAAGCCTGAGCCTTCTCGGGCAAGCTTCCAAAATATTCCCCTTGTGATGAGAAGTTATCCTGCTGATCCTGTGCTCTGGATTTGCCCCTCTGACCCCTTGTCTCAGAGGCTTTACTGCTGGCAGGCACATAGTGACACAGCTCTCCACCCATTCGACCCACACAGGGCTGGACAGCTGAGGAACCAGTGAAACTGCACCAGCTCAAATTTGCTTTCAGTTTATTATCTATGTAGTGTCACTATAAAGGTCTGAGCTAATCTTAGCTGCATAATGAGGTAGAAAGTATTCTATTTGTTATGCAAATAAATATTTGCTTCAAATGTGGTTTCCCAAAGTATGGTCACCTTGCACGCATCTGCTTCCAAAAATGCATCTGCTTTACAACAAGGTAGTAATTATCCTTTCCTCAAGGGGGTTCAGTTTGAACCTACTATGTGTACTAGACTGCTGGCAAAGTTTTAATTTTGTTTTATGATGTTTGTAGTTTTTGGAGGCACAGGATCAAACACTTGAAATGCAGTATTCATCTGATACTACGTACCAACCCCAAATACAGGTAGAGTTTGCTTGGTGGGCTTTTTTCTCCTTCAAGATCAGTTCTTTTCTCCTGCACATTTTTTTTCCCCCTTAAAACATCAGTCAGTTGAGTGGATAGATGCAGAAAGCAAGTAACTTCATTTTACTGGTAAAATACCTTAGTGGAGTAACACAATAGCATTATCATCCTTCTTTTTTACTGGTTCTTCTTTTAATCTGTATGTCATAATAGTGTCATTAGAGGGTGACTTCATCTTTTTACCAGGCTATTTCTGCAGTACTTAATGTCTGTTTGATCTTTCATTTAGATATCTATTACCATACGTATCTATTATAAGTTGAAAAGGTTTTTAGTCTGACATAACATTGGAGAGGAAGAAATGTCAGCTTCATTAAACCTCACAGTTCTGAGACTGGAGGTAAATCACTTATTCAGCACATTTTTTAAGAAACATTCTGGAACAAATCTTACAAAAATATGTAGTTTTTGTTTATTCATCTTCCCTCCTTTCTTTAATCTACCTCTCAATGCACTTTGTTCTGCTTTCTCTGGAAAGGGGGCAGTGAGGGAAACAGTGTTTGAATGAAGAAATAAGGCAAAGCCTGAGCCCAATTTCTGCAGGACGGAGCAGCTCAGTGAACTCAGGGCTGGGAGCAAGAGAGAGAGGGAGGGTGGGAGTGACATTGTCCTTAGCTTCTCACATACCATGGCTCTGTATTGCAGTGGGTGATTTGAAGGGTGCACCCATAGCTATCTACTGCAAGGCCATTCTGCCATGATAAACTTATGGGGGGTTAAAGCAGAGGAATACTGTGTCAAGTCCCACGGCTGTCAAAGCCAATAAGGAGACTCCAGCCTTTTTCCATCTTGATCCATAATGTGGCCTTGACAGGTAATCCAGTGAATTGGGGCCTGATTCAGCAAGGAGCATAAACACTTTCATAATTTGCAGTGCAATAACCACCCCAACAAAGCAGACAGAATGCCCATAGGGGTGATGTTGTATTTACATGGCTTGCTGAACCAGGACTGCAAGGGCACAGAGACAGTGCTGACTTTTCTCCCAGGCTTTGTGGCTCTTTATCCACCCGACAATTCTCAGCAGTGACACCAAGGCTGAGAGTCTGGGCATCAAACAGCACAAAACACAAAAGTCCTTTTGAAGCGGGGAAGTGCAGAATGCATACAGAAACACAGGAGAAGGAGGGGAGCTCAGGGAGCTGAAGCTCAAAGGTATTAGCAAGCACAGGCTACTAACTCTCATGAAAACTAATAGCTGATGCCTCCACTTTAGGTTTTGCTCCTTTGGGGGATGTCTCAGGTGAGTTTAGGGATGCAGAGGCTATGCTTTAGATATGAATTTCCTCACAGGCATTACGTAGACTGGAACAAGGGTATGTCTGCAGATGTCCTGCTGTAATTCCCTGTATAACACTAGCACTGCTCTTTCATTTAGATTTCAGTGACATGTGCAGTAGTGTCTTGGTTGTCTTGACTGAAAGAATGATGCTGTGTGTTTTAGCTGGATCTTCTTTGCTTACAATCCATAACAGATGCCATTGGTGTTTTTGTTACTATCGCTGCTTGATGGCTTTCTCCAACCGCACTTCACATTCCTGAAGCTGAAAGATTTGTTCTCTTAGCCACCGAGAAACACTACACTCTTATTTTGGAGTCTCCCTGCATTCCAAGATAGCAGTGGTAACAGAGGACACACAAGGGTCAACAGCTCCTCGTCCAGCAGCACAACCTCATTCATTGCAGCAAAGAGGTTTTCAGAGTTTGGGAATGCCCTGGAGAGTTTTACCTTCAGTGTCCCAAAATGGATGTCATTTACTCTTTGTTCCTAGGCAACCCAGGGAGACACAGACAGCTGTCATCAAATATTCAGCACCCAAATGGTCCCTTCTTGGCACTGAAAAATCTCACTGAGCTCACTTGGGGTCTTGAATTCACACCGGGCATCTTTGATTTTGGGTTGGTATTGGCATCTTTGTGCCATTGCCAGACTAAGGAAAAGCTGGCAGCAGGCCTAAAGTAAGGTGTGTAATGGCTTTTGCACTAAATTTTTCCCAAAACATCTTGCCCTCTGGAGCAACTGGAAAAATGAAGGTGAGAACTTTTAACAATATACACCCTCAGCTGTGTGAAATTCTGCCCTGGATTTTGTTTCTGCTAACCTGATGAATGAGATTCACAATTGTTAATGAAGTCTGTACTGGGCCACAGATAATATAAACAATACTGAGATTTAGGTGCAAAAGGAGACATCAAGGTGTTTTGACGAGATATTTTGAAATTTGTAGCATTTTTGTATTGTTACATTCAAGATGTGAAGTGCAAATTGTTGACATACACTTGGTCTGGGGAGTTGTTACCAACCATCTGGCATTTTTTTTTCCCAGGTGTCAAACTTTTACAACCAACCTGTGGAGTTCCTTTTCAGTCATGGCATATAACCCTCAGATGGAATGACCATGACACAGTGACATCCCTATTTTCCCATTTCCTTTACCAGAAATCAAAGATGTCATTTCCAAGTTATCTTTAACAATATTGTGTTACTGCTTCCATGCAGAGAAATTAGACAGATAATTTTTCAGTTCCTTTCCAGACCTGCCACTTCATATTTTTTTGCACCAGCAGATTTCATTTTCTGTTAATTGTTACTCTAAGAGAAATAATTTACTCCAGGTGAAGCAGTCCAAGGGTTACTGTACACACCTAACAGTTTATTGAATAGGGACTGGAAATGCATGATCTGTCATTGACGTTTCTTAGTTTTTGAGAGTTCTGACAAGCATTATTTTTAAACAAAGGAATTAGTCTACAACAGCAGCTCTGATAAACACAATCTGCTTTAGGACACAGAAAGTCACCAGTTTTTATACCTGTTTCCATCCCTACAGCAGTGCCAACAGGTCCTCACAATACTGATGCAGAATGTAGCAGAAGCAGATTTTCCACTTTTGTAGAGACACAACCTCTTTGGGCAACATAATCTACACTGATAAAATCTCCCTCCTGTCAGTGTCCACACGGAAGATTTTTTTCAGCCTAATTTTGGCTGCTGCTGCTGTGAATTTTTCATACTGAAGCCAATATAGCTGTTCTGGAAGAACATTGTGAGCCAGACCCAGCCTCCATAAATCAAAGCATGCCGAGCCCACGTTAGCTGAGCATCTGGATGGGGAGGCAGGAGATGCCTTTGAAAGTTACTCTGCCTCTTTGCAAGGCAGCCAGGAGACTGAAAGTGAAACTTGTTCGTGGGAGCTGCACTCTCATCACGTGTTTGATTCTGGTGGCAGAGCGTGGGGCTGGCAGAGGGTCCGGGCTGGAGCTGTGGTGGGAAGAGCAGTCACAGACAGAGGTCGTGAGTCCTCAGGAGGGAAATTCATAAAAGCATAAAATGGTTTGGGTTGGAAGGAAGCTTAAAGATCATCTTGTTCCACCTCTTCTGCCAGGGGCTGGCATACCTTCCACTAGAGCAGGCTGATCAAAGCCCCTTTCAACCTGATCTTGAACACTTTCAGGGATGGAACACTCTCAACTTCTCTGGGCAACCTGTGCCAGGGCCTCACCACCCTCTGAATAAAAAAATTCTTTTTAATATCTAATCTAAATCTACCCTCATTCAGTTTAAAGCCATTCTCCCTTGTTCTACCAGTCCATGCCCTTATAAAAAGTTGCTCTACAGCTCCCTAGTAGCCCCTTTAAGGTACTTGAAGGTGGTCTAAGGTCTCCCCACAGCCTTCTCTTCTACAGGATGAAGAACCCCAGCTCTCTCAGCCTGTCTCTGTAGGAGAGGTGCTCCAAGCCCTCTTCATGGCTCCCTCTGGACTCCCTCTAACAGGTCTACATCTTTCTTATTTTGGGCGACCCAGAGCTGGACGCAGCACTCCAGGTGAGATCCCATCAGAGAGGAGCAGAGGGGCAGAATCACCTCCCTCAACCTGTTGGCCATGCTGCTTGTGCTGCAGCCCGGGGTGTGGTTGGGTTTCTGGGCTGCGAGTGCACGTTGCTGGGTCATGTTGAGCTTCTTGTCCACCAACACCCCCAAGTCCTTTTCCTCACCCTGATTCTCAGTCCATTCTCTGCCCAGACTGTGTTTGTGCTTAGGGTTGCCCTGACCCGGCTGCACTTGGCCTTGTTAAACTTCATGGCTGAGAGTGCACTTAGTCCCACAGTCTGTGTCACCAGCATGGCAACACGTGAGAACACAGGGCAGAAACCTGAGAATACTCTTACCCATGTACACATCTATAAATAACTGGCACTTGGGTTTTCCTAAAATACAATATGCATAAGCCACATGGGTTGTTATGTTGGCACCAGTGTAGGAATGTCAGGGAGTCCTGATTTCCAAGTGAGTGGCCCAGTGAAGCCCTTTGGTCCAGGGTCAATTCCTAACCTTTGTCTCTCATTAAAATATCATTCAAGTGCTAAAAATGTTCTTCCCACTGGTTATATCATTATGAATGTTTACCCTGCCAGTACCTGGAAAAATTGCTCTCTGAGGTAGAGCCAAATACCATTACTAGATCTCCAAAAGATTTGACAGTGAAATTAATTAGTTAATCTTTGTAAAGTGCTTTGAAGATGAAGAGCTCACTATGATTTTAGGTAATGTTATTATAGGTTAGTGAGTCATTTTGTAAATTTAAGGCAGAGGGGTCTCTTTTATAGTGTCTTATATCATGGCCTTCGCCGTGTCTGTGCAGCTGACCAGTCTTGTCCTGTTGTCTTCTGCACCCTTCCCTCTCTCTTAATCCTTGTGCTGCCTCTAATCCTCTGGTGCAAGCTCCATGGTCCAGAACTGGTCTCTTTGAGGGGAAATTTCCTTTGGGTATTGAGAATATTCTGCTAAAAATTGTTTTCAGCAATTTCAATCCTTGCCATCACTGCCCCTTTTCCTGGGAAGTTTGCCCTCTGAGTCTGTTTTGTCAGGTGGCTACTTCTCCTCTGCCTGAACAGACTCAGACCCTGACATCCCTGCAAAAGGGCAGCCCTATCCACTCTGGCTCACTGCCCTGGGCCCCATCTGGATGCTCTCTGATCTGTTTGTGGAGCTCCTGGTTGGGATTAGGTCAGGGACTTTCCTTCTGCTCTGTGTTTGTGCAGAACGCAGCACCCTGGTTCCCCACCAGACTCTCAGATACTGCTGTAATGCAGGTAATAAATAATAGCAACCTTTAAACCTCCAGTGCAAATTACAGCCTCATGCAACACCTACGTAATTTGGTATAATATTAGCACAGTAGCTACCTTGGGAGAACTATATTCAGATAAGAGAATACAAAATAATAACCCTTCAATTTGAAATCAAATGAAATTGTTTAAATACCTACAGCTCCTTTTCTGCCACCATGTGTTTTAAAGAAAAGTAGGAGCACAAAAGGGAAGTGAGAGTGAGATAAATAACCAAGGACAAAGGGAATCAGAAAATGAATAGTAAAGCATAATAATGATGTAATTTCTCCTGTATAATACACAAAAATTCTTCTTATGTCTGAGTCCCCCTTGCATCTAGCCCTCCACGATTACATTGGAGGAGATGAGCCCTCTCCTAGTGTTTATAGTCTGAGGTTCCAATCTTGCAAACATTTACATGCATGTTTAACTTTACGCACACAATTAGTGCAATTGAAGTCATGCCACTTGCAAGACAAGATGCAACAAGTGAGTGTATCAAACACTAGGTGGGAAGAGGGCGGCAGACAGATGAAGGGTAGTAATGATAAGATCATGTGGTTACCTGGGCTAACTCTGCACGCTCAATGACTCCAAATGCCTTTTTTATTTTTGAATCACCACTTAAAAAGTTTTCCCTGTCACTCTATAACTGCTTGTTGGGACTCAGAAAATTCAGGGCTTACTCATGTTCATATAGTATGTAATTAGTGGATTTTTTCATTTTCCCTTCATGGAAAAGATATCTCTCCACCACTAACTAATCCTACTTTAAAAATATGAAAAATAATGACCCCAAGCCTTTCTCATTTACTCTTCTGCTTTCCTTTACTCTGTTTGTGTATTAACCTCCCCCTCTAGATACCTTCTCCAAATGAGCATCTTCTAGTTTCCTGAGGCTTTTCTTATCTTCATTGCAGCTGTCCAAGAGTCAGGATCTGAGGAACAGGAAGGCAGAGGTCTCATTGACCAAATATAGCAGACACCTTCCCTCACATGCAGGGTCCTGGGGTTGTGAACCACATGAGGGCTGCTCTTGAAAACAGCTTGGCCTTGATTTGTCCTTCCTGACTCTTACCAACCAACATAACATGGGGAAGCAGACTATGAAGTCTGGCAGGGTTGAAATCACTGGAACAGCTGGACCAACCAGGAAGGGCAAAATAAGATCGTTCAAAGATCACCTTGTTCACCTTGGTCTTTGGAAAGATGAGAAAGGCCTTTTGGCAGCTAAATCTCTCCTTGGAAGATCTTCTAAAAACTGCTTCCCCACAGACTGCCATGGGAGACTTTGCAAAGCCAGATTTAGAAAAGCTACCCTATGCCTCTCTACACACAGTGCTGATACTCGAGGCACATCCCCTGTGGAGCAGGGAAGCTGTTCCAAGTTGGATGGACTTGGGAAGACAATTTAGTTTACACGTAACATTGTTATCACATAAATTAGAATAATTATCACATTTGTGTTGTATTTTCATGATATTTGCTTCACTTAAATTGTTGTTATAAAATAATTTTATGACTTATGTTGCTGTACTCTGCGGCGATGTAAGGGAGTTTTCTGAACTCAATGGTGAGGCCATGTGATTTAATTGCCACACTATTTGTTAATTAGTCTGGGTGAAAATGCCAGCACCTGAGTGTGTTTGGAGAGTGGGCGGTGAGAATGTAGCTTTCTGTGAAGTAGTTCCAAATGCCAGAGAGCTTGAATTTGTGGTTCTGATTTCTTGATGTTCTGACTTCTTTAGCTGTCCCCGCCAAATAGCTAGCATTCAAAGTTTTCATGAGCAGAACTTTGCTTGTATATCTCATGCATCTGAGTGGAGGAATGTTGATCTGATTCATCACTGGATCACATCTTGTGTAGTGCAAGTGGCTTTGGATCACTCTCGGACCAGGGAGGCAGCATTTTATGCCACACTGCAAGGGTGGGAATGACTCAAAATACAGGGGTCACCACCAGCCCCCTCAGTGTCTAGCTGTCGGAGCTGTAGAGCAATTTGCTTGATGTCAAAGGTAGACTTGAGTCCAAATAGTCTTTGGGTAATTTTTAGTGATCAGGTGCATATCTTGCAAAGTCTTCACATAGTCCTGGACCTGCAGGAGAATCTGGTCAAGGCAGATACACCAGACAGCAAAGACAGTGTTGCTCATGCACAGTTTATATTAGGTATGAGTAATGATGTATAATAACATTGGCTTTTTCAGACACGTCAATGCAGCTTCTGATGGGGCCCAGGGTCCTTTCCTGGCTATTGATCCGGCTGTAAGAAGCAGCACCCAGAAGGCCATCAGTATTCTCAATGTTTATACGCCGAGGAGTCAAGCTGCAAGTTATGTTTTATATTATGTGTGTTATTTCTGGGCTAAGAAGTTTAAAGCTAAAGCACCAGATGAGTTTTGTATTTCAGGTAGAAGTAAGGCTGTGCCATACTCTCATGTTCTTTCGGATATTACAAGGCAGGCTATGGCAATTTGTGAGCTGGCAGAGTCACTCACAGCTTTAAACAGCATGGATGAGAAAGTCGCCATGCTTCTGTCATGTTTTGGAAATACAGGATAAAACACTCCTTACATAATACAGGTTTTGATGGCTTCAAAGCTTAAGACAAGTGGATCCAGAAAGGAGCTCTTTGCTGCATCATAACAGAAAAAGCAACAGCCTGGCAGAAGAACATCTTGAGGGAAGGGAAGTAACAATGCAGTGGTGGACTGACAGGTCCTTCAGCACAGTCCAAGGCTGCAGGAAAGATTGACTGGCTCAGTGCAGGATGAGGGAAAAGTCCTACTTGTGAGCGGTCCCTGTCTACCCAGGGGCCAAACTGGTTACACACAGATACTAATCACACTGGGAAAGTCTGTGTACACACTCGGGGTTATCTGGCTCCGGTTTCGTTTTCCTGAGTTACTATTTTCAGCCCAACAAACCACTGTAAAGGTGTATCAGAAAGGAATGACTGAAAAATATCTGTAAAACCCACTCGTTACACCAATTTTCTTATAACCTCAGGAAAGGTCTTCCTTTTAGAAGGTGTTTATATCATCATTGTCTTCTGCTATGTTGGCCATAGCTGGCAACAGTAAGGATGACGTGGAAAGAAGTCACTTGCTTGCACAAGCAGGTGGGAAAACTGCTGTGTTCTGCACTATCCTAAAGGTAATTATTTCACTGGCATTTCAGAGCAGAGTCTGCCTATATGAGAGGGAAACTCCAAGTCACCTGTGCTTAATATTTAAGTTCACATTAATTTATACACAGTAGGCTAAATCATGCCCTCATTTATATGCACACTACCCCACTGTGATTATGCAAGAGAAACTGAGTGCAGAATTTGATCTAGTGTGATTTCAAAAATAGCATCATGAAGTTAAGTTGGTATAAAAGTAGAGGGAGTAAATCCACAGAAGAACGTAATCTAGGGTATAAAACATCAAGTCCAGTGATGATGCTGTCAATGAAAACTCAACATCTGGACAGGGTCCCTGCTCAAATATCAAACTCTCCCAAACGTGCACCAGTCCATCACATCTATGCAAAGTCACCAGTAGCAAGAAAAGGCAGGATGCTTCCAAGCATCAAGAACCCTCATGCAATAGCAAAGCTCCGGCTGAGGTGTAGAACAGGAGGGAGAGAATAGGCTGTTTAATCACCCTGCAGATAAGATAATTGTGGCTCAAATTCAGAAGTGTAAGGTAAAAATTCACTACATGCATGTAACTAAAACTATTTTATTTCAGGAAAGCTGGCAGAGTGATTCAACAGCTTCCTGTGGCTTAGCTGCTATGACACAGTAGGAATAACCTTTCTTCTGCCTGAGACGTAGGAAGTATTGTGTTTCACCCTTGCTGAGTGACCTGCATTTCACAGGTCAGATGTAAAAATTATCCAAGACTCAATTCTCTTGCCCCTCAGCATGTTGGGGGTTCATTAGAAAGGGTGGCTGGTGCAGGGCATACCTGGTACCCAGTACTCATTTGCCCTTCCTTGTCCACAGAGCTGTTCAGCTCCCTGTGTGCCTGACCACTGGCCAAGGGGACACCTGGATCCAAAACCTGCAGAAAGGGAAGCTCTTCCCTTGCCTTTGGATCAGCCAAAGTGGTTCTCCCCTTGCCCTGCAGGCATAGGGCAGTGCGGGGAATGAGCCAGCCAGACCTGCTCCATCTGGGACACAGGGTGCAGGCAGTACAGCGGGGTAGGAGAAGGTTCTGTTCCTAACAGGCATTAGTTCCTAAACATCCTTTTAGGGGTGGCACTTCCTAGGAAAGCTCAGGGCATTCTGCTAATAGGAAAATCAGAGCATGAACCTCAGCATTAAATCCTATGTTTGTGTGGTGTTTCCATTAGGTCCTCAAAAAAACCCCATTGAACTGCCACCCCGGCCTGGGCACGAGGGTTTGAGTCTCATATCCAACACTGGGGCCCCATCACAATAACAAGAGGTGGTGCTGCAGGGAGTATTTCTTACAGGCACTGTGCTCAAATAATGCTTCTGTGGTGGTGTACTACGTGGTTTCCAAATTGAACATACTCTGGTGCTGGAATAATACTTCTTCTTTTCCAATCTTTTTTTATTCCCAGGTGCATAATTAATTTTTATAGGGACATAATAACATGGTATCTTATACACAATTATAATGTGTGAAGTTTGTAAAAATTTTTTTAAGTCCTTTAAAATAATTTGAAAAATAGCAACAGAGCATTTAGACAATTTTGCACATTGCCCGAGGTACTTTCTTGAAACCCAGCAGCAGCAGCCATGAATACATACGTTAGAAGCTGGATAATTTCTACTCTGATATCAGTGCAAAATCAGAGAGAGGGAACTTTACTGGCTTTTATGTTCAGGACTTGTCCTTACAACTGTGGGTCTAGAACCACATAGATATATGTAGAGTTACCAGCTACACAACAGCTTTAAAACAGAGATCACATTGTGGTTTTGCTCAATAAAATTGACAAATGGCCTAAGAAATGGTACCTGTAATTCTACAAACACTGAAATAGATGGGGAAAATGAAATTATTTAACAGAAGATTCAGAAGAGAACTATAGCAGAGCTGAGGATTTTTGTGAGGATCCCTTCTGGCATTTGGAAAAACAACTCATTTGTTTTTTTAATATTAAGATTACTTATAAATTGAAATATTTTTTTGGTTGGCAGCACCAAAACCCCAATGAAAATAAATATTTTAAGTTCATTAAATTTCAAGTGATCTGAACACATTTTCTTACTGAGAAAGGGGATATCTTTAAAAAACCCAAAGTTCATTTCAAACTGGACTGTCATCTTAAACCAGCACAAATATTTATTCCCCATCACCCCTGTGATATAGCTGTGGTTTTTAACTGATTGCCATTACTGTTATTTCATAGAAATTTAGGGGCAGACTCCTGAAGATATTCAACACTTAACCATGAAGTCAGGTGCTTGCAGGACTTCTTTACTCCTGAGGTACCTTGATAAACTGTGCAGGAGTTGGGCATCTGGAAACCTCTGAAAAACCCTCTGCCTGTGTACACTGGAAGGACCTCAAGACATTTAAATATCTGGCAGTATGAATGGGACTCATCACATCTAACACCAGCCACCAAAATGGCACATGTCTAACTTAAATGAGCCAACTCACAAGCCAAAGGGAGCTCTGCCCTGGCAGAGGGCAAGGCATCCTCCATGCAAAAGGCACCAGCTCAGGGCACTCTTGGTCATTTCATGGAGATTTCTTACTCTTCCCACTGACCCCAGGTACAGCTGAGATCCGTGGATTAGATGAGACATTTAGACTTTAGAGACCTGACTTATGGGAGACTAATCCAACACTAGGGTGAGGTATGGTACTGGAGTTATTCACACAATACTGTTACAGGCACATGTAGCTAGTTGCTAGCACAGCCTGCCTGTATATTTTAGGCACTTTTTAAAGGCAAAACTTAAAGGGCTAGGAATCAAAGTCACTGACTTTTATTCTTCTCCCTGACCTTGATCTAGCTGAAACCAATAGAAGAGACACTTGGTGCTGAAAACAAAAACTCCCAGTTCAAGGCAAACCCCTGGATGCTGAGGGTTTTATGTAAGATCGCTGTGGGAGCTTCAGGCAGGTAAACAAGTCACAAGGCAACTTAGGTGTGTAAAATTACCATGGATCTCTTGAATTAAGTCCAACTCATCTCCTTTTTATATCAACATAGGGCCCCATAGGCCCAAGGCTGTGCTTATGCTTTTCCAGCATAAGCACTTTTCTGTACACAAAAGCTCCATCTGACCAGAATATTATGGGTATAATTTCTAAAGCTTTTTGAGATCCCTGGGTTAAATGCAATGCGTAACGGCAAATGGTACTGTTTCAGCTGCTGCACTACTAAAAGGAGAACTTCGATGACACAGAAATAAAGGTTTGATAATTATTTGATATGATGGATCTGTTAACGATTCTCTTGTGAGCAGTCAACAGCCTAAATTTGCTACAGCCCAGCCTTTACATCTGGGGCTCATTCTCCTCTTCACCTTTCCTGGAATGCCAGCTATGATGAGCAAGCTATTTTCAGTTTCTTATTAGGAAGCTGCCTTTGGACCAGTTCCTACACTACTTAGCATTTTGCCTGAGTAGCAAATTCAGGATCTGGCCCTAGGAAACCTGTTCTCTTGGCACATTCTCTTGGCCAATTCCTTATTTTCATAGTTACCTCTAATATCTGCTATGTGCTGTCTGCAGTGGTCTGTGTAGGCTCCTCTAGGAAGATGGAGTTGTTGTGACACTTGTCTCACGAAAGAGCCTCTCCAGTTCTTCACTTTGAAGGTCCACTGAAAGGTGTGTCTATGATGACACATCTGCTCTGGTATTTTTTTTCTTCTTTCTCATATTAAAAAGTACCGTGATAAGTTCTTGTCGCTGTGCCAGGACGTCACTCGATACGTGTAGAGGAGAAACAGTTTAAAGCTACTTGACTAACAGCTTCCTCTGTCAAATATGACACTAGAGTTATGATTGTCTCTTTTTTATCTCTTCACTTTGATGACAGGCTTATCTGAGGTAGTGAGACAAAGAGCTGAGTTGATTCAGCCTACCATGCTGTGCAGGTGAGAGTTTTGAGATCAAGTACAGCTGTTCGAAGGGCAAGTCCTAGTGCTGAATGACAGCTGCTTTCATCAGAAGCATGGCTTGTTTTTTCTTTCTTTTTTTCTTTTTTTTCTCTTTTTTTCTTTTTTCTGACAATGCCAAGAAATTTGACTGAGGCTTAAGGAATGTACAAGCTTAAATATCAAAATGTGACTGCTTGTGTAATAATGTCAGTCTGAGCTACTGGCTCCTTTTGATATTCTTAGACGAGATCAGATGCTCTTAGAAAATCAAATGTGTTGTTGCTGATTCTGGTCGGGAGTGAATCTGCTTACTGAACCTCTGTGCGTGGATCTCACAGCACAGGGTTTCACACCCACTGTAGTACTGCACAGAATACTAACATTTATGATTTGTTGCTAGGAAAGGGCTGCAGCTTTCTCAGTTCTGTGCTTTTCTATCAGCGCTTTCCAAGATCACGCTTTACACGGTTTTTTGCAGAGCAGATGATATTTCATCCATCTCTCCTTCCCTTCCCCCACCACCCCACCTCTCAAAACCAATTGTTAGTGATTTGATGAGTTCATTAACCCACCCTCCAAAAGCCCTCAGATAGCGTACGTTATTGGGACTTTTGACGTGTAGCTATTTTGAATTTCCCAGAACACTCCCATATGCAGATGCAGCATGAGGTTTAGCAAAAAAGTGCTCAGCCTTTATTGCATGAACAAAATCTCCCATGTAAGCAAGCAAAGAGGTATGTGCTTATCCAAGTATTTATCTATGCCTGCAGGTATTTGAAGTTTGTGAAGGAGTGCAGGGTTTGTACATGCACCGGTTGGACTATACCTACATGTTATTAAAAACTGAATATACCTAGGCCTCCCTCTCACTCTGCCTATCCAGGAAGGAATACACTTGTTTTTAAGCCTTTCTTGTGTTCGTTGAACAGAATAGCCTGATTTCTTCTTTAGTTTTTCCTTTCTACCTCTCTGCTATGTCACAAATGTATCTTTCAAACCTGCCAGGCGTATGACCGCATTCATGCTTTTTACTATCTCCTCTTACTTTTCCTCAAAGACCATTCAGGCAATCTAACTCCCTGGAAATGATAGATTCTGGTCACGTGACATTGAAAAGTCTTGAGGATAAAGACATTATTTTTTTCTATAATAAACATGACAGCCAGATTTCTATGCTTTTCCAGTATGGTTTTCTCACCAGCAGGAGACACTGCTTTTTCTGCCATGAAACATGTAAGAGCCCAGGAGTTTATCTCAGGTGAAAACAATCATTCATGTCAGCCAGTAAAGACACTGGAAATAAGAAGAGTATTTGTAGCCACTACAATATTCCAGTATGTGGTACTTTTGCAGCTATTGATTGATATTCACTGAAACCTAGAGAGAGAGTAGATTCTATTAATACCAGAGCAACCTATTAATCTCTATTAATATTAAAACAGGACTGAAAGAATCATGTGAAGAAACCCAAGAAAGTCAGAGGGCTCGAACATATTGTAGCAATGTCTAATATTTGTGCAAATACCAATGGCATGAGAAGAAAAGAAAAAATGCTGATGATTCTCTGCTTCCATATATGCATTATAACAAACTTATGGACAGATACACTTGAGGAAAAGAGTTCTAGCTGTGGAATTGTTTGTATGTGTTAGGAACATGCTCTTACCCAGATCCCACCACTGAAGTCATGCAAAGGGAAGCCCTACACTCCAGGGGATCCTGTTCTTACACTGAGGGCCACTAGTGCCGTTTTGCCACGTCTTCCACCTCATGCGAGGTCACAGAATGTAAAGGGATACAGGAAAACAGAAATATGTGTCTCATTTTAAAACCTCTTGGAGAAAGAACATCAGGCTAATTTAATTTAATTTTAAATAGGAATCTGGGAGAGCATCCACCATGTACTACTGCAGCAAGGCAGGGAATAGGAGTCTAGTGTTGCAGAAAACCAGCTCAACACCACTTTAGTGCTATTGAAATTTGAGGTACTGGGTACCTAGATGCTTTTGAAAAAATGTCTTAATTTGCCTTAATTTGCCCTTCTCGACATCTAAATATCTTCCAAAAATATGGCCCCTTATCTTCCAACAGAGACTTCAAAAAATTAGATCCTTTCATTATTAGAGCCAGAGTGATAGCTGATTGTTACAGAGGAGCTTTTCACTGTGGCCAAATCCAACAATAGCAAGCAATAAAAAATCTAATAATCCAAGCTATCGACTGTGTATTGAATAATTCTTCTGAGAGCACAGTGTAAATAGCACAATTCTGGGCATACTAAAGAGAGCGAAAGATTAAAAACCTAAATGAACACAGAAAATGTCTGTCACGTCAGATACATCAACTCTGTCAGTCCAATACATACACTTAATTAAAATGGTTCAACCATCTGTCCAAGAGGGTGCATGGGAAAACTTTAATTGATCGTCTCAGTTTTTCCAAGCGATCAGGAAATAGGGCTAAAGCTAACTCTCCTGGAATGGATTTAAGAATTATAAAATTGACAGTTGGGGAATTTTCTGCTTTAGATATTTTAAGCCTCTCTTATTTCTCCCCACAACTTTGACAGAATTGGATGATTCAAAAATACAGATGCATCTGAAGTACCAAGAAGGTGAATGACGTCCCTGGGTGACAGCCAGGCCTTGTGCCTGGGGGGCAATGTGCTGTGAAGGAGGGTAGGTGTTTTCCTGCCCTCCCTGGAGGGCACTGCAGAGAAGCAAAGGCAGCTTTCATTTTCCACTGGCGCTCTCCAGGAGCTCAGTGAATGGAAACAGCTGAGAGAACATGCAGGACCCCTCACTGCTTTATTCACCTCACCCGCCTCTTGGTCGGGTCTTTGCTCTGTCAAAAGATGCAAAGTCAGAGTTGTGTCTGCCTGGGTGTAGCCACCTCACCTGGAATTAGTTGTGCCTGAGGTGGTGGATCCTAGGATGAGATTCAGCTCATCTAACTTTACCTGCCTAAAACGTACCTGGCCTGAGCTGGTCAGCTTATGAAATCAGTGAAAGAAAGGCCCCTCTAGAAGATGGGTGAAGCTGCTTTCTTGCAGATGGTGCTGTTGAAGGCCTCCAAAAAACATTAAGTCCATATACTTGCTTTCCCTAAAACACAAATTGCAATCAACCACTGAAGACAAGAGACCTCCATTCATGCTCATCTTCACAGCCACTGACTTCCCCAAACCAGACTCTTCCTGTCTGTTTTTTTCCCAAATTCAGTCTTGGGGTTACAGTCTAAGGTGGCTTGTTTATCTCCTGCTTTGCATGCCCCATTACCCTGCCATTTATTAACCTCCAAAAGATGAGGTTCTTCTATCAGCCATCCTCAAAGAAATATCCTAAAGAACACTTTGACCAGCTCCAGAGGGGAAAAGTGTTACACATTTTTCATATGGAAACTTCTGCATGAGACAAAAAAAATATCAGTGGCTATTGCCTTTCTCCTGGGAGAATATTTGCCTGGTGGCCCAGCTCTCTCCAGCTGATACTGTATTGCCATTCACCAGCCTCTGAAATAACAGCCTGTACTGAGGAGGTGAAGTAAAGCTTCAGAGAGCAATCACTTAAGCAGGGATAGCTGACACAGGAGCAATCCCTTTTGTAGTCATCCCCTTAGGCCCTTCAAACCTGGGATGGCAAGAGCTCAAACCCTTTTCCAGGGCCCTCTCACCAGCCTCTGTGCTGTTATCATGGCTGCCTACTCTCTCCAAGACACACCGGCTCCAGCGGTATTTTATATTCCTTGTTGTGGGAAGGGGTTTATGCCTCCCCGTAGCTTCACTAACAGCTAGAAGAGATGGCTGAGCAAGTTGAGCAGTGGTAGGAGCAAAACGAGTACTCCTTCAGCCTGCTCGGTAGCCTCAGGAAACAGCAGGGTTGGGGCACACCCTGATCCACCACGGTGGGTGGGAATAGAACTTCAGAAGACTGTCTCTATCCCTTTAGACCACTAGCAACCTTCCAGTCCATTCAAGTGTTTGCAAAATGGCCAGACCCCAGGAACCTTCGGTGTCTGTCCATGACCTGGACGCAGCCACAGCAGCTGGGGAACACTCGTGTGAGTCGGTCTGCTGTGGGGAGGTGTTGTGTGATGGCGCTGCCACGGGGAGCCTCTGCAAGCTGGAATGCACCCCGACACTGCCCCGAGTGCCTTGGGAATCCAGCTCTCTCTGTGGCTGTCTGGTTCAAGACCTCAGGTCCCTGAAGAAATTTTAAATGCTTGTTATGAGTGTGCAGGGAGTTTGGTGACTGGCTAATGGATGTCAGGTGACCAATAACATGCTGAAAACAACCAGTGGTCAGAGCACTTTCAGAGGTGTTCCTATGTTGTGGGGTATAGCAACGTTTTTTACAAGCTTGTCCCAGTCTAGCTACAACAGTGCTGTAAAAATCTGGGAAGACAGCAGTCAGGTGGAAAGTTTGTGGGAAGGCTCATGAACTGGGACTTCTGCAAGGCTTGCTTCCCTGATACTCCAAGTCATGTGTTTTGATGTTGTTAATCTGCCCTTGGTCCTGTCTCCAGTCTCCCCACCCACTCTTCCCTCTCCTCCCACCATCCACCCCTGTTCCATCTCTCTGATATTTCTGCCCTGAGCCCAGAACCCTGCCCTGTCCCATACAGCCAAACCAGGTGTAGCACTGCTATCAACTAAGCCTAAAGCCATGCATGTGGCTTTTAGCAGTGCCCATCCCTGCATCTGACTGGCCACTCTATACCTTTCTCATTTGGGACTCCAGGGACAAACCCCACTGTTGTCCTGCCCTGGCTCTCTCTGCTCGTGCTGTTCACAGCGCCCAAGGTGCTCTCAGCCAGAGAGCCACTTTGGGAGCAGATTAGTCAGATTAGACATTTTGTCTGTGTTTGGAAAGAGGGCAACTTCTACTCCTGGACATCACCCGCTGTGCCTGCTGCACTGTCCCAACAGCTCCCAGTGACAGTATAGTTCCTCAAAAATTGTTTTTTAACTTGGTGGCCTTTTCCCAGTGGGGTCATACTATCTATTTATGTTCACTGAGGCAATGCCTTATGTTCCAGCCACATTAAGCTTGGTGCATTATTATCCTAAACTAATTTTCTCATTTAATTTCAGGAATATAATTGTGTGTTTTGTTTGGAAGCTCTTGTGTCCATTGACAGCAGCTACTGCTTGCTGTAAATTACGCTGTATTATGACATCTCATTTTTATGATAAAAAAATAGATTGTCACCATCCCAGTCTTCTGGTGTACTGATTTAGGAGTTAAGCTCTTTGGGTAAACTGGGGAGAGTTTACAAGAAGACATAGCATCCTTAATATTTAAAATACACTTTAAGATGAATGACTAATTGTGTGGGAATAATGTCATCGCTATGTTTGCATTATAGCTCTGTGATCAAAGACAGCCTTCTAAGATATAATCTAAGCTCAACTTAAATCCTAATGAGAAATTACATGGGAATGTTGGTATTTCAACAATCCACAAGAGTAGCTGAGCTCAATTATCCTGATGTCATAAGGGATTTGTTTGGATAATTGAGACTTCTGACCATTGAGACAATGTTCATTGTAACTAATAGGCATGCAGGGATAAATCTCTATTTTGAGGAAGAGGGAATTGTACATAGCTACAGCTTTGAATAACCGAGTTGTGCTGTAAACCCAATTTGGATTCCCATGGATCCATGTGGTTAATAAATAAGTAACAAGGCAGGCCTGGAACTCCTCTGAAGGATTCTTCTATTGGTTTGTAAACACGATCAAGTTAGTGCAGAGATAAATGGCTCCACCTGTTACCCAGCCCTGCAAAATTTATCAACTTGAGATTAAAATCTCTTTGCTTATCCTTATGATGAAGTTCATAATTATGAAAAAATGTATCATATATTACTCGCAAGTCAAAACAAATACTATTCCTTAGTAGATTAGTGGACCAGCACAATTGCACAAGTCTACCTAATACTTTCTCCTTGACTTAATTAATAGGGTGCAAAAATGTACTAAATTCTTTATAAGGGTGAAGCCTTTTTACTCTTGCTAAAGACATTTCTGTCTTTCTGGGTCTCTTTGAGCCAACATAGTTATCGGGTCCAGCTGGACAAGATTCACTCCATGCTCCTATGGTTTCAGAGTCATCCCAAGACAACAGAAAGTTTGGCGATGAGAGCGGAGAGATGGGGAAAGAGCTCACTGTGTTTCTATATGAAGACTCTGAAAATAGGTCAAGTAGGTTTGTTTGTCTGTTAATGAAGTCTGTCAGAGTTCGCCCATTTCTTTTTTAGAAGGAAGCTCTTCTTGTAACACCTAATATCATCTGACTGGCTGAGAAAATAAAACAAGTGCTGAAATTTTTTTTAAGAGCACTTTAGCATCTCTCACTGAATGTTAGTAAAGACTGTGTTCACAATTCACATCAACATTTCTGAAGACTGTTTTAATTAAAGAAGACTTTAACATCCTCTATTAATGTTAAAAAGCCAACAGTGTAGAGAATGCAAAAAAAAAAAACCCGCAGAAACCTGGAGAATATATTTCTGCCACTTTCAATTCATGACACTTGCATGTCTTGTGTACTGGATGAACTTCTCGTAACTTCCTGTCTAAGGTAATATGAAGAGGAATAAGAATTACTGGAGGAATCAAACAGCTTGCATACAAGCAGAGACTGAATAGACAAGGTTCCTTTAATTTGGACAAGAGAAGGCATATGATAAGAGGTCTAAACATACATGAATTCTGTGAAGAAGAGAAAGCAGAATTGATGAGTCACTATTTTCATAATGGCAGCAGGTTCAACACTAAAATAAGATTCTTTTGCACAATAGAACAATATTAACCTGTTGCTACAGGATGTGTGGCACTGTGGAAATGCACTAAGTTCAAAAAGGCTACGAAAATGTCCAAATGAGACAAAACAGAGAGTGGTGGCTATTAAAACTGGAGATCCATGTGCAAATCTGGTAATGGAAACTTTTATCTACTGATTGCCAGGACTGGAGATCAGATGGCATGGTTGCACTCTGTTGTACTTTGTTTCTTAAGCCCTTTCCTAGTGAATTAGGCAGGCCAGGACACAGGCAGGAGGGCTGTCACAGTTAATTTGTTAGTCTTGTCCGGGTATGGGTTTGGCCTGGGCCAGCTGTGGGAAAGCTTTGTTACCAAGGAATTGCACAGGAATGGTTTGGGCTGTGCAGACCAGCAGCTTTTCACAATGGGCACTTTCAATGTGGTCGCTTGTTTGGAGGGAAGACTCTGCCTTGTTGGAAAGAAAGTTGGGCAGTGCTGACTGACCCTGGGGCCCAGAAACATTCCTTATCCAGCTTGATTTGTTAGAGTAAGTGTTGGCAGTGTGGCTGTCCTTACATGACTGACCACAACGGAATATCCTGTAATACAGGGTGAAGGAAACCTCTGAATGGGACCTTCTCAAGGCTTCTCTCATAAACATGAATTTCAATAGGAAGTAGAAGATGTTACTGAAAAGTGAGTTCAGGAATTTTAATCCATGGAACGGTAACTTCAAAATCCCTAGGAAATGACCAGATTTCAAGAGACAAAATCAATTACGTGGGTGCCTCATGAAGAAGGTGGCAGCAGAGGGTTATTTAGAATTTGTGCCATGTTTTATTTCATGAAGGTTAGGAAAATATGTGAGTCCTGAACACATCTTTTTAGTTCTTACTTGAATCAGTTTGAAATCATAGTTAAAATCACCGCTGGTTAACCATGGATTTGTCTGGCTTCCTAGTATAGTGTTCAGAAATTACCATGGGCAGCACATGGCACAGTGCCAGTGCCACACTCTAAATTAACTGGAAGAATCTGATTTTGCATTATATACCACTCTACTATTAAGAAGATGGGCAGACATGTTGGACAGGACTTGTTCCCACTTGAGTGATCTTGGCTCTGTACTATTTTGGAAGTTAAGTACTTTAACCTTTATCCCCTTGCTGCTTGGTGTGATGTAATAGTAGAGCTCCTAAGTGCATTTCTTGTCAGAATCATCTTAAATCATGCACAACTTAATTGAGCTATTAAAAAATAAAGTTTCTTCTCTTGCACAGTCTATTTTCCATCCTCAGTGACTGAAGTCCACTAGTAGAAGTCAATCATATTAAAGAGCAATTGGCTTCTTGCCTTGACTTGCCTCATGGACCCACAGCCCACCTTCTCTTGGTGTGCTTCTTGAGGGTTCCTGATCAGCCAGGCTGCATCACAGCAACAGACCAGAGGCATCATTTGAATTTCTAGGGTCATATCTGGCACTCTTCATTCACTCCTTATGAAGGGGGAGCATCTTAGATCACATGCAATGGCACTTTGCATGGGAATTGGTACCTTCAGTGTCGTATGATTCGAAGATAGGCACAGGTTAAACAGAGGCTAGCCATGGTCTTGATGCAAAAAAGAGGTTTATTCTCAGCGCTGGTACACAGCGAGGTTTCCGGAGTCAGTGCAGGAGAAGGAAGCCCCACCCTCCGGGCCTGCCAGCCCTGTATGGGCAGGGGGCCCGGGCATGCGCACCTGGGTCCCTGTTCCCTGTCTCTAATGAATTCTCATTTATACATTCCAGCTGTGGAAACCATTAACCGTGAGGCTTCCCACCATGCGGCTTCCACCTATTTGTTACAATTTCTATGCAGGCAAAATAGGTGGAAGTCTCATTTATACATTCCAGCTGTGGAAACCATTAACCGTGAGGCTTCCCACCATGCGGCTTCCACCTATTTGTTACAATTTCTATGCAGGCAAACTGGAGTCTTGAGCCATAGACAGCCTTATCCTAATCCTCCTCGAGGCGGTCTTCTGGCAAAATCACCTGGCCCCTAACAAGTGTCATCTGCATTCAAGAGATTGGGGAGGCAGAGTTCCCAATCTGATGGAGACTGGATACTTGTCCAGTCGCCTCAGAGAGATAGACACAAATCCTGAATTATATATTTAGCCTAGATCTACTTCTGTCTGGGATCTGAATAGGGCATGGTACCACCTTTTCAGTTTATGATTCGTGGTGCATCTTAACTTTCTGACTTGCTTTCAAAATAATGCTCTTTATGCCAGATTTGCCCCTTTTCTGTTCTAATCCATGGGGTCATGGTGGAGGATATGCATCACCCTGGGGATGGCATCATTAGTTTCCACTCTGGGATCGGGGAGAGGCTCATCAGCAGAAGGCACCAGATACTATTAAGCCTTCAGTTGTCATGGCTACCTTCCTTCTGTCTCACTCGTGGAATTGCCTTGGGAGCCTTAATGGAGAAGACACTGGAAATCTTGCATTGCTGCCACTTCTTTTTAACAGAGTGTGAGATCCCTGGGTTTCTGCACCTTGCCTGGGAAAGAATTTCATCCTCAGGTTCCCATCAGTCAGTCCACAAGAGGAAGCAAGGGATGAGACTTGGCTGAAAGAACAGCTGTGGACATAGAAGGAAAAAGAAAGAAAAGGTAGAAGAAAGTGGGTGAAAACAGAAATATATCCATATATAGAGATTAGAGGTGCAATGATGAGAATCAGGAAATAATGCAGGTTGCAGGAGAGAAAATGGGGATCAGTTTGAGAGAAGAGTCAAAAGAGATCAGAAAAGAAGTGAAAAGTAGATCTACTCTTCCCTTTCTTCCAGACTGTAGCAAATAACCTAGAAAGAATTAGGATTTCAGTGTTGCACAGCAAAGACCTCTTCTCCAAAGCTGCAGGAATTGGCTCACATTTGGCCTTAGATCCTTCTCATACACTGACAATCACACCTGAAAGACAACGTGAGGTCATTGCAGTTTTGCTTGTTTTCCTTAAGTCGGTGAAGGAAGCCAGGGGGAATCTGGTGCCCTGAATGGCTCCAGACAATGAGCCCATGAACCACTTACCAGGGTTAAGAAGAGAGGACACGAGAGCACTGCTTCCAAGTGTGCTGTTCCCAAGGATGGGCACGTATAAATGGTTTCATCCTGTGGAGGAACTGGCTGCCTGGTATTACTGTATAGGAACCTGAGCAGAAAAGCAATAAGATGGACATCTGATGCAGAGGACTTAATGTGCTGTACCTTTATCACTTAGCTTAATCCAAAATAATACATTCCTATACCTTTATCAAAATGCTTGTGATGCACTTTAGGATTCAGTAATGAAAAAACACTATGGGTGTTCTTAATCAGTTTTAATAGGCTTTAATAGGCTATGTGGGTTACATCAGTGTAATTCAGTAGTAATGTGTTAGAGATTCATCTATTTGTAAACACAATTTGAAATTCTTCATTTGGGGATCATCTAATTCTGCAGAAAACATCTGTGGTTCTCATTTTCAGGCACTAGAGCAGATGTTACTGCTGCCTGTATTGTGAGTTCTGGCCAAAGACTTCTGCTTCCCTGGAATCAGCTTTGGACTCTCTCACCAGCAAAATCACTGAAGATATAGGAATCCTTAAGCATGGAAAATTTAAGCACTGGAGTGAAGCCCAGCCAGTACAGATTATCTCCCCATCCTTCTCACTGGCTGACGCCAACCTGATCACCCACTGCCTTTGCAAATGATGCCTTACCTTGGCTTAGGTATAAGGAAGCCTCAGACATTTTTTCTCTTGTAAGACAAGCACTGTCTTTTTAAACATTACCATGGAAGTGTAAGGATGCTGATGCACTTAAATGTTTGCCACAATTTTTTTTTTTTTGCAATGAAATTCTTTTTGTGATGAAGAAAAGATCCTCTGCCGTGCATTTAACTTACCGGCATGGCATCACTGAACAGAAAGTGCCTCTGAGCATTCAGGATAAATAAACAGCGTGCAGATCTATTTTTAGACTTAATTTGGTTGCTTGTTTCCTAGGCGTGTTCTGTGATTGAATGATCTTTTATTTATTTTTATTAGGATATTAATTAACAGCCATTTATTTTCTTGAGATTCGTTTCCTCCTCAGACACAAACACTGTCTGCTCCCTTTTTCTCTTAATGTATGAACCATTTGCTACATGCTTACAAAATGATATCAAGTGTAAATCTAGTCCTGATAAGCAACCTTGACAAGGAAATTACTTAGCATTCAGTGTTCATAGGAAGAGAGGGTGAAAGAAAAAGAGAGAAGGAAAGAGAGAGAGAGGATAAGATCTCAAATGAAAACAGCACAATGTGCTCCTTTAGGATTGGTTCTAGAGCAGATAAGCTTTCTATTCCTTCATGAAAAGGTCAAAGAGTCTCGGCATCAAAACTGTATTTACCAAAGTTTGCTGTCATTTGGTGAATTGATCACACATACATTAAACAAACCTTTGCAAATATGAAATCAGATTAGCATTTTCAGGTTTCTCAAATGCAGCATTCTCTATAAAATAGTTGGGCATTTTTCTTAGACATTTAAATCCTATGCAAATAGTTACAGCAAATATATGAATCAGAAAAATGCACTTTCAACTGCAGTGACCACTCCTTTCTGTATCTCCTTTTATTTGAAAATAGGCAAACACAGGACTGAGTTATTTCTATTTGCTTTTTCTGTTGAATGTTTTTAATGGTTTGTACTGACGGAGGAAAAAAATGATGTTTAGTTAAAGTTGATACAACCCACAAGTGGACATGTCAAAACAAGCTATAGAAAGTTACTTTTGATGTGCTTTATTGAGATATCTATGGTACTTTCCAATTTCTTTATGCCAAAAAAGGTAGCTCTACTCAAAAATTATTTCTTTTGAAAACCACAAATACAACTTGTCAGCCTTTCAAATGCACTCCAGTATATTTAAAGAGATCCTTCTTAAACTACCAATTGTCTACTGCTGGGGAAATAAAAGGCAAGTAATACAATAAAATCGTGTCAGAAATCTTTACATGAAGTACTTGATTTCATTCAGGTGGTGCTATTAGGTCACTGTTATTTGTGTGTGTGCATATGTGTGTTTTTGTCTTCAGTAGCTGCATGTGCAGGAGTTAAAAAGTAGCAGTGCAGAAGGGCAGGTTATTAGCTCTGTGACTGCTACTGCTCTGAGCCAAAACTACAGAAGACTTGACGATACTCAGGTGTCCTTTCTATTTTAGGATTCTTCCTCTTACTGCAGAGAAGTAATCCAACCTGAAATTTTCCAGGATTTTCTCTTTTCTCCTGTTTTAATCAGACCTTAAAACATTGCTAAACAGCTACTGAGAGGGGAAAAAAAAACCCAAACCAAAAAACTCATTCTCTTTCCGTACACAGAGATATGGTTTTCCCCACCTTAAACATACATGGTTTGAGTTCAAAGGCTCAGCTTCCTGAGTGATAGTGAAGGTCTGTTGTTTAGCCAAAGGATCAAGAGGATACTGGGCTCTGAAATGTCGGGGAGCGTGTCTAGGCAGGGGTGGGAGGTTTATCAGTGGAGGTGGGAGGAATGGTAACCTTGATACTTAATTACCCCATCTTATCCATGGCTGCTGTAACCACAGGGTGAGAAAAAGGGAAGAGAATAGCTTGATAAAATGACTTGTGACTTTTTCAGCTAGAAAGCGTGTGAGGCTGGGTGCCTGTGCATTCCCCTGCTGCTGTGGTGGAAAGCTGCTTGCCAGAGCCCTGCCCTTTGACGAGAGTGGCCAGCTGAGCCAGGAGCCTTAGGAGAGCTGTCCCTGCCCTGGGATGCTGATGGACAGAGTGAACTCACACAGCCCTGCTCGGTAACACCAGGGGCATCCACGGGAGGTGCCACCAGGGCTAAAGGAGAAGCCAGAGGTGATGCCCAAGGAAGAGTCGGACACCATCAGCCCTCCAGGAATATCCATCAAGGCAGTGCAGGTACAAGTTCAGACTAAAAAAAGAAATTTGCAGGGATGGGGGCTTCCATGGAAAGGTCTATAGTCCCTGAGAGGTGGACTTCTTCTGCCTGAAAGACCAACTCTTTCTGAAAAACAGAGCTCTCAAAAAACACTCGCACTGCCCAGGAGCTTCTGCCTGACTGAAAGGGAGATATTTGGGCCTGGTTACCCTACAAATACTCACAATTAAAGTTGGACAAAGGGTCTGTGGCTACTCTTAGAGAAGGCATGCAAACATCAGTCTAGGAAGAGCTTATCCAGTGCTTTATTCAGGGCTGGGAGTCCTCAGGGTAGCTCTAACTCTGCCTCCCCAGCATCACAATCTTAGGGTATCTGTTCCATACCGTCCTTGTTCTCATTACCCCTCTCACAGGATGGCCCACACTCCCGAGGCTGAATCAGTAGGTAGACAGTGCTCTCTGACATGACAGGTAGACTTTTAAGGTTCTGTATCTCTATATGTGTATGTGTGTCCTTGCACAATGAGCCCTGCTTTAGGAAGAACTACCTAAGACATAAATTCCAACATAATAGGCAGGATGGAGAAAAATCAGAAGAGGAAAAATTGCAGATGAATTTAATTTGTATAAAATGCTTACCTGTGTTTTGGTAAAACTGTTGCTATAAAATGCTGCAGACTCTGGTAACTTGCACAGGTTTTAATGCATTGAGATGTTGTGATTGTTACTGTTTTCATAGAATCACAGAATAATTTAATTTGGAAAAGACCTCTAAGATCATGGAGTACAACCATTAACCCAGCACTGCCAAGTCCACCACTAAACCATGTCCACAAATATTACATCTACACATCTTTGAAATACCTCCTGGGATGATAACTTCACCACTTCCTTGGGCAGCCTGTTCTGATGCTTGACAACACTTTCGGAGAATAAATTTTTCCTAATATTCAATTTAAACCTTCGCTGGTGCAGCTGGAGGCCATTTCCTCTTGTCCTGTGGCTTTTTACTTGGGAGAAGAGACTGACCCCTGCCTGGCTACAATCTCCTTTCAGGTCGTTGTGGAGAAAGAGAAGGTCTCCTCTAAGCCTCCTTTCCTTCAGGCTAAACACCCCCAGCCCCCACAGCCATCCCTTTCAAACTTTTGCTCTGGACTATGCACCGGCTTCATTGTCCTTCTCCTTCTCCCACCCAACCTGATGTCGGCCACAAACTGACTGAGGGATCCACCCCACTCGATCCCCGTGTCCAGATCATTGATATTTCACAAACCAGTGTTGGCTGGGCCTGGTCCCCTGGTTGTCTTGCACGTGCTGCATGGTGGCACTCAAGATGATGAGCTCCGTGACCTTCCCTGGTCCCAAGGTCAGGCTGACAGGCCTGTAGTTCCCTGGATCCTCCTTCCAGCCCTTCCTGTAGACAGATGTCACATTTGCCAACCTTCGGCATTAAATACCTCAGTCTTTTCCTCATCCTTCATCACTGTTTTCCCTGCATCTAGTAAAGGATGGAGATTCTCCTCAGCCTTCCTTTTACTGCTGATGCATTTATAGTAACATTTTTTTACTGCCTTTTACAACAGTAGCCAGATTAAGTTCTAGCTGGGCTTTGTCCTTTTTAATTTTCTCCCAGCATAACTTCACAACATCCTCATAGTCTTCCTGAGTGGCCTGACTCTTCTTACAAAGCTCATAAACTCTCCTTTCTTTTTACCCCAAATTCCAGCCAAATCTCTCTGTTCAGCCAGGTCAGTCTTCCTCCCCACCAACTCATCTTTTGGCATAGGGGGTCGGTCTGCTCCTGTACCTTTAAGATCTCCTTCTTGGGTCCTCTTGGATCTTCTTCTCTTCCTGGACTCCTTTGCCATTCAGAACTTCCTCCCAAGGAACACTGTCAATCAGACTCCTAAAGAGGGCAAAACCTGCACTCTAGAAGTCCAAGGTGGCAGTTCTGCTGACTCTTGCTTCTTACTTCTCCAAGAATCAAAAACTCCATCATTTCATAGCTGTTTCACTCTTTTGTTAGCTTATCTGTGTTTTATCTTTTGATAGATATTGGTGGCTTCCCTCTTTTTGTGCCTCTGAGCCTCTTGAAACATAAATCTGCTGGTATAGAAGATATAGTTAGGATTAAGACCATTGCTTTCCTCTTAATACAAGAATTCTTTAAAATAATTTTTCATTAAATTGCAAAGTGCATGTTTCTAACTTTTGCTACTGCAACCAGAGACTGTGTTGACACTATTGTTAAAAAGTTTTCATGAAGAAGGTTGTGGTGTCTTGTACTGTAAATGTGTCATTAGAAGAATACAAACGCCTTAGGAAGGAAGAATTTAAGCCTTGATAAATTAATGTGTATATGGCATGACACCTAAAGAAGAGTGAAACAGCCTCAAACACATTCTTAAATAAAAATGCCTGTAACTTTATCTAACTATCTGAGCAAAAAGGATTTGCAAAGCACTAATAGAGGTAACGTTTCCTGCAAGGAAACTGCCTGCCTGTTGGCTTCTGTGAGTAAGGACTTTGACTAGTATTAGGTGTTAGCAGGATTGGGCCTAACCTGACTCCTCACAGTAGCAAAGCATGCTTGCTGCAAGCCATTAGCTGTCAAAAATGAGCAACTGCCAGCATCTGGGTGAGGTTTGGCTCTTCTGTGCAACAAAGAATTCAGAGGACATTGCTATTTTTTGATAGTGGAAGGAACCAGATCAGGTTTTAACTTGACTGCAAATTAAGAGCTCACTGGGCATAAGAAGAATACTCCTGCAAAGAGCAAATAGGCTGAGCAAGAAGAAGTGTGTGTGCCTGATCTTGCAAGGAGCCTATTAATGGAGTCATTAAAAAGTCCTGCTCTGCTATTGGTGAAAGCACTGCCCATGACTCACGGACTGTATCAGTACAGCCTGTGGTTCCCTGCCCACAGCCAGCTTAGCCTGTGAGCTTGACTGCTGTGCAAGTGTTTCACTCCCATTAAAAATCAGCCTGTCTGCCCAGTTACTCTGGCTGTGTGCAGTTACCCCTGGCCAACCTGCATGGATTTGGGATATCCTGGAGATAATTTGCTCCCATCCCTCCTGCTTTGCAATCTTACAGTCGGCAAAGTAGGTAGATCCAGCTGTTAAAGACAGCTGTTGAAAACCACCTCTGGTGCCTCCAGATCCCTGCGATATTGACTCCTTTTCTGGGAGTCATGCCACAGGGCTTGGCTGAGCCAGCATTTCCTCCTTCTTGCCTGTTGTCTCCAGCTCAGTGCTGGAAATCCCCACTCAGTTCCCCTCTCCCCCAGCCCCTGCCCCCAGGGCCAGCATGCACCCATCTGCCCTGGGTGATCCCTTCCACCCCGCGCTGTTCCCAGCGTGTTCCACACTCCCCATGTACGGGAGGCTGCAAACTCATCAGTGTTTGCTCTGTGTGCTTGTGGAGGGTTGTTCCATTCCTCAGAAGGAAGCATGGGTAGACCAGACTGGCCAGGAGCTACAGTGACAGGGATTTCATCAAACGTGGAATTCTTACATCTTGTTTTCTTGTCCACTTCCACAGGTTTTGTTCATTGGATGGTTTTCTGAGAAGTGAGAAGGTCAGAGGCCCTCTCTGAACTACTTGTCTTTGTGCGTATCCATTTGTTATTCTTATAGCCATACAACCACTTTTAATAAAACTTGTTCTTGATACTTCAGTACAGCCAGCCAACACAAAATATCGAGAATCTGTGAAACTATTAATAGATTGTAAGATTTAAATGTAATGAGCATCCATTCAGGTAATTTTATTTGTTGCATAGGTACAAAGTGTTTGAAATGGATTCTGATCATTTGTCACATCTTAATCCTTAAGTCTTAAGGGCTAAAGACTTTTGTAGAAAAAGAAAATAGATATTTTGGAACAAACTCCTGATTCCAATAGAGTAAGCTTTTATAAAGTCACAAGGAACTATGAGACAAAAACCAAAATATGGGGGATTTTGAAATGTGGTAGCAAAGCTTCCAAGTAAGCTCAACAAGAAGAACAATTTCTTTATTTGATTACTCTCTTAAAGCTTATGACAAGAAATGATAAATTTGATGATTTTTGTAACAAATGTGAAAACATTTATTATCTATCTAAAGCAAAATAATTCTATTTTGACTGTTAAATTTTTTAATTCTCAGTAAAAGGATAAAACCCCTAAAGCAAACTTAAACTAGAGAAAAGTCAAGTTAAACTTTTAAAATACAGACAAAAATTTGTTTGATGGAAAGCGCCTTTGATCAAAAATGTTTAGGGAAGTTTTGTTCCACCTGGTAGACAAGTGAAGCAGACGTGTATTTGTTATTCCTCTTATGCTTCACATGTCAGACCGGCCCTGTTGTTGTCTATATACGGTGTAAGCACACCTGTACATGTAAAGTGCAGTGCAGCAAAGTATTTGTGAAATGCTGCTGGTGATTGGGCATTTTCAGAATGGATTGGATATATCCAGAACAATGATCATTATAATAATCTCCATATACTCATGCCTGCATTCCTTTTAGTAAACATTCTTACAAGTTTTCACTGTTAATTTTCAAAGACTTGAGAACTGAGAAAATACGAGCTGTCTGCCTGTGTTTACCTTTGAAGCCATGTTGAATTTGCTTTTCAGGACCCAGTGTGAGAGAAACATTGTCACCAATTACATTTTGTAAGTTTTAAACTTTTCTGAGATATGCAGGAGATAAAAGGCCTGTGCACATTTATCCTTCCTGAGAGTTACTGCCCTTGTGTGCAATGAAAGCCCGTAGCACGGGAATGAACCTCAATGCTCCCTAATCTGACTGCCTGACATCTGGTTGGTTATGGGAGGCCACAGACATGCTCTGTTGCAAGGCTCACTTTCCTCCCAAAGCCTCCCTTCTGGTAATCCACAGCAGCTGATGGAGAAGGAGATTTTAAAATTGTCTGCTTAAGAAAATACGAGTAAAAAAATGGTCAGCTTTTCCTTACCTTTGCTTAAACCCAGAAATTACATGAGGGGGATGAAATTTCTAATTGGGTAGAGCAGAGAAGGGTCAAAACGTTTCCACCATCATTTTATATGCAGGGGAGCGAGGGATGGGAGAGGACCGGGGACATACACAATCCTCTGCTACACCTAGCCCAATGGGCGTGCAAAAATGGGAGAAATAGTTATAGGGTCAGTCAACAGACTGCTGGCCACCTCTAGTGGTCGCAGGTAATTCATACTTTCTACAAACATGATCTTGATGTGTCTGGAGGCACTTGGCACTGGCTCGCTCTCTGAAATCTGGGAAAGATCCAAAGTGCCTTGCTCAGGGAGGCATTAGCAGTGCCTCTTCCCAGCTGGGACAGCCCTGTGCTTCAGTTTCTCCTCAGTCAAAAGGAAAAATGATCATTAAAGTTACAGCACTCATGAGTTTGATGGGAATAAGAATGAATTTTTGAGCAAGCAAGAGAAGTGTGCCATTTCCACCCTCTGCATTGCTCTCAGTGGGAACACAGCAAACAGCCTGCAGTATGGAAATGGCAAGGTGGACAGACATCTGGAGACATGTTCAATAAAGGAAAGCATTAATTTAAGAGATTCTGCCAGAGTGCATCAACAAGACTGACTGCACTTAAAAGAAAAAAAGGGGGGAAAAAAAGGCAAAAAGATAAAGAGTCCATTCCCAGTCAATGGAAAAATAGGATGGTCTGAAAGGAATTGTCAACTTTGGTGAGAAAGAGAGCTGCACACAAGAAAAATGTAACTTTAAAATACACAACCGCATGATGTCGGGTATGCTTAATGGAGGGATGGACTATATTAATCTGTTTGAATTGCTAATTGGGGATTTAGTTGGCTAGATTGGGGGTTATAAGATTAAGGCTTTTATTCTGTGTTTTTGTTCTTTTCCAAAGGTAGGAATCCTCTATAGATCCCCGCTCTTGGGAATCTAATGCCCTCAAATGCACAGCTCGGCAGCCGACGAGCGAGCTGATAAAGCATTCCTTGCAGATACTTAATGGGTACATTCTGTATCTCCGTCTGCATCTTTCTGTCTGCCTATCTTTTTTTTTTTCCCCCTTAGCACTCTTGGAGGAAGGTAAGCAAACAAAACAAACCGAAAGAACTACCTCTTCCCTTCATGTTCATAGTTGCTTTTCCAGAAGTCATTTCCATTTATGGAAATAACTCTCTAAATTTCTCCCATTTCAAGGGCTAAGATCCCTATTTTGTTTCAAGTTGCTTCAGCTGAATAGGACAAAATGGAAAGAGCCTGCAGGACAACTGTACGTCAAAACACCCTGGACCCCTTGGGGGATGAGGCAGCTTCATGCAAGGCAGGTCTGACATGGCAGGATACTTCCCACATTGCCAAGTCAGCTCCATCACTTTCTGGGGCACAGATACCAGAGTTCACTGGAGGAAAAACAGTTTACATTGCCCTCCAGAACTATGAGTCCTCACCACAATCATTGCAGTACAATAACTGAAATAATATTAAGAGTGTGGGACAAAGGGGATCCTGTATTGCTTAAGATAGCAAGGGACAGTATTTTATTGTTATGTTGTTTATTTTTGTGTGAAGGAAAGCTGGTGAGGTTGTATCACTTGCAGATTCCAGGGGAGAACTATGACATTCTGAAATCATTGACTTTTTCTTTATATAGGAAAATGCAGTAAAAATGTATTATGCAGTAAAACAACTACAAAAGTTCTCAACTCTAAAGTATATACAGAAACCCTCTTCAGAAATCTTGCTGTAGTAGTTACCTGTATGTCCCCAAAAGTAAAGACCATGTAGCTTCATATCCTCCCAGTTGCTTTTTATAGCAGAAAAGTCAGAAGAGATTTTTTTTTTTCTCAAGGAAAACAATGGTAAATTCTGTGTTTGGTGAAAACTTGGTAACTGTCCTCAGCCAAAAGGAGAAAAAAAAATTCTTCAGCTACTCTCTTATTTACTCTTGCAGGGATCTTCTCTGCTGGCTACAAATAATTGCCAAACTCATTTGTATCTTGCTGCTTGTATACCTCAATTCTGCAGTGGTTTGCAACTGTTTAAAAAAACTGTGACCATACTCATATTGGTAGAGTACTGCTGACTCCCAAATTGCCTCTTTACACCCATTTTGCACCTGTAAGAATGGCTATTTATGGTGCAACTGTAATGATGAACAGGACTTAAGATGTTAACAAGGCTGGATCTCACATTATTCCTATGGGGTCCAAAATCTTTATTTTCTCTTGTGTGGGCATATTCCTAATTCTGATCAGAGCCTTAATGAAGGCAGAAAAAGGCCAGAAATGCTGAGGGATGCACCAGCTTTGACAGTAGATCAGGGACCCAGCAGGCCATGGCAACCTGCCCATTTTTAATGGGATGAATCTCATAGGAAATTTTGCGTAAAATTCATTGTCAAAACAGTGCCAAGTAAGATCCTTCAGTTATAAGAGAAGAATCAAAATATGGTTCTGCAGGAAGCTGAAAGCAGGATAGATGCTGCTGCTGTGTGGCTGGAAGTATCTCATGATGAGGTGAGAAGTTCAGAGGGTATTTTTTAGAAATTATTATTAAAAATGCTGTCTAAAATAGTGATGAGAACCCGGGAAAGTTTGGGGCACAATGAGTAGCACACAGATGAAGCTGATAAACCGTTTCAAAGCTGGGAACAGCACAGGAACCTTTTCCTGGGTGAGAAAGGGTTTCAAATCCATTTGCTCCTCAGGATTTTTTGATTTAAAGGCTCTAATAAGTTGCAATGCAGGTGACCTCCTTTTGCAGTATGCTTTAGCTCTGGAACATGTCCACCTTGTTGAGATGGAGCTTGTGCTTCTTGAACACTGAGAGAGGAACTGCGGCACTTCTACTCAGCTGGATGAGCTGTGCTGGGGAGAATCAAATTGCTACTCCTGGAAGACACTTGTCTTCACTGATCCAAATTTTAAAGCGTCTTATAGAATTCACTCATCACCCTACATCTGTCCCCTTGTCAGTTGGGCTTGATCAGTATTACTCGGTTCCTTTGTAGAGATTTAAAAGCTTCCCATTCTTCCTTTGAAATGTGGGAATAAATCGCATATTGGGTTTTGCAAAGTGAGTGAACGGCCCCTTTCAACTAGTCAGCAAAAAGTTTCAATAGAGGAATTAAGGCCGATGGAGAAGGAAATGTGATTCTGGGCTTAAAAGTTGTTTTTGGTGCAGACTTCTAGAAACCTAGTGCATACATTCATTGTGTGAGTAATAATGGAAAAGAAATGTCTTAAACAAATACCTTTTGTAGGATAAGTTTAATGCCACAATCATATTACTTGGATTGACTGCAGAAATGGGAATGCAAATGATAAACCTTTCCCAACAACACTAATCTGAGAGGAGCTCTCTGGGAAGAATAGCTTCTGAAATATTGTACACAATGAAATATTGTGTCCTTCCCTACCCCCAAGGTTGAGGTCTTCTTCCCCTCTTCAGGCAAGTGGCACTAGTCGGATTACAGTGCAATCATAACAACTAAAGATGGAAAAAGCTATTGGGCCATTTAATCTCTTCCCCTGCCAGTAGAGGATTACTCCTGTAGCATGTTCTTCAATACCTTGTCCAGCGCTGGGTGACTGGAGAAATAGGTTTCCATAATTTTTTAGGGAGATTATCTTTTAGATAAGACCTTAATGACCTATGCCCTAACTACTCTGCACAAATCCTCCGAGCTGGATTCCTCAAAGTTAGGCTTAAATACAGCTGTGTGCATGCATTTGCCTGTATTTATTCTTAAAATCAAGCTTAGGGCTGTCATGGTGCTTTTGATTAAAGTTGTTAACAGCTCTTTGGTCAGAACTCCCTTCACTCTCACAGCTGTGTTACGTGTAAAGTAACCATTTGGCCATTTGGTGTCAATCCGTGTATAAGGACACGTTGTAGGGTTTTTTGCAAGTTTTTAATTTGTAAAGAACTGCAGAATATTTAAAAATCCAATCATCCATTAGCGGATAGTTTGACTAAAATTTCCTCTCTGGTTCATAGGGTGTGATTTGCTTTTTTGAAGAGCCATATATAGATTTGGGGTTATTTACTAATTTGTTCATTGATTTTTTTTATTATTTGGTCTATGTGGTCCTATTTTTCTGTGGTAAGAGTTGTTTTGTTATTTTGTCAGGTACTTACATTTTGCTTACCAAATTATAATTGTGAAGTTATAGTTATTT
Source organism: Atrichornis clamosus (assembly GCA_013400975.1). Taxonomy (NCBI): domain Eukaryota; kingdom Metazoa; phylum Chordata; class Aves; order Passeriformes; family Menuridae; genus Atrichornis; species Atrichornis clamosus. The sequence continues at coordinate 95,127 of WBMZ01005565.1, forward strand.
TTAAATATAAAACTTGGTAAGACATTTTGTTTTCCTACTCCTTTACTGCATTTCCTCCATATAATTATTGCTATTGTTCATATGCTCTTGTATATACAGGAATACATTTAGGGCCACCAATTTTCTAACTTCTCAACTGTATTTTGAAGCAAGTGAACTCCAATTCTGCAGTCATAATAACCTTGCTTTACTTTGAACAGGAAGAGAATAACAACATAAGCAATATAACATACAATGAAATAATAGTTCCTTTCTCTCCCAGTGAAGAGAGCTCAGATCTTCCTCCCTTCATCAGGCAATGGAGCAGTCAGATTATTAGCATATTCTAATAATGAAAACGGGGTGGGGGAAAGTTAATTTAAGTATGAACTGTCATGTATTTAAGCTTTAGACATGTAGGATCAGGATGTAAATTGATACTGTACGGTTGAAGATTTGATGAAAGGAAAAGGTGTTAGGTACTCAGATTTAATAGGAATCTTTTTCATGTTGTTCGTGTTTTTGCATCTGGATTTGTGGTTATTTATTAAAAAAGAGGACTGGCCCTTTTTGTTTCTATGATAGAAATTATATTTAAAGGAGGATTAGATTGTGCAAACAGTTTCAGACAGACACCCTGCCAGAGAAGAAGGTCATATGGGATCACAATAGAAGCATGTCAACAAACTGTGATGGTCTTGCATGTTGAGTGGCCAGAGATTTGTAAGACGGAGCAAAAAGGAGGAAAAATGCAAGGTCAGTAGCAAGTTGATCAGAGAAATTATTTCCCCTTCTTTTCCTGGATAGGAATAGGAAACTTTGTGAGAATGAAAGTGATTGCAAATAATCTCAACTCATTAATCAAGGGGCCTGTGGTTTGTCCATGCTGATTCTGGCTTATTAGTTCATTTCTTTGACATTGCAGAACATTCATGAGCTTTATCTGATCATTCAATTATGTATAAGTTTTCACCCAAGACTTTAACAGATTTTTGTCATTAAACTGATTTAAAAATAAACCATTTTCCATTCTTAAACATCCATCTATCTAATATGGATTTGACTGTTAAAAAGAAGTCTGAGGTGTAGCTGTGCAATGACAGAGAAATTTTGGGTAGCTGAAGTTTTTGTAATGTCCAATGTGGCAGTTTTCTGTCACTGAAAATCAAGAATATCAGGAAAATGGGTGCCAGCAATAAGCAGGACTGATTGATTCCATTGCATTCTGCTGAGGCAGACTGAACACTTGTGTGTAGAAGCTTGACATGCAGTAGTAAATAAGTGGGAGTTCCCTTTGGCCCGGAGGGCAGCTGGCATGGCCTGGCCTGGCCTGGCTCAAAGTCACACAGCTTAATTTTCTCCATCCCCCAGAAGAGCAGCTTTATCCCCTGCTGCTTATTGGCAGTGGCCCTCAAACTACACCAAACCCTGAACTATGCCCAGACCTTGTCAGGGAAAAACGAGACACTTGGCAGAGGTCAAAACAGTGCCACGCGCTCGCCCGCAGCGTCCCAGCAATTGGTCCCTCCTGGCTCTGCTTCCCTTTCCAAAGCAGGCTGCAGTCCTACCTGCCCAGCCTCATATTAAGCTTCACGTGCACAATTTTATTGATTGCAAAGCTATAAAAAAATAAATAATTTCTTTTCTTTCTTTTTTTTTTTTTTGTAAGCTGTGATAACTTTATAACTATTTGTAATAGAAGGTAACAGATAGTAGGTGAAAGACTGGGATACTGAAGAGAGCAAGCAAAGTGTATAAATGATGCAAGAGATGCTTTGCTTAGGATGTATAAATAGAAGGAGAAATTCAATGAAAAACACATTAAAGCAAAAAAAACCCTGGACCTAGTTTCTCTATTCCTAAATTGTATCTTCCAAGAGAAAATGTTCCTAAGAATGTTAATACTTTTTTCTCAAATCTGCTGAAAATACTTAGCAGGTCTGATTAAGTCAAAGATAAATTTAGTTATCCCCATAGCTGGTTTGATCTCAATTGCATTTTTGATTGCTTGGTTGTAATTGCCATTTTTATTTTATTGTATCTCTAATAGGTGCAAAGTTTCTTTTAATTTAGTGGTATCTAACCTACCTTGCAGTGTGTTTTGGTTCTAAGCAATTTCAGTCTTAAGCATACTTAATTCCCTTCTGAGATCCTCCATCACTAACAACACAAGATCAAATAACCAACTAATTAAAATTTATGTCCATCTTCTATTGAAGTCATCATTCATATCCCCTTGAGTAGGTGATTTCTGACTGTGTGATCCCACAGGAATATTTTTATGTCTACAGTAATATGTGAGTGTGGAAATGTGGAGTTTATTCTGTTTCATTCCTGTGTAAATGGAAAAGGTTTCCATTAAAGAGTTAGTATTATTTTTTTCCATTTTCAGATGTAGTGTGTAAAGATGTAGCTAAATTAGCCTTGCTTCAAGGAAACAGTGTAAAGTTATATATATATAATTTCCTTATTAAAATGCACACCACATAAAATAAACTTCATCTTTCATAATCAACCTTTTTGCTGTTATTTCCTTATAGGCACAACTGTTTCCCTGGAAGTAGGGGTGCAAACCCCTTCTAAGCTGTCAGGATCACTCTGAACATGTTATTTGGGGAGTTGGGTGACTGGTCATCTCTTCTGTGGGTAAAAAATGGCCTTAGCTTGTACCTAATGACAACTTTACCTGCCCAGCTATGTTTACGTTTGCAAACGAAGCAAGGCTGGGGCTCAGGTTCAGAGAAGTGGGTCCCCTCTACCCACAGTTTCACTGCACACTGGCACCACACTGGCCACGCCCCAGTGCCCATCAGGGAATGGCACGTGGAGGAGGGGTGCTGGTTTTGGCCCATGGCTGTTCCCAAGAGGCAGTACGAGTGAGACTGCACACGTTCCGACCGCCGCCACCTTACAGAGCGCTCCAACACTGCCGGGGGAGGATTTGTATGCCCTTAAATGCTTACTCATGTGCTCCTTACCAAAAGCTTCACGCCATGAAAGCACCACCCTGATGGGCAGCGGCACAGCCCTCACAGCACTTCAAAAATATGGAACTACAGAAGCAGACACAAAGGATGATGACTCTGTCTTAATGTCCCCATTGGCAGCACAATATGGTCCAGAAGAAACTCAGGACCAAGTACTGTGCAGCATGGATTTGACTGGGTTTTTGGCCTCAGGCCTGTTTTATTTAGCATGAATTTCAACACTTCTTTAGCCATATAGATACAGCTTAAGACAACCTTTATGAAGTCTGCTTCCCACATGAAGGCAAGGAGGAGGAATAGCCCTTCCCCTCTCCACACACTACCTCATTACTCTCTCTTCACCAGTGGAAGAAGCCACCTGAAATCAGCTCTGCAAATGCACAGACCTCTGAACTGACCTCTAAGTTGAAAACCACAGTGCTGCAGAGCAGCCTCCTGTCAGCCAGAAATGCTGATTACCAAGGACAGAAATTAGAACAGGACTTGGACCAAACGTTGTGCATGCAAAAGTGGTTAAGATAAAGCAAAGGGAATTGGGGCTTCCTGATAAGCTGTGTTCTCAACAGTTTTTCTGAACTAAAATTAAAAGTCTGATGATGTTTTCAGCACTGTTATTTATGCCACTCTGTGGTTTATTTACTTTTATCTAGATGGTTGCAATGATTTTTATGCATCATTTCTACTGAGTCAGGTCCATTTTTGAGCACATCCGGTTGGCATGAAGTATTTCCAACCAGGACAATTCCCAAGTACACGTTGTCCTTAGTTCCAACAAAATAATGAAAAGATCCTGTTGGACTGTTTGCTTCAGCACTGCTTGATATGACAGGCAGGTACACCCAGCCACCCTGGGCAGTGTGCAGAGACAAGGCATCCCATCACAGGGCACCCATGGAGCTTCCAGATCTCTGGGACAACGAGGTCCCACAGCTCCACAGACACCTGTGGGTGTGGGGAGGGGAGGAGGGGTGCTGGTTTTGACTGCTCAGGGGCCGTGCTGCATCCCATGCCCACATGAGGAGTGCTGAGCAGGACTAGAGTCACTCCTGCTCAGGTGAACCTGCAGTTGCACACGTGACCTGGGAAAGCCCTTGGAGCTGGAAAAGGAGTGGCTTTGTCAGAGGTCTTGCATCAGAGCAGTGGAGAAATGAAACATGGTACTCCGAGGTCCCACTGCCATGTGCTGGTTTCCTCCATCGAACTGAGAGGAGGTGAAATGTGCTTTAGCTCCTCACGGGTCAGCTCCCACTCACTGCTGTCTTTTGGGTCTCAGGCCAGACCACTCCTCAGGTTCCTGGGACAGCAGAGAAGGGACCTGCAGACACAACTAGATCATGTGTAGGAGCAGACACCAGCATTTCTTGTTCCCATCACAGGCAGAATTGACCAGTTACAAAGGAGCTACACAGGTCTTGAAGATCCTCTGGCACCACAGGTTTTCAATGCTGGCATTTCCAGCCCCAGTGGCAGAGAAAAAATTGTTAGGATCTTTGTCTGTGAGCAGTTTAGAAAAAAACTTACACTGGTGATTGCTAGTCATCTTCTTCCCAAGCATGTCCATTCAGAAATTACTGTCGGATTGATGGAATTTAGGCAGGAGGATATGATTGAATGCTTCTAAAACAAGAGAGAGGACGAGAAATACCACATAGTGGTCCTAGGGACATATTTCTCCTCTGGCCTCCTGTGTGGGGCCATAATTAGAGATCTGATTTACCATTATTGCATGATTTATTTCTTTTAGTTCTTGCTTCCACCGAGTCTAATAGATTTCTCATGTTATTAGATAACCCTCTCTGTGAGCTGTTGTATAGATAATGGTTCCATGCCACAGACCCAGGGCTTTAATTTTCACGAGTGCACTTAAAAATAACAATCAGGCAATGAGTTATTAGTCAAGTTATTAGTCTCAATTGTGTCACCATTAAATAATTTGGTCGCTTTCTTAGCCACAGGAGCAATTGGCTGAGTGTTCTCCTGGTCTCCCAGCTGGGGAACGAGCCTGGCGATTCCTTCATTGTCCCTTCAGAGGGGCTCACAGCACTTGGGTGTTGATGCTTGACATGTCCAAGGCTCGAGATTAGCACGAGTCAATGTTTACACCCTGTAGAGGGGTGCTGTAAAGCAGATGCTTTGTTAAGTAGAAATATATTTGAATACTTGGTTCCATTTAAGGAAAAAAAGGAGTCCTTTTTATGACATTTTTGCTGGCGAGCATGTGGATCCAGTCCTTCAACCTCTGCAGGTCCCCCAGAAGAGCCACTCCCAGCTATTGGCATGGGCTTTTCCATTTTGAAATTGTATATCGAGTTACCTGAGCTTTGGGAGCCTGATCATATCAGAGTCAGAGTCCACTGTGAAGTGAAGGGCATTTGATGTGTAATGGATGTAGTTCAGCAACAGAGCAAATCAGGCTCTTAAGCTTTTATTGCATCCCACAATGTGAAAGTGGAGAAGTCTGAGTTTTATTTAGCTCCATAAAATATTAAACCTCAACAGCGATAGAGTTGATAAAAATCTGTATTTTGTAAAAAGCTTTTGTTTCAAGGCTATCCTTTTTATGATTAGCCTGTACATTCTCAGAAAAAAAAATTAAAAAATAAAAGCAATATCTATTATTACCAGTGAAGATCCAATAAGTGTCTTGGGTATTTCTGCCAAACTTCTGTGCAGGTTCCTAATGAGGGAGATATTAAGTTAAAATCAATGTGGGAGTAGTTCTTGTAGTCCAGGGGAAAGTGTGTCATTATTTTTACTGACCAAATATAGTATCATCATCCATTAACTCCCTAGCTGAAAAATATCCTGTATCTCACTGGGATGCTGATCAGGTCATGTTCTTATATATGATTTTTCTTAAGACATGCCTAGCATGTATTTCAGCAGGAAGATTTATGGCAGGTGGGTCTCAAAGCACTGGGAAATTTTGTGTTGCTAAATTTTAGCTGTATCCTACAAATCTACAAAAATAAAAAATAAAGAGCCATGACATAAAAAACTGTTTGCTGTAGGCTACAGGAAGTAATTTTATCCAAACAGGCCATTCTAAAACTTTGAAACTTAAACTAGCAAAGTCCTCTGGGATGATAGATCCAAAGACTTAAGAAACATAACAAATCTGAAAGTACAAGAAACAATCATGAGGAAATTCAAGATCTGGTGTTCAAGTTAAAACTTTGAAGAGACAATATAATGCCTGACACAGCTTTTAAGGAGCTGGTGTTCTAAATTGAGCCAGGTAAGTTTTGTCTTGTGTCCACAAAATACAGTTTGGGGTAGTCTGAAGCTGTTGATGGATTTTGGTTAAACAAAGTGAATAACTCTGACTGGAAAAAAATTCAAGAGCACGGTTCAGCTCCACATTGAATAAAAGTTCATTATGATTAGTGCTAATGCTCTGAAGGAAGAATTTTTTTAAATTGCTCAAGATAAGTATAACAAAATAGTCCTTTCTCTCTTCAGATTAATGTCATGGTCTTTGGTTTTATGTTTCTAGTTTTACCACACAACTAAAACAGAGTTATTCACCCAGTTCTGTACTTACATCAATGTAGAAATGCTGTTGAGTAATTAATTTCATTGAACCTCATTAAAACAAGATATTTCAAATCTAAAGCTTTGTCTTGCTTCAGGTATAGGAGGAATCACTGAGATGCAAAAGATTTTGAATCCTAAGTGAGAGAGAGAGAGAGCATATAAAACCTTCCTTGTTTGGTACTTACGGTATTGTGATCACCCATACTATGGCCTTCTTGGGGAGAACAGTAGAATGTACTTCAGGAACACCTGATTTAACAAAAGCAAAAGGCAGCTATTCGAAAGGCCCTGACAGGCTGTAAGTGAAGTGAGTCTGAAAGACATGCTGGGTGAGGGTGCATGGGAGCAGACCCACTGTGGAGCCACGTGCAGCTGTGGGGACACAGAGGAGCAGGCGCTGCCAGTGGGAGATGCCAAGCTCCAGATGGTCCTCTCTGCCCTCCCACAAGCTGCTCAGGCTGTCCTGGAGGGAACCCCCCACGTCTGACAGTGGTCATATCACCAGGTTTTGCAGCAGCTCCTGAGGATTGCTGCCAGTAAAGTCTTCCTGACCCTCCAGGGAAGGGAGCCTAGGTGTGCGCAGGGCAGCCCTATACAGCAAATGCAATCCCCCCTCTCATTAACCCTCTCGTTTGATAATGATACACTAATGGAGAGAATTAAAGTTGGCAGCCTTTGCCTTGCAGCTGTTTTCCACTCCCTCCTGATGAAGACAGGCTTTGGGGAGCCACTCTGCCATCAGGAGATGCTCCTTCCCTTAGGCCCTGCCTCCTCCTCGCACCACAGGATGCGAGCCTCGTGGCTGTCTGCATGGCTGAGGAACCCAAATGGCTGCATTTATCTATTTCAGTGTTGTTAGAAGTCAGGCAGGTTAATTTTGAAGCTCGGATGTCTCAGAGTTTCTGCCAGAAAATAAAGAGTATGCTGTGAACTTTACATTGCCTGCTACTAGAATTGCTTAAATTTCTGTTAAATCTCTGTCATTTCTTTTTTTTCTGTGCTGGTTACATGACTTTTCAAAAAGTCCTTTCAGTCCTATTATAACATTATAAATCACCTGCTGAACGATTTGGATTCAAGGTGGTTGATTCCTCACAATTTCTGCAAGATCAAAGGTATGGCTGTCCTCCAAAGGCTGTGATGCTTCACATCAAAGTTCACAATGAAAACTATCTCAATTTTCCTCTTCAGCATTTGGATTTGACTTTATGACAATAACTTTTCAACTGGCATGTTCAGCCTTCATTTGCAAGAGGACACAGCTGTGCAGGTTAGCATGGCAAAGGCAAAATCAAATGGAGCAACCCTGATTTCAAACGTTCTGTTCCTTGAATTTGTGAGCTTGTTTAAAAAAGCGAATGTCTTTAGCACTGCTATAAATATCCCTTTAGTAAATGCCCTGAGTATCTTTCAATCCATGCTGATCCTTGTAATCACAGCCACATTGTTCTGGCCATGTCATTGAAAATGCTTTTGACAGAACAAATGATGATCACCTGTGCTGGAGTTTGTAAAAAGCCTAAGATCAAATCTGTTATTTCATCGAGAAAAAACAACATTCAGTTCATTTCTTTCTCTCTTTCATGTGCAATGCTTTTCACTGTTTTTTCACTAGCTTTTTTTTGTTCTTTTTCTCCATGAGCTTCACAAAACAAATAACTGGTTGGAAGTTCATAAAGGAATTGCTTTTACTTGCTTCAGGTGCTGACGGCCTGGTGTGGTTTGTTATGTTGGGTTTTTCTTCTTAAAGCAGAAAAAAAAAGGTTTTGGGGACTAAACTCTGCTTTGCTTGAAAGTAAGAGTTCTGCAGATGTGCAATAGCTGATATTCATGTACCTACTGTTGTACAGCAGAACTAGACTTTAAAGTGTCTGAAGCTGGTATATTCAGAGAATATCAGTCATAAATACTTTTATGTCTGACTCATTTAAGCTAGAGTTGTAACTTTCACATTGCCACGTGCCTTTATATTATTGAAGTTTAAAGGAATTCCTTTCGAAGCTAATGTTTGGCTCATGATGAAAGAAAATCAAACAGCTTATTTGGAGTTACGTTAAATAATTACATGTGTAACCCTTTAAATGCTAGATATGCAAATAAAATGATATATGCTGAATTACACAGCAAAAACTTAAGGCTAAAATCCCTGTCATTCCCCCTTCCCCAATCCCATTCCTGTTCCTTCTTCTGAAGTTTTCTGAAACAGAAATAACCCCTAGCAAAAATGGTATGATTAGGTACAATACAGTTTAATTCCTGAAAAAAAAGTTGTTACAGAGGAAAGGACTCAGTTCTGTACTCAAAATTACTGCTGACATCATTGGAAATTTGACTGAATTGAAGATTCACAGGATTATTCCCTGTTTCTCATGGTGCTTGCTGTGACCCCCAGTACTGCAGACTTTTCCAGGTGGTGAAAGGTACATCTGAGTCACAGATGGCCCTACACTGATAAATGCTCACAGATCCTGAAAGGCAATAGCTGCGGTTTGCACCACTGAAATGGGGACAGCAGTGGAGATTTCAGGAGGCACTAAGAAGCCAAGATGCTGAACCTGGGCAGGAAGACTTGTGTGAAAAATACACATGAATTCAGCAGCTATTCCCAACCTGTGTCAGAGCCTCCTTGTGTTAGCCGCCCTAGCTCTGCTGATGCTATTTCATACCTTTGCATAGAAAAAGGAGCTAAAACCTTAAATCCTGCAAAGGATCTAGTCCCAGATGAGTCACACAAAGAAATACAGGAATTTCTTGGATTTATGCCCTCTGCTCCAACACATCTGAAGGCTAACACACAGAATTATCTATTTAAGATCTGTCATTTCACTCAAACCATTAAAAAAGATTCACAATACAGAGGGACACATTTCCAAAATATTTTGAAGTCTCTTTTAGAAGATCTTGTTTACATGGTAACTTTTTATTAACCTAATTGCTGTGTGCAACTAAAGAGACTCAGAAGAATTGCCTATTTTCATGGGCTCAAGTACTTCAAGGAGAACACTAGACTTCATTGTATTAGAGCATTTTTGGCTTCTTCACTGTTCTGAGCCACAACAATTTGTTGTCAAAATATGTGAGCAAGTATCAAAAAGCCTGGGATAAGGAGGAAAATTTTGTCTAATCTCAGAGAAGATTGAATTTAAAATCTGGACTATGATTCAGATCAGGGTTGTTTATTTCTTTGTTTGTTTATATAGTTTTCTTTCTGTTTATTTGATCCAAAGTAATCTGTCCTTACAAAGTTGGGGGGTTTTTCTGGCAAAACTCCACTTGTCTTTTGCTGGTTTGCTGGAGCTTGTGTTTATGTACCACAAAAAAAAATGTCTGCCTTCACTGAAAGCTTTGCCAGAATAAAAATTGCTGTATTTGACCTTTACATAGAAGACCAGGGATGGGCAAGAACTAATTCAGATCAAATAAAGAAAGAAGTTTTAGCCTTCAATAATTTTAAGAACCATTTAAATGAACCATTATGTATTTAGCTGTTTTTTTCTATTTTTAAAATGTTTGTAAAAAGGACACAGAAGGTAAAGAGAACTGTATTTCTGAGTCAGAAACAAAACTGTAACACTGTGAGAACTATAAGCGAACAAATGTATTTTTAGTTGCTTGTTACCAAGTTGTTACTCTTTTGTTTAGATCACACAGATATGACCATTGCTTAACTTTGTCATTCACTTTCTAAATATTTTACAAAAGGGAATAAACCACGTTCATTTTTGACAGAGTGCTGTTGCGCGCTAGGGCCCTCACCGTTTGTTTATAGCATACCAAAAGCGTTCTGTTAATGAAACATTTCAAAGCTAATGAACCAAAACCTTGCACCAAACAGACAGCGGCTGCGAGGGCTTTCTTGTCTGCCTTTGTCAGAGTTCACCTTTCAGCTGTGCTCTCTGCTCCACCCACCCTGCAGATAAAACAACACGTCAAGTTTGCGAGATTAGTTTTCTATGAAAAAGCTGCAGCAAGCCATGCCATTAACTCTTTTGAGGCAAATATGCTTTTTGGGCAAATTTGCTGCTACTGTGGATACAAGCTGCTGTCCCGTTCCCCTGAAGCTTTAATATCTCATTGATGAGCCTAAATTAAGGTCCAGAAGGAATAAATAAAAAGTACCTTTTGCAAAAAGGGACTTGTGTGTATGGTCTGTGCTAATGGTCTAGTGGTTCTGACTATATAAATGAACTCTGTTTTGAGGATCTAATTAAATTGGGCAGGAATGTTTTATGGTGGACACTTCCAAATGGAGTTTTGACCAAAGCAATACTAGCTCTTCATCCTGCAAGTCTGTAGACAGTCAAATAAACATGCACAGTGAAATCATGATCCATAAAGACACTACTCTGGGTATCTATGTTCTCTTCTCTGTCTCTGATTTTTTTTTTTGTGGCCTCAGTAAAGTATTCTTACAAAGACCTTTTCCAGCTCTGTAGTTGCAAAGTGTCTGGCAAAGGCCCTACCCAAGCAACACCCTGAGTATGAAAACTCTTCATCCACCAGCCTGCAGTGAACCTCTGTACTGTGTAAAAGGTCTCAGGCAGTAACCTTGCAAACGCATGGAGTAAGAAAAAGGTATAAGCAAAGAACAGGCAGGAGAGGAGAAAGGTATTATTCTAAATCTTTACTGGTTCATGGTGAAGATAGCCCCAGACTCATTGTTTTACCTATCTCTGCTAACAGCCAAAAGACCCCTGATGCTGCAAAAGGCCTGTGACCACAGGATCAGGTTTGTGCTGTTGCTGCTGCCTGTCTCAGGTCATCATCCCTGCAGTGCTCCTCAGCTGGGCTGTCATCAGGAATCCAGTCCCTCTTGTTTAGAAGGGAAGCTCCTTTGTATGTGAATCCGCAAACATATGTACTAACACAAACAGCTGCTTATTTTCATGAATGTAGGGTCAGTAATGTGATCTAGTGCAAATACTTGAAGCAACTTTTTGTTGAAATCCTAGTATTTTGCTGTTGTCCACACAAGTCTGTGTATTGTCTGCTTCAGAAGAAGGTAGGGTGATACACCAAGTATTTAAATAAGCTGTTTGAACAGGGTCTTCTGTATCACTGGGCTGTCCTAGCAGCTGGTCACAGGACTGGAGACAGAGCAGAAAGACATCAGCCAGTTTCTACCATGAACAACAAAAAGGATTTGGTAGAAAGGAATTTGAGAGAAGACCTAATTGGGAAGAAAATTCTGTGGTAGGAAAGTGGATCCCAGTGGTAAACAAGAGACTCACAATCCTTATTTGGCATAATTCCATTATTCTGTACATTCAAAAAAGGATCATTTTGAAAACACAGTTGCAGGTGAACGTTCCCTGCAATTCCAACTGCAATTACAGTTATGACTCTGACATAAAGCTATTCCTTGGCCATTACGCTTTGTTGTTCTAATAAAGTTGCTTGTTCCACTAGGAAAAGAAAAAAGAACAGAAAAAATTATCTTCCTCAGATCAATAACTTCTTTGAAAATAACAGCTGTGTATAGGTAATAGCTACTATATTTTTAAGAACACTCATATTCTTTCAGACAGCTGGAAAGGTTATTCCAACTAGTTTTGAATCTAAGATAATGATCTTTACCAGCCACAAGGAACAGGCCCTGTCTGGAAGTAGAGAGACAATATCTTTAGCCTACTTTTCTCCCAGGAACATGTTTGAGTGTGGTTTTTGGTTTGGTAGTGGAGTTCTCTGATGTGTATCAACTGAAACATAGGAGTGTTTTTTTTTATCACCATCATTTGTAGATGTGGTCCAAGTTAGCATTGGGTAAATGTACTACCTGCAAAAAGAAATATGAATAAATTCACCTGCTTACTCTGAACTCGTTATTAAGTAGCTTGGTCTTTTTCCCAGGCTTTTTACTCCATTAGCATGTGAAGTACCTTTAGTGCATAGTATATGCAGATGCAATTTAACAATGACTGAAAGCAATGAAATCCCACTGTTGTGAAGTGGAATAAATTGCAGTTGTGTAGCATGTTGAATTGCAAGCAGGGATCACAGAATCTTCAGCATGCAATAAAAACATCCTCTTTAAATGATGTCCAAAGTGATCCCTCTAGTTGCTGGATATTTTCTTAAGGAATGGAAAAGTAGAAAGGTAGGAAATCAGTGAATGATGAGGAATTGATGCTACATAGTGCAGTTCACCTACTGCTCTCCAGCTTTGCCTCTCCCACAAAACCTTGCAGGAGATACTCCTGCCAGAGCTGACAGCCACTCCTACTGGGGTACTGCAGCAGAGACAAGCTCAGAGTGAGCCTATTTAATAACTGCTGTGTTTGGAGAAAAGGGAGAAAGATGATAGTTCTGATTTAGTTCTTTGGTGGAAAAAGTTGTGTCTGAGTCTGGCAGAGCTCCTGAGTTTTTGGCATGAGACTTTGCTTTATCCCATTACTGCTGTCATTCTTCTGTTCCCAGCGTTGCACCAGCTGACAAAACCCCTAACATGAATGCAAATGCCAAAGGCAATACTGAGGAGATGTCATCTCGTCTTTTTTGACATAACCCCCTACACTCTGGATGTATTGGTAAAATCCTCTTCAATGCAGTGAAAGCCGATAGTGCCCTGAAGATAGGGATGAAGATCTGAAATAGGTTATTTTATGTGTCTTCAAGAGAAATTTGCAGGGAGTAAATAGAGGGGACATATCATGCAAGGGGATTCATTTCAGAACAAATAATTGTCTGCATTTTATGAGGCTACAAAAGCAACTTGAGATTTTCTTCTATGGGAGACCAGAAATTGAGACAGCACCATGCAGCCACCTGATCTCTGTTCTTTTACTCTTTGGAGCTGAGCCTAAGACCTCCAATTTCAAACGTAAGTATTGATTTTGGGTATCCAACTTGAAACTCCTTAAAAGTAGATTGCTATAAAAAGCAGTAGTAGATTGAAGGAGGTGGTCCCTCAATTTCTGCAAATTTTGCTTTTTCTAAGTGGCTGAAGCTACTCATTTTGGAATGCTTAGATGAGTAAAGGCTGAGGGCAGAATGTAAATGCACTGCAAGTAATCACAAAGCACCTCTTACGTGTGCTGCATATTTGAGCTTAGTCACAAAATCATGAGTATTTTCAAGCCATATTAGTACAAAAGTAGAATATTAGCATTGTTGGGCATTTTACTGTGAAATCTTTTCTCATTTTCCATCACAAAGGCAGAAGAAGCCAAATAATTTCCAAACACTTCTCCTCAAATACCAAATAATGCATGAAAACAATATATACAGTATTTTTAACATAAAGGTGGCAAGAAAGTCAAAAAGTGAATATTTTACATTTAAAAGAACTTTGGTTAATTAAATTGATAAGTCATTTAACCGAGGAAAACATAGATGAGATTATTTGAAACGTGAAAGACATTTTACATATTGTAACTTTTAATGATATTCTGCTGTGTAATAGGAGTCCATAATTATCTGTCAAAGCCACTGACTTACCTTTTTTTATTCCAAAAGCTACACCATAATAAAGTGCTATTGTCATAATAGCTATTCTACTTTTCTCTATTAAGTTCTTTCCACTTGGAAGAATAATAGGTATTGAATATAGTTCTATAGAATCAGCTTCTGTAGGGCTAAAACAGGTGTTTAACTGGAAAAGAGTAATGTTTAAAAAGGATTAAAATTGAAACAGGAAGTATTTTGTGCCAAAAATATTGTGCTTAAGGTTGCTCATCATCGTAAAGTTGATGTTTCAGACAAAGGTTTGCTTTCATTTGGGTGGGATGATTTCTGTACCTTATTATCCTTTCAAATACCTACATAGAAATGTTAGAAAGCCCAGCCAAATGTGTGGACACACCCCTTATTTTGGCAATTTTGTGAAAGTGACACCTGGACAAACATCTGGGCAGCTGAGTGTCAGTGGTAGTGAAAGTGAGCCAAAAAGGTCAAAAATGCTGTAGACATTTGTAATACTTTGATTTAATCGTATGTTTAGCTTAAAGCTCTGGGACAGGCTGGTTCAAAGAAATGCAATGAACATGAGTGGGAATTTGATAAGGTGGAGAAATGAAGACAATCCACGGAGAAGGTTCTGTTTTAACCTGTCCTTGGCAGAATTTAAGTGTTGTCCTTGAGCTGCCCAGTCATGTCAACTCACCCCATGGGTGTCCCAGGGGAAAGAATGCAGGCCCTACCACAGGCAGGTGGCTGTGCAGCTGTGGGGCCAGGGCCTGCCAGACTCTCCTTGATGGCTTTTAATATCTGGGGAGGCTTTTTTTCCATATGGGACCAGATTTTGAAAAATATATTCTCTGAAAAGTAGGGGATCACATTTCTGTGCCCAGCTCTGGTAGCAGGTTCTGTTCCTTCAATATCCAGGTAATGATGTGCATGGATCATTATGTTTTAAGGCACAGCAGAGATGGAGGCAAAGAGACAGAGATGGTGATTTTGCTTTATCACCTCAAAACTACATAAAGTCCACAGTGAAATGAAAACGTGTTCACCTTAAACTCTTACTGTCTTTCCATGATGGAAGTTCCTCCAGAGCTGGAGGAATATTCCCAAACTGTCCTAGCTTCCCTGAACCATCCTGTATGCCTCAGTACTCACTAAAATCTCCATCATGGTTTATCCTGCCATACCAGGATGTACCTCTCTCACCTAAAGTGCCATTTGGCTAAGCCATTATGCCACACGGGATGTCTGAGGCAGCCATGTGATTTACCTTTACCTTGCTTACTGTTGTCAAGCCTATTGTTTGGAACTAGCCGAGTAGCTTTTCACATTGTAGGTAAGGGGGTGACATGAGTGGCTTTGCACAAGAAATAGATTTGATTTCTTTAATAAGAAATTTTACATTATTTCATCTTTGGCAAACCATGTGACATTTGATGAAGAACACAGCCCAGGGCCGAGATCCGACCAATTTTTACATTTTTGATAGAACTTGATAATAAATTAAAACCAAGGAGTAAATATAGTCTGAAAGGGATGCTCTATGTAGAGGAAAAGAGTAAAGCAGGCAAGAAATACTATTTTTGAAAACTGAACTTCCAGGAGCCTTTTTACTCTGATCTGGTCTTTTGACCTCAGAGATGATGTCAGCAGCTTGGCCGCCGAGTTGTCACAGCTGGGCACAATGTACTGGCAGAGCTAGTCACATTGAATTCACTCCTGCTTGTTTCCCAAGGCACAGCAGGTACATTCCTCTCCTCGTGTTGCCCCGCACGGTACAATACAAGTGATCAGTCTGGTTCCAGCAAAACTCTGCATGACTAAGGCAGCAATAATCTTCCTCTTAATTAGCAGAGAAGCACTACCATGGAATTACTCGTGGAAGAGGAGTCTTCTGTAATCAGGATGCCTATTTTGAGTTATCTGCTGTGATGGCTTGCTGGCAAGAAGGGAAACCAGTTCAATATTTAAATGGGTGTGATATTATGAACGTGCCACATGTCCCAAGATCTTGGCTCCTGCTTCCCAGCATCCCCAATGGTATGTTAGACTTTCCTTCACAGGGTGACAACCGTGTTTCAAATACTTCCACCCTAGCTGTTAAATTTCTGAAGGTTGTGACTTTCACACCAGCCAAGCAAATGGACATTCCTCTTCTAAATGGGCGTCTAATTGGCGCACAGATTCATTTGCATGAGTTTTCAGTTTTCAACAGGTGGCACTAAAGAGCCAATAAATGATTCTATTCCCAGTCTCCAGCATGCAAACTCCTGGGCAGGCACTTTTATGTGTGTTTATCTATTTAAATATGGTATAATAATTCCAACATAATTAGTCATCTAATTGAATTGCATGACCACATCCATCCAAGACATTTGCATGTACAATTAATTAGGATTTATCTAAAAGCACTCTTTTTGTTCTCTGTTTCCTATAAGTTAGATTACTCATGGATGTATTAGATGCTGATTTCATTTTGAAAGTGTCACAATACATACACCTGGAGAAAAGTAAGTCTCTAGAAGTAGTGAACAACAGACTGGCAAATCATTCTTTTT
Organism: Atrichornis clamosus; assembly: GCA_013400975.1. NCBI lineage: Eukaryota > Metazoa > Chordata > Aves > Passeriformes > Menuridae > Atrichornis > Atrichornis clamosus. Next base: position 111,589 of record WBMZ01005565.1, read on the forward strand.
CTTTTCCATTCAAAATTTATAATGCTACCAAAGGCCAATGTTGTAGAGCATGGCCAATGAGGGCCAGACTTGAGGTAGTCCTAGAGAAGTGAAAGTCTGTAGCATCTTCTTCAGACTTCTTCATTTTAGCAGAAGCAAAATTTACAAAAACAGAACGGCTTTGCACATACTGCTAGGTTTGAATCTTCTTTCTGCGTAATTTTTACTTAAACTTACATGTTCCCAATGACTGCAATACATTTTTCAACATGAATTCTTGGAAAATAATGCATGGAAAAAGAAACTATTAAAGGCATCCTTGGGAAACTGACTTGTTGTGATGCAAAACATTTTTATCCATTTCAGTTGCAGGAGCAAATGAAGACCCACCTTGAATGTGTCCTGCCATGCCAAATGGGAACTGAAATACTACAAACAGCTCAGAAATTAAAAAATTAGCTTTGGAGAGGTGTCCAAACTGATGACAATGAACCAAAGTACCTCAGAATCAGGAAGGGCAACATGGCTTTGTTTTTTTAATTGTTTGACAAAGCCTTTTTTCTTCACAGTGTATGTGCTTTCTTCATAATTGACTCCTACAGGACAGTGAAGCTCTTCTTTCACTTTAATTTTGTCATCCAGTTTCAACCAGTGCAGGATGTACCAGGTCACTTCCAGAAGAACAAGCACAATTAAAGAAAAGCTTTGAAACCCCAGCTGAGCGATCTGTGAAGAATTATAAATACAGCTGTCAAAAATAAACAAACAAACAAACAAACCAAGATAGCTAATTTTGCAAATAAATATATCTTTTTCAGTCCTAGAGCTTTGAGAACAGTTTGGTCCTGAAAACTATGAGGAGAACAGGGAAAATGGTACCAAGAAAATCTGTGGTTGGAAACAATTTCACAAGCAGGAAAGAGCACACTAACGTGCCAACACTGCAGTGTGAAAGGGAGGAGCAGGACAGCATTCCACATTTCTGGGCAGTCTTTGAAGTGACCTTTGCTTTGCAGCTCTTTCTTTTAAACAACTTATCTCCTGTACCTCCTCTATGAGCTCTCTTAGTCCACAGCTTCTCAGAGGCCTTTTGTTCCATGAATGGCTTGCAGTGGGGGAAGTAGTAGACTGGTTTAAAATTGTTTCTCCCTGAGATCTCTCTTCTCTCTTTTCTTCCACTTCAGATTGTTTTTTCTCTTTTTTCTTTATTTTTTTTTCTGTAGGGTGGGTGTATTTTTACCAAGATTTTCTTCTTTTAGAAAAACCCACCCTAAACTTCCAGAGGAGTAAGCAGTGAGTCCCTGGGGGGCACGCTGGCTGCTGATCACATCTTTAGCAAGTATTTCTGCTCTAGGTGTTTCTCACTGTTGCTGTTTTTAGCATCCTATTAGAGTTAGGCCAGATGGATTTTCTGCTGGCAGAAGTACACACTGTCTGTCTGAAATAGTTTTTTCTTTCATCTCAGAAAGTTAGTGGAAGGAGGTTTCTTCCTATAGTTTATAAGGCATCAGCAAGTCCTGTTCATCTCAACCTTTCATTAAACAACACATTTCTAATTGCAGTGTGCTTCACTTCAGCCTGATCCTTACTTTTATGTTTAAGTGCTTTGTTGAACAGAATGCAAGCAGTCTCAATTCTTTGCTGAACTGCAGATGAAAGAGCTACAGCCAGACACACACATGTGTATGCAGTGTGAGTGTGTGTGTCTGTATTTGAGCTGTGACAAATGATGGACAGTACTGTGCCTGACAGATATGTATGTGAGGGATGATTACAGCTAGAGTAGAATTAGAAGAAATAGTTGAGAAGTTGGAACAAAATGAAAAGGACTAGAAGGAAATTAATCTTCCTTAATGTCTAGGTCATTTAAAATTCAACAAGTGAGAGTTTTGTAATGTAGTGTAAGGCACAATTTTTGAGCGGCCCAGAGGGTATTGAAGCAGTCTCCTAACAATCTGCACTCTGTCTACTTTGTAAAACTGTCTGAGCAATGCACTGTCCTCCCACCTACTGAAAATCTGCTTTTCTCAATTAATTTTACAGGATATAGTCATCCTTCACAGATACTTCCAAATACTGTTGTGTGTAAAATTTATGAGCTTCATGACAGTGGTGGAAATGCTTGTTTGTGACTTTGGAGTGCCCTCTGCCAATAGCCAATTTCCCTCTGATGATGACAGATGCAGCAGTGCTAATGACATGAAATATACTGTATGTGGCTTTAGATGCTCCATGAAAACATGAAAGGTCCAGAATCACATCCATATTTCAGCAACCTGACAAAGCTTCCGCTGAAACAGTGGCCTATAATTCAAGCATCTGAGAAATGTCTGTAAGACTCTAACAAGCAAAAAGTCAGGAAACTATATCTATGAAAAATTTCTAAAAGACAGAAAATTATTTGGAATTTCTTGGAACTAATTGACTCCTACTTTTTTACTGACTAAATGAATTGAAGTTCTGAGAGTTAAGTGTGCAACATTTAAATTTGTCTGAAAAAAAAAATGGAGAGGTTTGACAACAATTTGTTATCTGCCATTTAAAAGGCAAGTAAGGCAATAATTCCCCAGGTGCTGACTGGTGAGAGGTCAGATTGCTGGAAATAGAGGGATACTGAAAACCAGATGAGAAGAAGGGGAAGTCAGTAGTGTCTTTACTAAAACCTAATTAGGAAATAGCATCTTTTCCTCTGCTCTGGAAAGAGCAGAAACTATCAGTGAAATATCAGCAAACAGTTTGGCATCTTCAAAGATATTAATTAAGTAAAATTTGGAAAGTGCTTTGAAGATGAAAAATGGTAGGGAGTGCTAAGTATCACTATTAGCAGGACCAATGTGTCAACTGATGTTGTCTGTCTGTGTAGTATTGGCTGAACACTTGGGTAATTAGGGTCAAACGAACAGCCTCGCCTGGTCAATTTATTGGGTAAAGTGGGTCTCGTTTCTAGCTGAAGCAAGATGTGGAATCTATGTAACTCACAGACCTGGAAAGTGAATGTCAAATATATTTCATGGCTTCACAAGCTGCCAGTAGCAATAGCTGTTTCTTACTTTGTGGGTCTGCCTTAAACTCTCTAGATACCAGGGCAGTTTTGCATAGCGTTTAGCTGTTTCTAAACTTATTATTATCAGTTTGACATCATACCTGCCTCCATTAAAGGCTTGCATGCCTTCCTGGACTAAGGCAATACCTCATTCTCCAGATCTAATTTTTCGGCTTACCCATATTTTAGTACTAAAGCATTTGTAGAATTAATTTGGCAAAGGTTGAGATAGTGAAGGATTGCTATTGCTGACCAGGAGGTGTTATTCAAACCTCTTTCAAGAGTCTGCAAGTACACTTCAGACCTTGTGCTATTACTCTGGGAGAAATCGTCATGGACTGAACCCAATTCGCTACAATCTCCAGGATAAAAAAAAAAGATGCCATAAGCTTTTGGTGTACAAATGGGCTTTGCATAAGTAACAGTTAATTTACTAATTTTCAATGTTTATTTTTACTTACCTTAATGAAACTCCCAGAGAGTACAGCCCCATCACACCTGCAAGAGTTCAGTCAAACTACAGGTGAGAGCAACTCAGAGGGGCTGCTCCCCTCAGCAATGGGAACTGGGTCTGGTGCAACGTGGGCAGGAACAGCAAACCAGGACTCAGCCCAAGATCCAGGCAGCAGTCATGCAGACATCCCGGTTATAAGATCCAGTTTCTCCAATTGGAATCATAGAATGGTTTGGGTTGAAAGGGACCTTAAAAATCACCCAGTTCCAATCCCCTGCCATAGGCAGGGACACCTTCCACTAGACCAGGTTGCTCAAAGCCCTATCCAACCTGGCTTGAACACTTCCAGGGATGGGGGATCCACAGCTTCTCTGGTCAACTTGTTCCAGTGTATCACCAGTCTCAGGCATTTCAAATGTTTGGTTCTATTGGAAAACCAAGTTTAGGAGCAGCTAAAACTGTCCACGTAACAGTTCAGAAAGCAGGAGGAGCGCTTCTACTTGAGCTTTCAGTGTCAGCTGGGAGACAGTAACAGTAGATGATGTTTTCTGTCTAAAAAGAGCTTAATCAGCTGCAAAGTTGTACTTTCAGATACTTCATTCCAGCTGTAGTTGCTTCTTTCCATCTGTATATAATGCCAGGACAATGTGGACTTTAGCTCAGTGCTTGGCTTGTGAGCAGTTGTTCTGTCTTTGGGCTGCAGACTGGCACCTCCATTTCATAACTGTACTGGGACCTCCATTTCGTAACTGAGCAGACATTCCTGATCATCCCTTTCTGTTAAACATTTTGCTGATTTATTTTTTAAAATTGGCAAAAATCTCCTTAACATATTTCATGTAGGAGAGCACCAGAGGAGCATCACTGAGGTGAATTCAGGCAGAATGGTTTCACTCTCTGACAATGAACAAAAAGCTAAACGAAGCCAGCTTTTAAATTCTTCTTTTTTTAATTTAAATGCATTGTCATCCAGTTAGTACTGTAAAGGTGAACTGTGCATTCCTATGTTCTGTAAAGATTCAAAAGTGTTAGATGTCTTGGAGCTCAAGGGAAACAAGGATGGGGCAGGGCTGTCTGTATTAGTTATGACAGTTCTGCACACAAACAGTGTGATAAGAATATCCCCAGTGGCCAATGATGCAAACTAAACTGCCTTGAGCTATACCAAGAAGAACAGCTTTCCATTTAGCACATCTTGCTGATTGAATCCAAAACAGTTCCTCAGAGCAAAGAAAACGCAGAGCTCGTGACCATAAAGCTGCAAGTCCTTTCACAGAGGACTTGCCAAAGTAGCCAAAGAGTTACAGAGACAGTGACAGAGAGAACTTGTTCATCCTGAAACAGAGAGTGAGAAATATTGCTGGGAGCCTTGTCACCATGTTTCTTGGCTCTTTGTTCTGCACCTGAACAGATGCACATCAGGACGTCTTCTGCACAAGCAGACTTCCAGCTGTCTGATGGGTACAGCTCTGTCAGGCAGCTCTGAGCACAGAGATGCTCTTGGATGCACAACAGAGCACAGTCCTTATCTCTTCAACGCATAATCCTTCCTAGAGCTTGTGGCACGCTTCCTTCTTCATATCCTGGAGGCTGTAGCATGTACAGATGAAGGATTTCAGACCTACACTTTGCGTCCTGCTCAAATTGACTTTTGGAATCTTGATGACCTGTCAGGTTTTTTAGTTATGAGTGTTGGACTTCTTTCCATCACAGTTAAAATAATCAGCATCTTGGGTGAAGAAGAGAACCTATGCAGAATAATAAGAATAATTAAACAGGAGGACAGAGCCACCCACTATTAATATCTCCATTTGTCTGTGTCCTAGTCTCACAGTGAGCTGTACCCAGCAAAGAAAAGGATCAGTAGCTCATTTAGCACTTGTCATACCCCAAGGATGAGTCAGTCTATGACTTAACTAGTCTGGCACAATGCGATGCCAAGTTTGATCAGACTATTTCAGTGGTTCAGCATTACAGAAAAGCAGCACTAAATACTAAAAGTGATGTTGACTCAGCCATTTGGCTCTTGCCAGTGAACATTAGTGATTTTTGAACTGCTTAGATTTAACTTCTAATGAAAATCCATTTAGACACAGTAATTTACTTGCATTTCTCATTTCCATATGAGGTTTGAAGCCGTTGCCACGTTGTTACCAAGAGAGGCAGTTCAGAACGCAGTCATTTGCCTCTGCTTTCTTACCATACATGAATGATTTTGTCTCACATAATTGCTTGATATCAATACTCAGTGGATATATTTTGACACATGACAGAAGATAATGGAATTTCTCAGGGAGCAGGGAGAAACAGAATATTCTATTAGTAAGAAGAGGATTTTTGCATTGGATTGATTAAAAATTTTAGCCGGTACATCAAGAATGTTTCATCTCCTCTGATAAATCAAAATTGCCCAGTCATAGCTGCTAGCAAGTAACAGGATATTAGCTCCAAGACATTAAGGAGAAATTCCAGCTGTACTGAAGTCAATGGTAAAACACACATAGATTTGCATGAGGTAAGAATGTCAAAAGCATTAACAGCCAAAAAAGCGCTTCAGTACTTCAATGCAGATTTCACAGGCCACAGTGAAAAAACTCAGGCATCTAAACTGAATTTGGGTTGCAGGTATTCATGACATCATCAGTGCCTAAAGGTTCATCAGATACTGGGGTGTGGGGTCTTTAAAACAAAGTGAAGAAAAGTCTCCCCAAGATGCAGTCCTGGCTGTCTTTGGGCAGAGGGGAGCTCAGCCATGTCCAGTCACTCTCAGTCTAAGGGAATCAAACTCATGTGATCCCAAGGTGCACTGGCTTTGTACACACCAGCTGGTCACACCCAGGCACTCTCGGCCTTCCTTTTTTGACCTATTACTAGAGAAGAAAATACAAAGCTCAAGTCTGTGTATGTTGGAGGGGGAGAGATGAGGACAAAGCTGGACATGGCAACTCTAATGCAGTGGCTGGGAACTCTGCAGAGAGAGAGCTCAGCCAACCAACCACTTTGGGCCACCTAAAGTCCCTTGTCACCCAAACACTCTAGGCCATGCAAAGACCTTGGCCATTCAAACCTTTTGGTTCCTGGCCCCAGAGTTTTTCCTGTGTGTTTTATTAGGTTATAGATGAACTACAGAATTGCTCTTTGAGGATAAGCAGCTAAGGGCCTGAAAAGTTACAAAAACTTATCTGAGACCCTACTTTAGATCAACAGTGAGCCAGTGGGAGCCCCACACCCAGTATTTCTCACTGGCTGGACTTAAGAAGGGTAACGTTGCCAGGGGTCTTGTAGTAGTATGTTCCGAAAGATGAGTCTGAACTATTTACCTCAGACTAAACTATCACATGACAGAACAGTTAGATGAGAGCTGGGCTAAGGGACATTTTGCAGATGTGTTACCTTTTCGTCACAGCCTTCCCAGACAGTTACCATCTCTCACATGGCAAGCACTCAGCTGCTGTGATGATGGGCAAAGGGGTAAAGCTCTAAGGTAGGGAGATGGATGCTGGAACCTCTGCCTTTTCTTTAAGTAATTATAGCCCTATCTTTATCCTGGCACTGCTCACAGAACCTACATTTACAAAATGAAATTGCCTTTGAGGCTGTACATTTTCAGCAAGCCATTTAAAACTGCAGCTCTGAGACAGCTTAGTGCCTGATTCCAGACAGTGCTGGGCAAATCTAGGCGAGATGTTGAGGTTTTTACTTTGAGGTGTTAAGGGATTTGGCAAAAGATATATCTGCCCAAATATGTATTTTTTGCTCACTTGAGCATATTTGAAAATTGAAAATAAATACCTTTGGATTCTGAAACAGAAAAGAGAGTAGATATAGTCTTATTTTTCCTCTACTTACAATGTAAAGCCCAACCTTGGGCAAGGTCTGTAGTCAGGATTCATCTATGCTCAGAGTAGTTTTAGAAAGCAGCATCCCCAAAAGTCTTCTGCCTTACTGCCAGGCTACACAGGAATTTTGGGGAAGAAAGAGCAGCTGGAGCAACCCTTTCTCTCTGCCTCTTCATGCTCAAGGTGCCCACTGACTGCACATTTAGGACCTCTTCCAAAATAAGCAAGAGAGAGACCTTCTTATGCCTTTTTCTCAATGACAAGACCGTGCTTTACTCAAAATGGAATAATAGAGGGGAGAATAAGGCCCACTGCATTACATCCAGTCACCTTTTGGGTGGGAGTGCTTCCCATGGCCACCCAACTGCCCCACTGAAAACAGACTCTGAATATTGCTAGTAATTTCCCGTCTTGCATTGAAACAGGCATTTTGGATGCAATACATGATGTAAGAGAAAGAGAAAACAAAGGAAAGAAGGTGGAGAATGGAAAACATTTAATTCTTTTACATGGGGGGGTGCTACTAAAACAGAGGCAAAAAAAGTATGATCCACAGGCCTCAGTTCTTTGTAATCTTGTATATCTATTCAGGACTTTGCCCCAAAGACATGCAGTTTAAAATACTGCAAGAATGTCAGGTCAGGGATGTTCCACTGCCACATTTTAAAAGGAACACACAGACTGCAAAAGCTGTGGTCTTCATGAGCAAATTAGACACCTAAAGCAGCACTTTGGGTGAGATTCACCCTAATCTCTTTGGGTAAGATTCAGCTCGCATATTATGATGCCTAAATATAAGTTTGTGTGTGTTGAGATGAGGAATCTGTCTAAACTTCCACTGTACTCAGTAAAGTTCTGTTGTAAAATCTAGTCAACACAGGCTAAAGAACTATTCAGTCATCCTGTGTTTGGGACCTACCTGGTCCTCCATCTCTCTGACGAGGATTTGGAGCCATAGCATTGGAAACAGATTAGTGCTAACTATTCTCAAATAAAATGTTTCATTTAGGTGCCTGGCAAAATGCAATTTTCCAGAACACTTAAGTACACAAAGATATTAGCATTTCAACTTTTGGTCTCAGTTCAAGACAGAATAGCACTACTGAAATGGTGGCATTACTTCCAAAGCATCAACCAAAAAGCCCAGCTGCTTTGCTGCTGGAATCATTTGTGAGCTGCATTTGTTCTTCTTGGCAAACTGGTTAGTAGAATTGACAGCCCAGACAACTTTAACACAGCTTCCATTGGTGTGCTGAGGGTAAGAGCGGGGGGCTTTGGAAGTACCTGATTGATCTGTGGCTGAGGAAATATGTGCTAAGTTTGGCTGTGTCCATATTAACCCACTTCGAATGTCAGCCTAGGCTGCATTAATTGGTGGAGTCCATTGTGCAAGCATCTGTCCACTAGCTGGGAGAAAACACATTAAAGGTACAGATCAGTTAAGCTCCTGTGTGAAGTTCCTAATGAGAATAAAAATGTGCAGACTATATTCCATTTCATATAATTGCCAGTTATTTGAACTCTCAAGTGCCCAGTCCCTCCTTTGACTGCTTCTGTCTAAACTTAGTTTTAAAAAACCCAAAACAACAAAAACCCCAAAAAATCCTTCCTTAATTTGTCCAAAATGTTTGGTCTCGACTTCAATTGCCTTTAAATCCTGTCAATTAAAGTTTATAATGGAGAAAACCTGTTAATAGTGAAATGAATCCCCTTGCGTTCCCAAAGTGTGCAGTAAGTCTTCTCACCCAATTGTAATAAAATTTGTTGTGGCATAGTTTTTGGGATCAATACAGCAGACCACTGTCAATCAAAGAATTTTCTACTTACTTAAAAGTTAACAGACTTTTAGTGTCTTTGTGCTGCACTGAGGACAGTCTGAGTTACCACAGAAGATTAAATCTTTAATTTTACATTACTTCAGCCATCTCTATAGAACAAAGTGGGCTTTACCTGTTGAATATGAGGCTTATGTGGGCTGAAGTGCTCTTGAGACATTAAGAGGCAGTCTTGAACAGTCTCTGAGATTTAAGCTGAGGGGAATTCTAAAGGGATTACCGCAGAATTTTACATAAAACGAGAAATAAAAACAGACTTGAGCAATGCATGATCATAAACGCATTCCTGCTGTGATCAAGAGTTCTGTTCCCATTGCTGTTCTAAGACTAAAGCAGGAAGAACTGTCAAAGGGCAACCATACTTGTAAGGATTTGTACAAGTCCAATTTATAAAGAAATTAAGGGGCTGAGTAGTTTTGAAAGATTTGTTAAAAAGGGAGATACTTTTCATAGTCTCTCCATCCCAGAGGTGAGAAACACAAGCATTATTGGAATACTGTTTTGTAGAGGAGGCAGGCTACTTTCCAAGAAGAGACGTGGCTAAAAACATACAAAATTAAATGATTTTAGCAAAAAATCACAAAAAAATTTAGTTATTGCTTACCCTTTTCTGAAGAAAACAGAGGCAAATAAACTATGAATAAATATTTCAGAAATAAAATTAATACTGAATGACTGTGTCTACCCTTGCATGCATAGTGTATGAGAAATAAAAAGCAGTAAATGTGTTCTTTCTAGCTGTGATTTATCTTTGCACTACAGCTTCCTTTATCACAAGAATGGTATAAAAAGGCCTCTCTACCGCCTGTACTGAGGAAGAAATTTGTCTATGTGTGTGTGAATGTGTGAAACATGCACATACAACACAGAGTACTTACGGGTTTAATAAAGACGAATCAGGAAACAGCACCAGGTAACCTTCAGCAAATACAGAGGAAAGTTTCTTGTCACACACTCACTACCACGCAAAGATATTTGCTCTTTTTGCCTGCAAATCCTCAGGAGGTGAAAGCCAGGGTGTTGTTCCCCGTGGTGATTGCACCTTGGCAGGTATCACAGCTGCAGGTCCTCCTGGTCCTCAGGGACAATAGAAAATACAACCTGCCAGCCTGGGTCAGAGGTGACCAAATTTCCGAACACTCTGAGCCACAGATATCAACCATCACATGAACCAAAGCCATGAAATCATATCACCTACATGTCTTTGAGCTTGAAGAGAGCTTCAGAGAAGTCCCTCAGTTCAAGAGTACAGCTTCTCTGAGTCTTCCACTGCTTTCCTGCAAAATAGATTTGGGTTGGATGTACTGTGGGTCCCAGACAACCAGTCAAATGCTGTCAGCAGCACATGATAGGCCTTTGTGTGACCCCCTTTGCCAAGGATCAGCTACAGCCCCCTCAGCACCAGAGCTCTGTCCTTAGGCACAGCACAGCCCATCATCTGCTCCTCACCGCCTTCCCTAAGCACAATGGTGGGAAAAGTGGCTGAAGTCCCCTCTTGCTTGGTCCTTCAGACCATCCTGCACATCATAACAACTCTGCAGAGCTGCTATTTCTCTGCTGAGTTGTTCCCTGTGATGTCCATAATTTGGTTCAGGTGTGGAAAAAGTGACTTGCGCCTTTTTTTTTTCCCCTAGGCAATCCTCAAGGTTGGCCTTCCACCTTTGGTGATGGTGATGTGTTTGCTCAGTGATCCAGGTCTTGAGGACTCAGAATTCCACTAAACCTTTGCCCATGTGTCAGTGCTATAGGTCTTGCCTCTCATATGGGCTAAGCAGCAAGTCATAGCTTTATTAATTATTTCACTGACAGTAACAAGAGAGCACGAAGTCTCTGCTAAGAAACAAGCATAAATATCAAATTGTCTTTTTGGTTATGGCAACCAGCTATCTATTAGAGACTCTGTCAAAAACACTAATTAGTTTAAATTTGTGGAGAAGAGAGAAATCTATGAAACATACCTTATAAAACTTGTCTGAATGGAAGTTAAATTTGTCCATTGTTAGACTCTCTGATTATTAAATCTCAGCAAATATTTACTTAGGGAAATACCATGGAGAGATTTAAACCTCTATTTATATGCTTAAATGGTAGAAATCTCTCTGTGGAGATCTCTTCTATTCAATTAGAAGCATGAAAGGAAACAAGGATCACAGAAAAGAAGTATTTGATAATTATCGTACAATAAAATATGAAATATGAATAGAGATCAAGCATGCATTGTGAACCATGCTAATAATTATCATAAACTTTTATGCTGCATCTTGCTCTTTATTATCAACTCACCATATAAAATACAGATCAGCTTCAATTAGAGTAATTTAGAAACAGAAAGTTACCTTTCTCCTCAACTGTGCAGTATATTACATGTATAAATATTGTATACGTATAAATAATAATTTACATTATTAATGCTATACAGTTATGCCATTTATGGTTATCCCAAATTGTTCCTAAAATAATTCAGATAGATGGTAGTGAAAACAAGTTGAAGAAGGCCTGTGCTCAAGGTGAGAAGTGCTAAAGTTTGTGGAGATGTGTGCACAGGAAGATGTTTGTTCCACTGTGGCGGAAACCTCTGAGCACTTCACAGAGAAGCAGGGCCCACATTGGGTGAAACTCTGTTATGCTCAAGGTGGTGTTCATGGTCTTTACAAGGTCTCTGCTCTCAAGTGTGAGGACAGAGGGATTCATATGGCTCAGGGAAGCAGCTGTGTGTCTGCAGCTCGTGGCCGCTCTTCCTCGTGGGACCCCCAGCAAGCACCGCCACCTCCCAGTGACATCCTGACCATGTGCCATGTGGCGAACATCTTCTGCAAGGTACGTGTTTGTCGCTAGCACCTTTTCTCGAGGCAGGAAGGGTGTGAGGGGGCGAGGTCAAGGCACAGTGACCTTCCAGGAAGCGTCCCTTGTTGAGCCGCTCCTGCAGGATTCACAAATATCCTCGCACACAGCAGGCACTCCCTGCGAGGTGTGTGCAGGCAGGCACACGCACACACACACGGTCCGAGCAACCAGCGGAGACAAAGAGGCGGGAGGAGTTCTTCACTTAGTGTTCCGAGGTTTAACGGGTGTCCACACTCAAAATGTTCCAGTGATGAGGAGCCAGCAGATAGCTCGTGCAGAAGGTTTCATATGCGGATAAAAAAGGGTGGAGAGAGCATCAGGATCCAAGGAGGAGAGGGTGCAGGGGGGCAGATAAGGTGGGGTGACAGGGTTACAACCAATAGGGGAAGGAGACGGGAGGAGAAAGGGAGCCGGAGCCAATGGGGAACCAAACAAGAGAGAACATTCCAGAACTGGGGTACGGGCTTACAAATGATGGACAGAGGGATTAACATAATGGGGTGTACACCAGCCAGGAGATAAACCATTACATTAACTTAGGGGGAGAACCATAAGGCAAAACCATAGCATACACCGAAGGGGGAGAAAACCTTGAAACAGTGGCAGTTTCAACCACCGCAACAAGTGTTGTCCCACTTCATGATCAGTCACAGCAACCAGAAAAAAACTCCAGAAGATAAATTGGAGAGGACTATTCATCTAATTTCCACTGTACTTGAACTCACGACCAGCTACCATAGTGCACTGATCAGAGCAAAACCGTGGCTTTGTTGCAGTCCCAGACTTTAATATTTAGATCTCAAATTAGAACTGTGTTTAAACTTAGTAAAATTAGAAGTTAAATACAGCAGGTGTTAACTGTGCTGTGATTGAACTGTCCCAAAGAATAACGTCATTACAGACAGACAAATATTACTTGCAGCATCGCCAAACATTTTCAACAGTTCTTCCTCTTTTCTTTCCTGTTTTCTGAACTCCTCTACCTTTTCCAAGATTCCTGGTCATTTTAATCAAATGAAGGGGATGAAAATTCTGAATGGCTGCTCACAAATGGTATTGAATTATTATCTTACCTTTGATCAGTGGTTACCATAAAGTTATTTCCTATTTCTCAATCACTGCTCCTTTCAGAAAGTGCAAGCATTTATCCCTGAGGAAAAACAAACATGTAAATATTCTACATCTGTAAATATTTAAAAATAACTAGGATATTTCATGGTATATGTGAGGAGAACATACCTGAAAACTCCTGAGAGCTGTAAGCACCCAATGAATTTAGGTGGTGATTCTGACATTCTGCTGTAAAGTCATCCCATTGTGAGCTGAAGATTAGATAGCCTAGTCTGGGTTGTGTTTATTTTGTTATGTTGAAAAAGATATCTCAGTCGATTAAAATATTTTTTATAGATTAAAGACATTTTTGTCATTTTTAATGACTTACTACTAGTACTTTATAAAAAGTATTTGAGATTATGTTGACATATGGTTTAAAACAAGAAAAGCTTAAGTGGTATTTAATGGATAACTTATTACAAAGATGGAATTCTTTAGACCTGCTTTACCTTTAATTCACATTGTTTGGATGGAGAACTTTTTTCACCCGATAAAGCACTCTGTGTACAGCTAGGAAGGGGTGCTTTGTGTGGCCAGAGAGCAAATCAAAGTCCCCTGCAAACAGGGGAAGGCTCCAGTGCTGTTGTATACTCAAGGGAGATCAGAAATGCCAAACTGTGTAATGAGCATCATGTTCCACAAACATCCCCCCAGGTCCCTGATGGAGCCACACGGACACCAGCAATATCACTGCTGTCTTCATGTCCTAACTGTTGTCCTTGTTAATCAGGGACCAAAAGTGGAATCGTGGCCTCAGTGAGTGAGGTCCTTTCTTGACTCTTAACTGTGTGTGGTCTAAATGGACAGAACAGACAGAGAGGGGTTCTCTGTGAGTTCCTCCTCTTGGAGCTCCTTCTCTTTGCCAAAAAGTGCAACCACAAAAATGAGCTTGTGCATAAAGTGCAAAATTGGCATCTTCCTCAGCATCTGTTGTGGTGCCTTTCACTTGTCACGTGGCCCCATTGTTCTTGCATACCTGACTACATGATGGGCCCAAAACATTCTGTTTGGTGCAACTGGGGCTCTGTTTTGGAAAGTGGTAGTTGTGAGCTCTAGCTCCTTCTAATATGTATCCACAGACTATCTCCCAAGTTTCTGGGCAAGGACATTAATTGTGGTATGGAAATTCACAAGGCGTGATTGTATTTGCACTTCAAAAAATTATAAGGGCTACAGCGGTTGGTGGTTCTTTGGTTTTCATTTATTTTTATACAAATATGATTTGTATTAATGGTTGGAGTGTCATCATGATGTGCCTCCTAATATGAGGACATTCAGCAATCTGTTCTGGGACTCCGTGGACATCTATGACACCCCTATACTGGCAAGGTCTTTAACACAGGTCTCTAGAGCTGCTGATTCCTCTCTTGCAAACCAGCAAAGCCAAACATGATTAATTAAGAGCAATGCAAAAGTTGGCAGTGGTGACAACATTTCTTTGGCTGGGCAAAATTGAGTTTGCAGACATGAGGCATTCTTGAAATGCTGTGATGTGTCTCCAGAGCTTAGAAAAATCACTAGCTGCTTAAATTTCTAAACTGAATGACTTCCACACAAAATCAAGTACCCCACTGCAGGAAGGCAGGTGCTCTACAGTTTGTGGGTAGACACCAAGCAGAAGGTTCTTGCAAGAGCGGGGAAGCAGGTCTGAATGGACTAAAGCAGCTAGGCTCAGACTCAGCTCAGTTTTAGGTACCACAATAAGCTCCCAGGATCTCACATTGAAAGTTTTGGACAAGATAACACTGAAAAACCCCAGTGGAGTGTGGCTGAACTACAGTTTTAAACACCAAACATCTATAAATATCCAAATCAATTTTTTTTTAACATCTTAGTTTCAGATCTGTCTCCAAAATAAAAAGGTGCCCTTTGCCAGAGTCAGTTTAGATGAAACCTAGCTGGGAGGAATCTCAGTTGGCCTGTCATTTGGGATTTGAGTCTGACAACTGAGCACATCATACTGCAATGCAGCAACTTCAATACTTTCGCACAGAAACAGTGCTCAATGAAAAGCAAACAAAGAAGGAAACCAATAAACCCCTAATCTTTTAGTACACAGCAAACATCTTCAATTCCAAGAGAAACTGAGACAGTGAAAGAGCTACTTTTTACTCTCATGCATATTTGCATTAATGTTTAGGGGTTACTTCAGAGTCATGGAGGTAATAGAAATATGCCTGAAAAAGGATTTTCACTGCCACAGAATACCCTGACCCTAATATCAGACTTAATTAAAACAGCACCAGTAGTTCAGGGTCTTTGTCAGTTTGTTCTCTTGGCATTTCTTCTCTTTTTTTATCAGGTGGTTACTCCATGAAGTTGATGATCTTCAAGCTTGATTTTGTCTCTTGGTTCATTTCAAACACCAGAGACTTGAACATGATGCAGAGAACAATGGCTTCAACCATAGCTGGCCAAAATCATGCTCAAAATGGTAAATCTAAGATTCATAGGTACTTGTGTATTCTGTTGCCAAGCTGCTAAATCCTAAATTATATGAAAACTCCTTAAACTGTTTCTGAACCTCAACCTGTCCTTTTATCAGCCCTAGCCACAGAGTATGCCAGAGGTCCAAGAAAGCTGCTGTGGTCCCCTGCTGTGATCCTGGGATGGTGGCAGAACACACAATCTGTGCAATGTGGTGATCCATAGCTCAGTGCACATGCAGCCACATAAAGCCAAAGCTTCATGTATTTCTGGGATTTGTGCATGTCTCTCCACTGTTCATTTCCCTCTCTGTTTCCATACTCAGAGGAGACTGCCTGGGTAGCACAGCCAGAGAGGCCAGGAAAGCTTCTGGTCTCACATTCTCCTGTCATGATGTGGTGCCTGATGAGCCCGTTTGACAAAACTTTTCAACAGCTCACACAGGGTACATGGATCCTGTCCTCCAATGAAGCCTGTTTTCCTCTAGAAAGCAGCACCAGGTCCCATCAATTTGCATTATTTCATTATTCACCACAAAGAAGGCTTCCGGCAAGGTGCTTCAACAATCACTAGATAATGGTTGAGAAGCATAAATAATCATTTAAAAACTTCTGGGACTTTAATCAGCAGGCCATTTAGGCAGGATTTTAATGTTGCCTGCTAGGAGAGCCTGCATAATGGGGCCTCTTCAGAGGCATTTTCCACAACAGATTACTCAGCATATAGCAAGGGATATAGTCAGTATTAAGGTGTCTGAGCCAAAAGAACTGGGCAGGAACAGGCAAGCTCTACCAATTCATGCAGATAAACTCAGTAAGCATTGCTTTGTTTGTGGGCAACCTTGCAGGCATTGCTCTTGTGTCACGACAGCTTTGTTTGCACGGGAGCACCAGCCCAGAGAGCCAGTCTGTGGAGAATTACACGGTGCAGAGATGAGCCCAGCAGAGCCCTGGAGGGGTGCAGGATTTAGCAGAAGGTAAGGAAGGAGTTGCATTGTGCTCCCACAGGTTAGTAAAAAGTACTTGCAAACAGTATGGCTTACCTTACAAAGACACTTAAAATTGCTCTTCTTCCCATCCAATAGATAAAGAGGCTGAAGCAGAGATGGTTGAATCACTGCTAGGGCCCAGCATTGCTTTAGCTAAACAGGATTTAGATTCAACTCCTCAAAACAGCCAGAAAACTCTAGCCTCAAATATTTATTTAATCTATTTTTTTAATCCATGGGTTAAACAGTCTTAAAATAATAGATTTGAATAGAATTAATTAACTTACTTTAAAAGCCCCACATAAGCACCACCTTGCAGGGTGCACAGAGCACTGTCAGAACGAGACAACAGGCTAAAGGATGGAGATCTGGATTGACCTCTCCAAAGGACTATCTTAAACAGTAATAGTCCTAGGGCCTTTTTTTAACAAATGAATATAACCTTAGAAGATCTTTTTGATGGCTGAATAATATTTTTATATATAAGTGGGGATGTCTATGTGTGTGTATGCATATATATACGTGTGTACATATTAATGTCACTGTGCAGTTACTTTTTAAAACAGGCTTCAGATTCTGAGTCAGGGACAAGCTGTTGACAATTTTACCTTGAGAAATTTATTTTTTCCTAGCTTACAGCACATCAGTCTCTTTCCCTTCTCTTTGGTAACTCAGTTGTTCTTCACACATCCAGAGGAAGGTCTGAGACTGCACGTTGGCTTCTTTCAGGAGAATGTCCTGAATGGAGCTTTCTGTCAACACAGATTTCAAGACAAAGAAGGGAAATCTTTAAAAATGTAAACTGGAGCATGGTGCCTAACTCTGCTGTATAGTTAGTGGGAGCAAGACACATTAATGTCCTTTGTGTTTTTTAAAATCATCCTGAGAGTTATTTATCAGATTAAGACTTTAACACAAATAGTTTGACTCTTGCCACAATCCATCCATTCAAATCACCAGGAAGGAGGAAGAACTTGAGTTTTGCTCTTGGATTATCCTCAAGAAATGTTCATGGTTAAAAAAAATACTTATGGAGTTTGTGTTTAAATCTACATCCAACACTATGCAAATATTTGCATGCAGTAACTTAACTCGACATAAATCAGGGTTCTTGTCAATGAATTGTTTGATTAATCAGTGGCTTAATTTGTGCATCAGAGCAAGAGAGAGAAAAACAGCTCAAAACAGCTGTGTGATTGATTTTTGTTTTCTTCCAGACCAACCCAAAGTATTGTATAAATAACTAACTTCTATTGTGGTTAACTTCCTCAAAAGATAAAGAGGGAGGCCAAGAGCTTGCTTTTCCACAGTTCTTGCTTGAACTCTGGTAGATATGTGGCTGTGAAAATCCCAGTACAAGCCTGGAAAGGCCCGGGGATGCTGAGTTTTGGGCCACTGATTTACACAAGTTAGATCAGGTTGGGTTATTTGGCCCAGAGTACCTACGAAAGATAAGAGTTTTCAACAACTTTGAAATATTTTCTGAATTTTGAGCTCTCTGGCAGGGTCAGCTTTGTTGTACAAGTAGGGTGAGCATTCAGAACATAAAAATAATCAGAAAAAACATTTGTTCAAATTAAAGCAGGATGGTGAGGATGAGGTTCTTGTGGCCAGTAGCAGATTCTTTAACTGGCAGACAAACACACAGTGCACCAAGTACTCGATACTAATCAGTGAATGGACACTTAATCTCTGCTGAGGATGCTGATGTTTCTGGCTCCCAGCATACTCAATGGGATTGGTTGTGTCCCTGCCCTGTCCCATCCAGAAAATGCCGGTCCCTACTTACCAACCATACTATTTAAGGGCCCTTTGTGTTGGGCCACAACACCTCTACTTGCAAAGCAGATTGGAAATGTCTGACAAGGAGGTGCCCTCCTGCTCCTTGGCAACGAAGGCAGAAGATGTGTGTGCTCTGCTAGGCTGATACAGATGAGGTAAGCAAGATTATCTGTTTCACACTTGGACTGACTTTAGCCTCTGTGTCACACATGGATGCTTATCTACTCTCCATATTTGCCTTTGTATGCACTCATTGTGGCAGATAAAACACCAGAGTTATAGTTATTAAAGCTGTGTGTAACCTTTTGTGTCATGGACTCAGCAGTTGCAGGTCAGTGCAAGAACAAACTTACTTTACTGCAACACATGATTCCCCAGCCATGTCGGGAATCAAACAGTGGGATGTGTGTCATAGTCTGTGGGACATCTGACACAGTCCTGGGAATTTGTGTGTTGCAATCTCCTTTTCCTGTTAGACTGAGTGAAGTGAAAGTCTTGGAGATTTGTCAGGTGATAACATTGAGAAATAGACCCTGACTTCTAGAGGCAAGTGGAGTGGGGAACAACTGGGTTGGTTTGGAATCTCTGAAGGAGGCTTTGCAGATCCTGTGTCCTCTGGTGCCCTGGACTCCTGTATGACAGGGAGAAATGCAACATCTCTTGGTTGTGGTGTGAGGTGGGTACACAGGCATGGTGAAAGTCCCCTCCTGCTCAGGAATGCACCCAGCAGTGCTTGTCACATTTTACTGGGGTTTCCAGAAACAGGACTATGGTAGGAGACCCTTTGGGGTACACACCAAGAAAGTCAGAGCCTGGAATCGAGGCTCGAGTCATCTCTTTGGTCACACCATGTGCTCGAGCGGTGAGAGAAGTCAAGCCCCTTCAGGGAGAAATGACACTTACCATATTCGAAAAGAATACCATTCAGAAATATCATCAGCAGCTCAGAGGATGATTTTAATTTTTTTAATCTTTCCTCTCTGTTGCCTTTTCTCTGCTTTTCTCTGCTTTGCCAGCAGTGCTTTCCACAGAAAGACTTCCAGTGATTGGACAGTTTCACATTTACACTGGCAAGCCCCCGAGACTGTGGTGTAAACTGGCAAGCACACATAAACTGCTGTATAGCAGGTTGACAGCCAGGGTTTCCAGATGCTGAAAAATCCCTTCAGAACTAAAGCATTGACTGTCCTTTGCCAGACATTATTCAGTTCTAAAAGAGCGGTTACACAGTAGGAGCTCTGGTAGAAACATCACTGCATTGAAATTGAAGCAGACCAGAAGAAAAAAGATAGAAAAATACAAATTTCCCAGCAGATGTAGAAGAATATGCAAATTCTTGTTGCTGGAGATTCACTATGACAAATATTAAAGGCAGTACCATCATGGAAATCCAACATGATGCATTTGGAATGATGCAAGTTTTAACGTTTCATAAACACTTATATGGCAGGTCAGTCAGAGATGAGACAAGAGACTCATATGTGTATGAGCATTCCTGGAATTCTTTTGAAAATGTCTAGGATGGTGGTTTAAGGGAACATGAGCATCTGAATCTCTAGGGCCATGCTGAAAATTTCAGCCCTATATAATGCTGAACATAGTACAAACAAAAGCAGCAACTATTTGCCTGCAGCACACTCAGAAATTCTTTGAGGAGCACAAACCTTCTCTCCTTGGAGTTTTCTGTACTCTGATGAGTTAGTCAAAGTTGTGTGTTTTAGATTTGGATTAAATGTAGAAGAAAAGTTTCAACAAATTATATTTGGCAATACAGGTCACAGATTTTGAGGTGCAAATCAATAAATACTAAAGACAACAGGAAGAAAACAAACCAGTTATCCCTTTGCATATTGCTGAAAAACACGGATAAATAAGCAGGTAGCAAGGTTTGTGCAAAAGCCCAGACAGCCACTATTTTCCAGGTGTTGCCCTTGATGACAGTGATGGGGTCCCAAGGGAAGAAGCAATGTTCCTAGACATACTGGAGGACTGCTTCCTTACAAGGTTTGTTTAGCAATCAACAAGAACAGACACTGTTTTCACTGTGTCCTAGGAAGTGAGCCAGGTATAATAAATAAGTAAGGAGTTGGTAAACATCCAGGGTCTCCTGTTCACAGTATCATCAAAAAAACTCCTGAGGATATGTGCAGAAGTCAGCAGCACAGAAATATTGGCAATGTGGGAACAAAGAATGAGGTAAAGAAAGTTGACTGATATTGCCAGAAGAAACATCTTGTAAAAGTGGAAGACATAAAAGAGAAAGTTAGAAGTGATTTCATTTCAACAAATAAAAGCGATGTTACTTTTTACATGCAACATAAGGAGCAAATTCTAAACCAATTTGTAAAGAAAAATACCAATTTTATGCATGCAAGTTTTGGCTTGTTTACGAGTATTAGGTAAATATGGCTATGCATCCAAAAATCAAACATAGGCTTGGGGCAAATGTGCAATCTTTTTTTTTCTTTTTTTTTTAGATTTCTCATATAATGACTAATGACAAGGTCAGCAGTTCAATTTGCACCAATCTATGTATCATAAAAGAACAGTGTAATCCTTTACCCCTGCGTGCGAAAATAATTGCATTTTCTCACTCACTAAAGCAACTACTGATATCCTCCTTGTCTGGATGTACCTGAGATCTTTCTCCAAGTCCAAATCTCTTTGAAGAGACTCTCTATGTCATGCTATGGGATGATTTTGCAGTATTAAGGAAAGGAGTTTTCTTTTCCATATTCAGGCTTGTTCCATCAGATTTGATCCTCCTTTGTTCCTCACTGGAATGGAGTAGGTATCTGGAGACTGGAGTCTCTTCCAATCTACCAGTGAATAGCCCTATCATGTTATTCTTTACCTACTTTCCCTCTAAATGATTTTCTAATTCTATACATGTCAAACCAAAGTGTCCCCTGCTCCTACTCATTTTGTTTGTCTTTCTTTGAACTGCCTTATTTCTGCTGTGAATCTGTTGTGAGACAAAGTGATTTATCTCATCTAACTTTAAATATGTAGAAGTTAGACCTGATCTAGTTGGATTTAATCCTGGCCCGTTCTCCAGGCTATGAAGAAAAACAAGCACCTCAAGAGGGCAATTTTTTCATATCTGTTTCAGAAAGATTAGACATCCTTCTTTGGTTCTAATATAAATAACAACTAGCACTGCTATGGATGTCTAAAGGCAAATGTCAGTTCTTCAAATGTCTGAAGGCAAAGGTGAATTAAAGGCTTCTTCCTCATGAAGAAGCCACCCTGGTCCCTCTACATGGGCAAAAGAGGTCTAATGGTCAATGTGGAAGTTTTACTGGAATTTCTCCTCCTAAAGCAAAGTTGACCAGAGGAACCACGGCCAGAGTTCTGGCAGGGAAACATCTGCTTAGGATCAACCACAACAATGGAAGAAACAACCAATTGACACTGGTGAGGAAATCTGATACAACAGTAAAGGATTAATCTAAGAAATTATTGCAAGAGAGAGAGCACATACCTGGCAGACCAGAGCCATTGGATTTCCAATGGCACTGACCAGAAAATAAGGAGGATTCACTGTAAATTTTCAGCCAGTTCTGTTTTCTTGAATTATATTTTTGAGCTGTTCCCTACCCTTTCCAACATTTTGTTTGCTGTTGGTTTGACCCCACTGTCTCCTGATATTTTATGTTGAAGAATTCAGTCTGCTAACCAGATCTGTTTCTTGAGTGACTGCCATTAATTCAAAACCAAAAAGTGACTACAGCTGCACACAGTAGCCTGCTAAACAGCCATGCATGGCCTGGGGCTGACTCACAATTTAATTGGCACCCTTAGAGAATAAAATGGAGCACTTTTGCCATCTTTAATTGGAGGTAAGCTATTCTTTGTAGAAGCACGTATTGTACAAGCAATGGGGAATACCATGAGTACCAGTAATACCTTGCATAACAGTAAAAAGTTAAAAGGGAACTTGTTTTTGAGGGCTCCCATAGCAATAGCCTCTGCATCACATGAGCAATCCCCTCATCCATCTGAAAATAAACCGCGTTTAATTGACTGGATAAGCAGATCACATACGTTAGAGCCAGGAATGCCCCTTCAACTGTAACTTTGAACTGTAACTCGCACACCCTTTGGCAAGGCATTTACACAGAAACGTGTACATCCCTTGGCTATAACAGTAATTTTGGCTGCAACAGTAACATGTACACCCTTTGGCAAAGATCTCGCATAGAGGAGGAGGAAAATTTTTTTTTTAAAGTGGAGCGTTTCCCAGTTTAAACCCTGGCTGTACAACACCCTCACTTTATTATTGCAAGAATATATTTGAAAATACTTTTCATCCCGCTACAGTAAAAAAGTACTGTGCACCAGGCACACCATCAACAAAAAGAGGCAGTTTTGGATTCTTTTGGTTTGAAAACCAAATTCTGTTCTCAGATATGTCCATGTGGATCCTTAACAAGACCACTGAATTAATAGGAATTACTGAATGCCTTCACATCATTAAGTAGATCAGAATTGGACTCTTAGATCACATTTATACACAGGTACAAATTTCACTCTAACAGGATGTCTTTCTTTAACTGATCTACAGAAATTCTTTCCTAGACTCCTCTTTTATCTAAGCAAATTAAAATAATACCAAGAAGGCTTCCATGCAGTAAGTAAGTAAACACTGAAGAGGAACCCTCAGAAGCACAGAAACTTCTGTGCATGCTGTTATGAGCATAAATAATATTCACTACACACCTTTTGAAAGAAGAGCCACTAAACTTGAGGCAAGTGATGCTAAAATCTGTGGAAAATTTGTGAGTGTGTGTATCTGTATGTATGTACACGGGTGTAAAGAATTGTTCACTAAAAAATGTGTACATTGTAGTGACAAGCCAGCCAATGAAAGGAGCCAAAGGGCAGACTCTGACTTGGCTCAGCACTCATGAATGAAGATGAGCCAAGGAGGAGCAAAGGACATTGCCAACAATTTGGCACAGGTTCCTGGCAGTCAGTGATCATTTCAGGTATTTTTCTTTCAAGGTGTGTACAGGCACATCCAGTGACTCACCTGTATTTATATCCAGAAAGTCAAGATGGACCCATACCTTGGCCCTGAGCTGTACCAAGTCCCATGTTTATAGCCTGTCTGGTTCCAGTAAATAGAAAGCAAGAAGGGGAGCTGCCTGTTAAACTGTCATCTTGTAAAAGTGAAGAGTTTTCAGCTGATTTTAAGTCTACAGAATTGGATCTAAGTAATGCAGTATAACCCTGCCTGTTTGAGGTGGGGAAGAGAGTCACCATTCAACAGGACA
Organism: Atrichornis clamosus; assembly: GCA_013400975.1. Taxonomy (NCBI): domain Eukaryota; kingdom Metazoa; phylum Chordata; class Aves; order Passeriformes; family Menuridae; genus Atrichornis; species Atrichornis clamosus. The sequence goes on from WBMZ01005565.1 coordinate 135,172, forward strand.
AGAAACTTGTTGTCCAGCTGTCCCTACAACATCCTTGCTCCATAAAACCTGCAGTGACTTCACTCTCATTGCCACAGCTGTATCGGCCAGGGAAGTGTTTTCCCATCACTGGTCATCCATAGTGAGAGCTCAGAGATATCAGTGAACTCTGTCTGCTTCTGCTGTGCATAGCATGAACTTAAGGCTTGTTCTCTTCCTTGTGTCTGTTTGCCCACTGAAATTACTGGGATTTCAGCATATTTTATATACTCTGCTATTCATATTCCATTTCCATCAGAACTTCCCTGTCATTCCCTTTCAATGCAAACCTACAGACCTTCGACTGATATGAAATAACTTACCCTCTGCCCAAAGTCACCTTGCCACCTAATAACATTGTGGTCAAGGAGAAATGTGGTGAGCCATTATTTTTAATTTCTGCTTTGTTTTAAGACATTCTTGACTGTTATTTTCTTTTGTCATTGCTAAAGGGAAAGAGAGCTGACCAAACATGATGTCAAGCAGAATCATAAAAGCCTGAGTAAAGGTATAGATTTGCTATAAGTCTTACTCAGCATACAGTGGAAAAGAACATTTTAAAGTGTTGGAATGTTAAAGATTAAGCAACATTGCAGGTCCTGAAGTCAGGATACCTTTGAGTTCTCACTGGGGCATCCTGGAAGCTCTTTGGTTCCTTAAAATAAGTATATTTATCTGAAGGACTCACACAATCTATATCTACAGGAATATTTTAATCATCTGGGGAAAGAAAGGTAAAATTTCAAATAGATTCATGGAGCAAAACAAGGTTTACAAGAACTGAAGACCACTTTTCCCACTAAAATTAAAGAAAATCCAAAGAAAAAAAGCCACCTGATAGTTCCTGTGGTCTGGGCACCAATACCTCTAAAACCTCAAGAAATTGAACTAGAGACTTTCATTCATGAAATATGAAGAAATCAAGTGTTTTGGAAAGAAATATATTGCTATCAGTCTGTATGTCTGTCTGCTCTCCACTTGTTAAGACTGCAAATCCATTCTCTGGTTTCCATGCGAAGGACCACCAGGCTGTAGAGGAGCTAGAAAAAAGTAGTCACTTGGGATGAGTGAATTGTGTGCTGGGAAAAGGTATATTAAGTTCAGAAATGCATCTGCTCGAAAACAGTACCTGACTAATGGTGCTTGCAAGGGGTTTGAAAGAGGATAATGAGGTAGTTCTGCAACGCTTGTTTACAGGTGCTTCCTCTGTAGCTTGAAAAGCAACTTGAGATAAAACACAAGGATGTCTGCTTGAAAAGGAAACAAATTGGCTTATTAAATTTGCTTTCCCTGGCAGTGTTAGCAGGCTGAGTATGTTTCAAAAAAATAGCAAAAGAGGTTTCGTGTTCTACATCTAAAAATGGAGTAATGAAAACTGTGATACACTGCTATATCTACATATAAAAACATTATGAATATTTGTTTATGCTTTATTTTAACTGGATATTCCCTAAAAAAAAACACTTTGATTTTTGGTGAAAGTTTAAAAGTCATTAGTCTATCCTCCTTTCAGTTTCTCTGTGCTTTTGCCCATGAAACTCAGTATTTGAGGAGTTAATTAGCTAACAGAAAAGTCAATAACTTCTGAATTTAATTTTTCATTAAATAAGTTACATGTAGGTTGTCCCACTAGTGGAGATGTACACCACATAGCCATACACCACATAGCCCTCATAGTGTTCTGCGTGGTCGTGGAATTAAATGGACAACTTCAGAGTTATCAGCTCAATTTACAAAGCTGAGATGGACCACGTTGTGCAGCAACACGTTTCTAACAGTGCAGCTGTTTAGCTCAGAGACAAGTGCCTACAGTGAAAATATCTATGTTTGCATAGAAGAATTTAACTCTTGATGCTTTCTGAAAAAAATAATTCAGCATGAAAAATATAGTTGAAAATCTACTTTTGATTCTAAAGCAGCTTTGACACAAAATTTTAATAAGCCTAAAAAAAGATTCTCCTTGCAGCAGGAGAATGTACCTTTGAACACACAAACATGATACTGAGTCTACTCTGTATGAAATATTTACCTTTACATTCGACTGAGAAGTTTTCATCCATCTGGGCATCAGACTGGTTTTCAACAGCTTTACTGGGAATTAACTCCACCACAAATTCTTGATTAACATATTAAATGCATATAACCTTGAAAAAAATACATGAGTTTTTCCTAATTCTTACTTGTAGTCTTACATGCAGTAAAATGGAGGGTTTAGAAAATGACATCTGAGTGGCTCAGACAAGACAGATTCTGGAAGATCTGTGTCACATCTTGCTTGAGCTTTATGTGAATGTGTGTTTTATTTGTTTACTTCTATAGAACTGCTTACAGAAAACAACCATTAATGGCCATACACACAACACACCTGAAGCAAGGTACTTTAAGGCAAAGTTTAAAAATTCAGACTCTCAGTTAATGCCAGTCCAAAGTTTTTTTCATCTTTTTAGAACCCTCCTATGATTATTCCTGTATCTAAGTGATTTTTATTCCCCTCAGTGAAAATGGGTCAATATTTTCTCTTAAACTTTACAGTTTTACATACAAAATCAGTAATTATTGTGAGTAGAAACCTACCATAACACCTAAGAACCAAGCACTTAGCTTAAAGCCTAATCTGAGGATGACTGATCATTCTATTTTAAAACTAGTTTCATTTGATAATGACTACTTAGAGCTTGATTCTTTTGCCAGTTTGATGACAGTAGCTTGTCTGTATATTGGATTGCTGAAAATTGCAATGCCAAAATCCTGTCTTTAGCAAAAGCTTCAGTCTTCACCTGTGGAAGAACACAATGAGCAGATATGTAGATAAAAAGTTCAGACAGGTTTTGGAAGAGAAATAATATAATTCCTTTCTATAAATTAAATAACTCTAAAAATGATATTATACTTACAGGGCTCATTAAAAGATGAAATCTATTTGCTTCTCATTCTTGAAATGTGTGTTATGTCTAAAAAAACCCCTGCATACTTACAAATACTGAAAGGGAGAAGTCACCTCTGAACTTAACGGCATTAAAAAATGTCGTTTCAGCTAAATGAAATTTAAAATTGGGGTTTTTTTCACCCATAATCATAATATTTAAATAGGTGCTACTGCTGTTATATATCTATCTTAATCATGAAATCAAAGCTCCCTTTGCAAATACAAGAGATCTTGAAAACTGCCTGACAGTCTGCCAGATCTCTCCCAAAATAGAGGTTATTCTCAGAGCCTATTAGTGACTTGTAACCCCAAGTACATAGTCTAAATCTTGGTGGAACAGATAGAAAATATTCATCCAAGTCTCCCTCAGAGACCTGAGATAACTCTGTGTAAGTCACAGGTAGGTGTTGTATTCCTTAGTATGCCATCTGTCAAGTGATAGACATTCACAGAGATTGTTTCTTTATTCAGTTTATTTTTCTTCTCCCAAGAAGCCAGTTTCAATTTTTTGCCTGGTATTTACAGGAGACAAACAAGCTGCTGTGGATTTATGCTTTGTTTTTTACTGTCAGAGCTTTCTCAGCTTTTCACTTCAGTCTCAGTCACAACTGAGACTGAAGTGGCCACAATTTGCCAGCTGGGGATGATGGATCTGGTGGAGTGCAGCACCTCTGAAACACAGCATGTGTCTGAGTACCAGTTTAATAGCCCACCACACCACAGCACCATGTCATGCCTGCTAAGATTTGACTCTAGACAAAGTGTGCAGTTTGAAGGTCTTTCAGTGATTGAAATAAGCAAGACAAGATTTCAGGATTTGCCATCCTTGAAGACTGGACACTTAGTATTGCATTAAAACATCACCATATGTAAAAGTGTAAAGTGGCTTCTGTCTGTTTTGTTATGGCTCAGTATTTACCATGAAAAAGACCCTGGTGACAGTGCAGAACTTTCAAGCTATTGCAAAATTTTTTCTGCCCAAAATTCAGATTTAAGAGGGCTGCCTCAAATGCTGTCTCTGTAGTGTACCTGCAGCAGATTATTTTTGTACAGATTAATATGGACAAAACGAGGCAAGACTTTGTCTCTCACCTCCAGCCTCCATCAGACATTAACAGGCTGGGCCTCATCACTTTGTCTGCAAGAAAATGAAGACACACTTAAGTGTAGCTTAATTAACACTCATCTCATATTGTAAGAATAAGGCCTTATGTGGGGTGGGGTTCTTCTGCCCCACAGTACTTGGTCATAAAAAACGTTCAGCACCAGCGTACCTCTAGAAATGTTTAGCATATACTTGCAAAAAGCATCTGCCAAAAAAGGTTTATTCTGCCAAGCATTTGTAGACTGTTGGGGCAACCCACCCTTGAGGAGAATGAAGTGCCCTTAAGGGTCATCACAGCTGTCACTGGTACTGCAAGGAGGCACCTGAGAACCAGCACCGCTGCAGCACCTGGGTAAAACCACCTGGTTCCAAGGACACAGGCTGCAAATGTAAGCACACACTCGAGTACTTTTGTATTTAGGGATGCTTTTTCCAGATTGACCATCGACAATCATTATGAAAGAAAGAAACACAGAATTTTTGATAAGGAAATGTACTCATCAGAAATATCATCAGAACATCCTTCTGACTAACGTGATTTAGACTTAAGCCCTTTGATGATGTTTGTTACAATACAGAAGGTACTTCTTTACATGACACCGGATATTGCAGGGTTTGATTGCTGTGACTGAGAGCTTTAGGCATTTTATAATGAAAGACTTATGATTTCAAAAATCCCCCAAATTATAAACAGAGTATCCTGGCTCCTGTTTGCCTTTGAAGGGAATGAAATTGTTTTGCTTACATGAGCCACTAGGAGTACCTCCCCTGTCAGACTTTGTTCTCTCATTCACCTGTGTCTACCTGGCCTCCTTTTCACATTCATCTGTGTTTGTAGGAGCTCTCTTTGCATTGTGTCCTCACATATGACAGCATCTCCCACAGCTACAGCAGTACACTCAGGAGCACTGTCCTGTCCCCAAAGACTGCCCAACCTCTCCAAGAGAGCTGATGGACTCACAATCATTTCTGTGCTCCCTCAGGGGCCAAGTTTGTACAGCCCCATGGCACTCATGAGTTGCTCTTCTAGTCTTCCTGAACAAGAATAGAAAAAGAAGACTTTCTTCTGCAGAGCCAGGAAGAAGTCTAGCATCAGGACTGGATCCTTCACTGCCTTCCCTGTCCCCTTCAGGACAATACAAGAGATTTAAAATTTCAGCTTTTCCAGTGTCTTATTTACCCCTAGACCCTTCTTTACTCTCTCTCATTCTTTTTCTTTTACTATGTCTCATTTTCTAGTAATTCATATATAATTAAAAGGGAAATCATTGTAGCTTACATGCCTATGGATGGTTTCTGTCCTGATCTGTCAGGTAGTTTTAGTGGAGTTGCGAAGATGCTTGATTTGGGAAGCTGTGAAGAGCCTGACTTCTTTAGGAGAGATACAAGGTTGAATCCCTCAAAAAAAGTGAATCTCGTGAACTAGGGAGCTCACATTTCAATCTGAATTCCCGCTCTGGCTCTAAGATTTGGGTCCCATAGGTCAGTTCATGACTGAAATGAAACACCAGTATTTGCCACCCTTGTCTCCATTCAGGCTACATTCTCAAATCCCTATTTTTAAAGAATTACACAAAATAGTCAGCTGACTGACAGCCATCAAAGAGAGTAATAATGCATCAATCCTATTATTTGAGTGTACTCCCACCAAATATACCCAAAAGATGACTGTCCTGAGTGCTCCTTTGGTCATGCAATTAGAAAAATTAGTTTGGTTCTGGGCACATAACACTGAGTGGAGGAAGGGCGAGGAGCAGGAGAGCGTTCCAGGGGAAAGAGAACTTATGATTAAGCACTGGAATGATTGATTTATGATAAAAGATTAAAAGAACTGAATATGTATAGCTAAAGGGAGACATGCTGAGTGCCTATGAGTAAGTTGAGGGTGTAAGCACCAGGGAAAAGACAAGATGGTTGTAGGGGCCTATGAAGTAACATGAAGGGAAATCTGGAGCAAAGGATATGTTGCTGTCTGTCAGGAAAAATTCAAGAGGAAACTGGTGGACTGACCTCTAGGGGAGACTGCAAAACCACTGCTGCAGCATTTTTGGGAACAGTGACAGTCTTTGGTGCGTACTTGTTTAAAAGCTTGACCAAAAAATCTTCCCACTTGTGATTAAAGGAAACAGAAAATAAAACATCTTCCCTATGACACCAAAGAAATTGCAAATTTGCTGCTGTGAAAAAGCTGTGGTTGAAAGATATCATCAGGATCATCCCAGCTCTATTGCTCTTGCAAAAGCTGTCATAATTCCCTTTCTATAAAAACTCTTGGGGAGACCTGAGGAAAAGCAGGGCTGACGAGTCTCAGTGTCTAAAATTAGCTTTTGGCTAAGAGAAGTGTGCAGCTTTCTTCTGGAAATAAATTCTTCCCATTTACCATCTTGTTAGCATTTGGAAATCCAGGTACAGAGTCTGTCCAAAATGCATTTTTGCCATTCAATATGTAATATATTTATCAGAGAGAAGATGAAGAGCTGGTACATGCAATGAGCTGCTCACCCACTGAGCTCCAGAGGGCCTCCTCTTTCCTTTTATTAAAAAAAAAAAAAAATCCAGGAAATGAAAAACTCTGTAAACAGACTGCAGTGCTACATACTTTCATATGCCAAAAGGTACTGGACTCAAAATTAAGGTTAAGAATGAACTTCCCTGTGCCCAGGAGTGAACAACTAAAAAGGGCACATGTATTATAAAATACGATAACATATTGTCTCTAAACTAATATTTTTTCTGTATCTTTAGGTACACAGGAATAGTAACATGTGGTTGATTCTTACTGTTTCCCAGATTAAAGGCAAACAGAACCAGGGAATGTCTTTTGTACAGTAGTTACCTAGTAAAACTATGCTTCAACTACGAACTGCAGGTGACGTATGTAACACAGTAGTGAGTGAAACATTTCTGGGGAAACTGTTTACCTAAGCTGCATAGAGAGAAGAGAACTTATCGCATAAAAACATCTTGCTTTGATATGCTAGAATATACAAATATAGGAGGAGGCAAGGTGGGGCTAGCAAGCGATACAGAAGCTAATCTATGGTTTTTTAAAAAAGAAAAAAACACAACAGCATAATGGAAAAATAGATTCAGGGCCATGTATGAAGGAGGCAAAGCTTGGCTTGTCTATTGCTTAACCCTAGTATTCTTCTAATTTTTGTATTCCATAATAACAGAGGAGATAAGCAGCACCTACAAAGACAGGTGAAAGCACTGCGCTGCTCTGGTTGTACTCTGCGCTGGCTGGACACGACCTGGCACCAACCCAGAGCCAGCAGCCCAAAGCTGTGGGCAGCAAGACATCGACTGAACAGGGACTGTCAAATCCTGGTCAAGGCAGGTTATCCACAGCCATGTGCCCCTTCCCTGTGCTTTTGTCTTTCTCTGAAGTGTCCCCGTAAAGCTGTGAAGGGAATACCACCAGGCATTAGCATGTCCCAGGCCATGGAGCACTTTTTGTCTCCAGCCCTCAGTTAGCTCTGTTGTAAGAGGAAAACCTTGCCCTTGTTGCACAATTTTGTATCTTGTATTTTGGGAGATGTCAGAAGCCAGAGTGGAGGAAACCTTTCCCAGTGCTGCACAACATTTTTAGATAAACATTATAAAACATTTTATCTGTGCAGTCTGAGAAAGAACATTGCAACCACATCTATTTTTACTTGGAATAAAAGCCAGCAAGAAAAATTAAGAAGCTTATTTACAAAAATGCTCAGGATACAAGGTAAGATGTTCTTTATTTTCATCTTCTCTATAAAAACAGAAATTCTCTTCTCTAAGAAATTAATTCAGAATGACATCATATGCTGTCAAGAAAACTTGTCAGCCTCCCTTCCCACTCTGCACTGGCAGTGGGACTGGCACATCTGTTGTGTTTTGGTCAAAACATTTGTCATCCCACTTATTTGCACAATAAAAATCTGCGTTAGCTATGATTTTGGTTTGTGTCTAACAAACAAGTGTACAATTTGGGGTCAGCCATCAGTGTGGAGGATTATGTCAAAAAAAGAAATAAAAACCTCACATGATTCTCCTCCCTAGCAAGATAACAGTCACAGGCAGGTAAATGAAGAGGCCCAGTGGGTGGCAAAGCCAGCAGTGATGAGACATAGGTGCGTCTCACGCAAGGACTGCTATCTTTTCCCAACAGTTAAAGACGTTTTTTATGCGTCAAGAGGACAATACCAGAAAATGTTTGATGGGACATATAAGATGTGGACAGCTGCCAGGCCTCTGAACAGCTGTGTGGTGTATAAGAATTAGTGCAGCTGTATTTAAACCAGAAATTAAATCTTTTTTTAATTTTTTTTTTAATTTAATGTGTTCAGGCTTATGTTTTCACTTATCCAAAAGGAAGCATTAGCAATTATGAAACATTCATTTCCCAACAAGACATGCTGTTTTGTTTCTGCTGTCTGTGATCTCTGATGTTCAGGAGACACCACTGCTCGTCCTTAGCGCTGTGTGCAGAGCAGGGGAGATGTGAGACATCTTCTTCACCTGCTTTGGTTGGTGGAAGCAAGGCTTTCAAACCGAGCTTTGCACCACTTGAGGAGCAACTTGAAAAGGAATAAGGAATCAGTTCTCTCCTGGTGTTTTGGAAACACTGGGAAAGAATCCGATACCGGTGTGCGTTCAGGATCTTTATGAGGCCAAGAACTTCAAGGCAGGTTCCTGCAGCGTGACTGATCTGATAAGCCAGGTGGCTGTGCAGGAGGTGGAGCACTTTTTCCCCAGCTTTGGAGGTACTTCACTCACTCGTGTGGAAAGTTTGCTCAGATGAAATGATGCCAGATGTAGTTCTGCCTGTTTTTCAGCCTCACATTTTCCTTTCCTTTTTTTTTTTTTAAAGGAAAAAAAAAGCAGCACATGAAGTCAGAGGAGATGCCTCATCCTGGGCTTTCTCTCCCCTACTCTATATTTCTTCACAAGTGGAAGAGAAAGCTGGGAAATAGGTTTGTGAGTTGCTTCTAGAGTAGAAGAGAGAACAGCCCCATGAACTACACAAATTATTGGCAATTTTAAATTCCTCAAGGGACACTTTGTCTTGTGTGTGGCACGCTTGGCTGTTCACTAAGGCCAGCTGCTGAAAGGGATATTAGATGTCTTCCACAGTGTGGCCACAGAGCTGCTGGTTCCCATGCAGGTTGTCAGCTTCATTACTGCCAGAGCTAAACAAGATAGGAGTAGGTACCTGTGGTTTTGGAATGAAAATTCTTGGGTTCTTCCTACAAAGCCACATCTACGGTGTGTGGTTTGGCTGGCAACCGTGGGTTCTGATTTGTATGCAACCCTGTGGACACTTCTAATTTGATGTTTGTTTGAAAGGCTAACTCTGCGGCCACTTTTAATTACAGGAGATTTCCGGCAAAGTTAGTCAACAATTTTTGTTACTGGAGGGAGAGTACAGAGCTATGTTAAAGAATTTTTGAACAGCTCTTGCGAAAATAAATGGTATAATGTTTAGCATTTTATTGTAAAACTAAATTCAGAAATTTTCAATTGATATGAATTGTCAAACTTTCTTTTGCCATTTTTCATTTCTGTCCTAGTTATGAGGGTTAGATCCTCTGAAGGGGAGAGGAAGGGCTTAGAGACATTGGAATCCCAGGCTTGCAAGGCCTGTCATTTTCAGGTCTCCTCTTGAAACCATTTAAAATTTTGGTGTCATAGCATCCACAGTGAGGAGATCCCAAGCTCACTACCTGCTTGTTTTGAACACAGATCCTATGAGGTTCCAGGAGGGATGTTGTACTTTGGTGCTGGTGCATTTTCCTGCCTGAAATCCTAAACACTTCTTTTGATGAGGGCTGGTCAACAGAAAACTAAACATATTTCTTCACCAGTGATAGTATTCATACCTTGCAAATGGAGTCTGATACTCTTTATTATGGTATAGTAGAACTGCATCTCTTCTGCAGAACAGTAAATTTCTCCAATCAGGAAGATAAATAGAAGATAAAGTTAGTCTTTGGGTTCACAGCCATCTAAAAGTTTTTACAGTCTAAATTTTAAAAAAAGTCACACTTTGGTCAGCTATAAGAGCAGAAATAAAAAGGAATATTTTACTCTGGAGTGGGACTTGGTTTTCTAGATTACAAATACTGAAATTTTGCATAATGCCTGTGAGTAATGCCTAATGAATCAGGAAGAACGGCAAAAAAATCTTGTATACTTACATGGCTAGAAATCTATAAAAGATTAAATTTCAATAAATAAAACCATTTTTCTTTTGATAATTTCAAGTGCTTTATTATGGCTCTAAGAACTTCTCTTTTTTTCCTACTGTAATTAGCTGATCTTAAAGACATGCAAACAAGCTGCCACAAGAGTTTGGCTACTTAGTAATAGCAGTGCACCTTCTTACCCATCAGTAAATGTAAGATCATTTACTTCCAAGAGGGGGAATTCAGAAGAGGGATAGGCAACCTCAAATTACCACACATTTATAACCATGTACAAGTCTCCCCACAGGCAGTTACCACAGATGAGCTAAATTACTGCAAATTCAGGCTCCAGCTTACATCATATTAACCACATTATATGTCTATCTTTACATTTTAAAAACATAATTTCTGCACAGAAGACATCCAATTCTTACATAGTGATGTTAAACTGAATTGTTTAGACAGCTGGAAACAAACAAAACATCGATTTTTTTGTGAATTTAAGAAATTTGTTGGTTCCAATCCTTTTCTGAAGAAAGTTTGAGCTTCAGTCACTCTTTAATATCCTACTGGTATTTTTTTTTCCCCCAAAGCAATTTTTTACAATCTAAGGTGAAATATCTATTTCCTGATGAAGTCAATGGAAGAATATAGTTTGATTTCCATCAGGAATTCCTGTCAATTCCTGAAAATGTAGAAGCCATCTATATTTTCTCATTCTTCCTCCTATAAAACTCATGCTGCTGTTTAAGGTATCCATTTTCTAGTGCTCACCTAGAGACCAAATCTCACAGCTCAGGAGTGTGGGTTCAGTCAGGACTGTACTTTGCCACTTTTGTTTTGTAAGCCGTGTCACCTGCATTCGAATTTTTAAATTTCTTCTGAACTATGACCAAAACTTTTGATTGCAAACCCATCCCACACTTGGGGAATTCCTGCGGGACACTCTCTGCTGGAAGGGAATCTCTCCACTGGGACAACTAAGGCAGTTCACACCTTGAACTGTTAAGAAATGAGCAGTGAATTTACACAGTCCATCTCTAAAATGGGGCTTAAGTTGCTCACCTTGAATACAGTCTCCACCAGCAGGTAACCTATCATCCATCCTTATGCCAAATCGTGGACAGCAGATGGACAGGTACTGCTTGGTTCTTATGCTGGCCCCATGCTGACTTGATGAAAATAGATCTGAACTTCATCCTTCACCAAGTTACTCCCCCATATGCCAGATGACAGTGAACTGCTTTTATCACCTCAGTTAAATGCATCCTTGATCAATATTTTCAAGATTCTGATCTATCTGGGAACTCTTCAGTTCTAGTGTCCACATTCAGTGTTTGTTGTGGGAGCCATCCCCAAAGTCCTTTCCTACTACATATTTTTTCATTCCCAAGAGAGACAGTGTATATTTTTTAAACAGGAGACTGTAATCAGAGAGTCGTTCAGGCTCTCAGGACAGTACCTCGAGAGGTCTCTGCTCCAACTCCTGCTCTGAGGAGAGTGAGTGCAGCATTCAGACCTCCAGAGGGCTGTGTGAATTCAGGGACATACACTGAAAGTTAAAAAATTGAGGAAACTTTGGGGATTTACTAGCATCTCCATATAGTCATTGCCTGGCTAATGGCATTTTAAAAGTTATACTGGCTCATGAATCATAGATAATCTACCTGTGTACTTGCCAATCCAGTTGTTACTTTGATTCACTTTAATAACACTCATTTTTGCTCCAGTTTTTATACTTCACTATTCACCTGCTGTCTTCCTCACGTACATGGAAAGAAAGAAATGAATTAAGTAGAATCAGTCTGTGCAATCAGAGCCGAAGCCTCCTGAGCAGAAAAATGACTCACATTTATCTGCTGACATCTCTCCTCACAAATCTCCTGCAGCAGCATCTCTCAAATTCTCTACTAATTGAGCCATTTTCTGAGTTCTAACAGTGAATGGGACTTAGTGAGACAGACACCAACTGGCATATGAAATTTGCCATTAGTAGGAATGGCAGTTTTCCTAGAAGATTTTTGACAAAGGTATATTGAAAGTGCAGTTGGAGAAGTGCAATTTACTGCAAGCCTGCATTAAGGACTGACCTTCATGGTACTCAGTACTAAGCCAAGAAGCAAAGATGTTAAAATACAATGGAAGGCTTAAATAGAAGTGACCATAATTAAAAATATATACTGGATTTGTGAAACGCCTGAGCATGGTTTTAATAAAAACATTGCTGTTGCTGACATTAAGATTTAAATCCCTCGGAAAATCACAGACATACACACGTGGTCTAGTTCTCTAGACAGCTAAAATGACATATGCTACTCCTGCATTATGTATCCAGCTGCATTGTCTTTTCTATTTTGTTTTTATAAATAGCTTAATTCCACAGCCCCATTTTTTTATGGTCCTTTAGTAGGAGCAGCAGGTGCTCATCAAAAGCTCCCAATGTCACTAAGAGCACCCATGACACACTAAAAGCTTATGAAGGATCAATTCGGGTCTTGCAAAGCTGTTTTACACTTGTGGGCAGAGAATCTCTCCCTGACAGCTAAAAGACTCCAGTAATGCCAAACGACAGCCTGTATCCTTTCTGCTAGAAGAAAAATTGCAGTACAGTAAGGAGTGTGAATATCAAACTCTACTGAAGAAGAACATAAAAATCATTCTGCTGGGTTAAAGAAAATGTCTGTTCTGCCCACACTGTGCTGGTACCATTAGCTGGTTGTAGGTGCCAGTATAAAGCACATGAGAAGAGCAGTGCCTTCTCCTGAGCTGAGTGCTTCTGGCTCTGCCAGTCTGCAGGTTAGAGGATTCCTGAGAAAGAGAATTTAGCTGTTTCTTCATGTTTGATGGACTTGGCTAATGGCCTTTGTTTAATCTGCTTTACACACTTTGCACCCAGAAAATCCCACAGCACTGTGTTCCACAGTGTAGCAACCTGGTAAGTGGAAAAACCCTTCATTTTAAATGTTTTGAATGTTCTCATTACTGATTCCTTTCTGTGTCCATCAATTTCTGTTTTAACACTAAGGAGGAATAATCATTCTGATTTACTTTTCCCATGCAAAATTGAAGTTGTATAGACTACAATTGGACTAGATGCTCTTAAAGATCTTACCTTACCTAAATGGTTCTATGATCCTTTGAAACCTTTTTTTTTTCTTCTTGATGTAGGCAAAAAAGCTCCTACTCAAGCTTACTGGCATGAGTTTTCTGGACAAATGTGCTTATGCACATTCTGACAAGAACAATTTTTTCCTTTCAATTACGCCATTATGATTTAGAAAAAGGAACAAACCTATGGAAGTAAAGTCAGAGGAAAAGATGGCTAGAGTTTATTTAAACTCTCATCAGCTTTCTGTGTTCATCTGATCCATATCTCTGATCATGCTGCAATTTATCCCACAGTAGCTGCAAGGGATATTTTCCACATCACTTGTAATACTGAAGGAAAAAGTCCTGACTCGCTTTTAAGCACACTCCACCTTTCTTTTTATGACTCTGTGTATATTCACACAGCTACATACCCCCCTAAATTGAAAATGAGATTTTTTTCCTCTTTCATCACAGCCTTGACTGTGATGTGTTAGTTTTATATCCTTGGGTCTTAGTTTTGCAATTGAATCTCGTAGTGGAATTTATCTTGGATTCCTCAGGAGGATGGGTTTTGAATTGACGTGAATAGATCTGGATCCATGTTTTTATTACTGCACAACGACACAATCAACCTTAGGGGCATCTATTGGATGTTCAACCATAAGTTTCCCTGAGATGTGAAGTCTCCTCAGGTGTTGCCTTTTGCTGTTTCCTCATAACTGGAGCCATACTTTTCCCCACACAAACTCCTGTACAGGTGGAAGCTTGCCATGTGGAAATGCCATATCATGGTACCATGGAGGATTAGGGACACTCAGTCGCAAGAAGGATAAACTATGGCATTTTTCCGGATAAACAGCACTGAGGTTTGCAAGCTTAATATTTTTTTGTTCTATGACTGTGTTTCCTTCAGATTATTTCATACTTTCACTATTTCTTCCTGTACCAAGAAGATTTTTAATATCTATTTGTAGGTAAAAGAACTTGAGGTGTTTGGAGAAGGTCTCCAGTTACATTTGAGGGTTTGGTTTGCACTTGATTATTTGCATCTGTCATGGATGTATACAGATAACTAACAGTGGGGCTGGAAACCCCTTGGTCCACAGCCCCCAGGTGACTGTTCAAGCTGTCACTTGACAACTACACATGGAACACTTATAATAGAGGGGAAAATCTCAGTTACTCAATGTTGTCCACACATCTTCCCAACAGCCAGGCACTTTGGACTTTTTCCCCAGGATCTTCCTCTCTGGAGGATTGCAAAAATGGGCCCCACTGACGTCCCACAAGCACCACAGACTGTGCTGATGCCTCCATGCCTTGGGATCTGGGCAGGATCCTGGTGACTGTTGTGTGATGATTTTATCTTTGCATGGTGATGGCAAACTATCTACATCTGTTTTGAGGAAGAGCTTGGCATGATTAGGGAGATTTGCTGCTTGGAGATTGGTTTTAGCACAGGAGGCACTTACTGTAGGTATATAGCAGAGAGGCAGGACTTTCTGCTACCCCATGTGCTGCGTAGAAGGCTTGGTACTGCAGATTGAATTTTTTCTGGTGAGAGCAACATTCTCTGTTAATACATTATGTAACAGCCCTCACTCTCATCTCACTTAGGCAAAAGCATTATCAGCTGCACTGATGGTTGGATATTTCCTCCAGACATCAAAACCAAAACCAACACAAGTTTTGTCATCCAGACTACATATATAACATGATTTTAAAAGGCTTGGAGCATTTAAGACAGGATAAATGAATTAAGGACTGTATTATTAGCCCACAGTGCACTATACTTGTCAAAATTGGTTGAATATCCAAATTAAGTTGAAGCTAATCCCTGCACGAGCCTATAAAAAACCCGTTCCCAACAATTCTTCATAATAAATTCTTTGTGCCAGGAAATATGAATTAAATTGTTTGAAAGCAATAATGTTTAGGTAAGTAAAAAAAAAGTTTCCTACTGCGAGATATTTGATGAACAAAATTAAATGTTATAAAGCCATATTATTAAATTCTGTCAAAAAGGTATTAATCTTGTTACTCTGGCATTGGTACCTCAGTTCTCCATAATTATGGATTAAGACTTGAGACAAAAATATAGTGTGGAAAGCGGTTTTCAGAGTTCCTGAAAAAGAAAATAATGCTTGAAAGTATAAACCTTTAGACTTTCATTTTGTCATTCTATTATTATTGTCATTAAGCTATTATGTTCTGACTTTATGACCAGTACTGTATAAAACTCAGCATGAATACAGTGCACAAATGAAATAATGAACTGTGGAATCAACCCCAAACTATTTGGCAGTATGAGATGGTACAACACAGGGGTATCTGTGTGTTCTGAGGTTAAAGAAAACTCCATTACTTTCAGTAGTTTGTATGTGGCTGACTTATTGCTTTTGATCACATTTTGATTTTGATTATTAGAAAAATTTTGATTATTAAGAAAAAAATAATCACCTGTTTTACAAAGAGAGGATGTGGAAGAGAAAAGTCTGTTGATCCCAAAAAAACATGCAAGGAAAAGACACAGTTCTTGAAGATCACAACATTGGTCTCAGAATATGCTCCACTGCACACAAGAACTGTTGTAGCCTAACAGAGAATAAACTCCATAATTTCCACAAACTCCAGTTTTAAGGCAGAGAAGGAGAATCAAAAAATTACGAGAGATGCTCTACATAGAACCAAAGGTTTTAAGATCTCGGCAGAGGGGGTTTTTTTGCCATGGTGAATTGTCCCTCAAGATCTTTCTTAATCTCCCCACCTACAACTAGCAAAAGCATTCTAAAGGTTTAGTACTTTTCTTGATTGGATTATCTCTGGATGGATGCCATAGGTAAACGTGCCTGTTCTAGCACATGGACACCACATGGACACCATAGGTCTTTCACTCTTCCGTGTACGTCATTGTCATTGGATCATAACCCAGGAATTCAGTCAGCAATTTTTGCTGTAATGCAGGTCACTTATTCAGATTCGTTGGTAATGTGACATGCTTGAGGTTTATTACACTTTCTTTACGCTCTGAAGCACACGCAGACAACCCTTAAACATGTGACAACGCTCAATCATGTTTGTTATTTCTGGTATTTACTTTACGTTGACAATTCACTACGACAAGCCAAATAAACTCAACAAATGTGCAATAAACTGGATTTTTCAGTTATTTTCCTTACAGCATTGCAGAAGATTAAGTTGATTATAGAGTCTGTCACCTCCAAGTACTAGCTCTTCAAATGATTCAAAATGGCAGCTTTGTGGTAGCAGTTGGTTAGTCTAGGTAGAATGAGTTGGTGTAATTAATTTCAAAGAGAGTATATGTCCACAATACATGTTTTAGACACAGGAATGACTGGAATACCTCTTTTTAACCTCTGTAAAAATGATAATAATTACCTTTTCACCCCACTTGATCCCTCTTGAACTCTTCTGATCCTATATGGGAAGACTTCCTGCGATGCAGTTAATTTTGCATCTACTGTTTGTACAACTGGAGAAATACAGAAAATTGTGTTCAATGAGGTGGGAACACCAGAAATTATATAAGTTCTGCAGTGATTCACAAAGTTTTAAAATGTACTTTGACATGACATCATTAATACCTGACAGTTCTGAAAACTGTTTGGAAACTTCTGCTTGATAACACACAGATGCAGAAATATGTATAAATAAGTATATGTTTGAATTTTTATTACTTTTTTTTTTCCAAAACCAAGTTTCAGTTACCATTCCCCTCCAAAATTGTTGTACATAAGCAAATAAATATTGGGTGAATGCATACTGTAAATTGAGTAAAATAAATTATTTTCTTAATAATTTTTTTGTATTTCTTACAAGAACACTCTAGAACAGTGAAGGTGCATCAGAGGCCATAAAATCTGAGGATGTAAATACTCAACACAAAAATTTAGGAACCTATTCCATTTTCCCAGGGATCTTGGACAAGTTTAGTGTATGGTCTTCACCATAATATAAAGAGCTGCCAGCCTAAGGCCCAGGGTCAACTTCAGACTTTTCATTCAAGGGCTAGTTTTAATGTACTATTTCCTACTTCTTCCTTCTCTGTTCTTTGCTTCAAATCTGAGTCACCACCTTATCATTTAAATTCCACAATAATAAACCATTTGTACTCATACTTAATGGGGTGGATATCAGAGGGGACAAGTGGAAAGGAATTATTTGAAAGTCAAGGAATCAGTGATGTTCTTTGAGCTTTGATGTCCCTAAAGCAGAAGCATTGGCTCTTTCATTAAAAAAACCAGTGTGTCTGGATGTTGTGCACAGAGAAATGTTGGGTGGGTAATGATTTAAAGCCTATCTCCATTGCCCCACCTTGGACACACAACTTGATAATGTTCAGATCAAGCTGTAGTTCAGCATTTATTTTTATTTCTTGTAAATGCAGCTAAAGGGTGTTTGCCTTTGCTAACATTTTTTTCATTTTTCTTCCTTGGGGAAAAATTGAAAAAGCTGAAAGAAATGGTCTCTTCTGAAGATCTTTATATCACCTCACATTTTGATAGCTGTTCACAGTACATAGAGATCTGTCAGTTACTCAATATGAAAAAAGGAATTGACCATTTTTTTAGTAATATCTTTTAGCAAAGTTAGTTCAGTATAAATGACTGAAAGTGACAGAATCCTAAAAAAAATACAATTAAATAAGTCCAAAAGTTAGCAGGTGTTGAAAGTCAAGCAGATTCCTGAAGAAAAGGATACTGAAACATCATGTACAATTCTTTCATGTCTTGAAGACCAAAGAGAAAAATATAGCTGGGATATGGTCAAAACAGTCACCCAGCTACAGTTTTACAAGCTTTGTACCTTCTTCTAAAATAACTCTGAGTACCAAATACCTGACAGTGAGTTCTGAATAGGGAAAATGGAAGAGGAAAAAAATCACTTCAAATATTAAAATCTTTCTGTTAGGACATTTTGTTTGAATTTGCTCTTGAGCCACTGGGCATCAATTCAGTACAAAGCATGTTTACTTCACTGCCACTTTCTTTAAAAGTGCTCCCATATTTAGCAGATGGAAACTGAGTGTCTGTTGTACCTTGCAGTTACTTCTCTGCTCCATTAAGGCCTTCACTTACACAGAGAGAGGAACTGAGAGAAGGGAGGTGTGGGGCAAGCTACGAACGTGTTTTTAAAAGTCCTAACCTTTGAAAAAAGCTGTTTGAAAAGTTACTTCAGGAAGAATATATATTACTTATGGCTAGAGTTTAGGAAAATAGGCTTTGTCTAAATGCTTAGAAAGAATCATTGTGCATATTTATGTTTCCATGAGTTCTTTTTAATTTTGAATTGAAAATTTGAGAGAAGAGAACCTTCTGTACTGGAAAACAACTCAAAAATTGTTTAGGGCAAAGCTATTTTCTGAATTCCCAAGGAGCATGAGAAGTGTTTGGATTTGTACTTGCAACCAGTGCTTACCAGTTTACATTTAGAGTGTCAAAAGACCTTAACTGAGATTTCCTTCTCCACACATCATCCTTGCCTTCATTGAGATAACTTCATCTCCCCATCTTTGTCTCTCAATCTCCACAGTTGCATTTGCATGGCCTGGTTCTTTCAGTCACTCCAGGTAATTTTGTGTTTTCTTGTTCTTCGATTTTGCATGGTCAGGAGTTCTCCCACCTTCCTGGGCTTTCATTTTTCCAGACCACTGAAACAGAAAATAACAAGAGGCAGTGGCCGTGCTCGCCTGCATGGTCCGTCACTCCGGGCTGGGGTGGGCCAGGGCAGCACAGCATGGGCAGGCACAGCCTCTGACTGTGCCCAGGAGGGATCCTAGGGACACAACCACATGGCTGCACCAAGGAGTAATACTTCAAGCACTGAAACTTGCTGATCCATACCGACAACAGTCATCACATCACAGAAAACTTAATGTTGGGAGGAACCTCTGTGGTCACCTTGTCCAACCTCTACCCAGTTCACAGGCGTGGTTTTGTCTTAAGCTAATGGACATTTTCCAGTTTCTAGGTATGACTCGTGGACCAGAAACTGGCTCCAATAAAGGGTTTGCATGTGGTCACCCCACTCTGCAGGCTACGGGACATTAACAGTGTGAATGTGGGCTCCTTCATGGCAGAGGAGCTCCAAGTTAAGGGTTTGTGCCAGGCCCACTTAATTGATTAGTATGAAAGCAACCTCTGTTAACTCTGTTGACACTGTGTATTTGCCTTCTACGAAAAGTTGCTTAATGACACTGCTGGCTTTGCAATACTTACCAGTCACCTTCCATCTTCTACATTGCTTGAAGGAAGAATTTCTCTGAGACCCTGGGATGATCCCTGAATTAAAAATAAACCTCTCTCATATAGGTTTAGGATATCCAATACATTGTTTTCCTTAAAGGAGAATAGAGAGTGGACTGAATTGCACTTCAGGACCACACCTCTGTCCCCTGTGCCTGTGCTTCTGTTAAACCAAATTCCAGATTTGAGGCAGGGAGGGAATTTTTCTGTTCCCTAGGCAGAGCTGGAAAGGCCTGTCAGGGGTTTGGGTGGTGTCCTCCCCAGTGTATGCTGTGATCATCCAAATCACCAGGCTGACTTAAGCCCCGAGCTAATTTTTTCTGATCCATTTTAACAGCATCAATCTTTGTGGCATGGCTAATCTTTTAACTGGCTTTAGGTGGTTAAGAAGTGATTGTATCTGTGCATGCAAAGCCAGCAGACAAACCACATCATGGCCTGGATTCAGTGCAGAGGTTGATCTGTGTATTTCTCCTTTTCTGTTCCCCAGGCACCCTAACTCTCTGTCATTACCAGCAGAAATTAAATTATAAACTCTTAAGGGCAGCTGCTACATCCTTCCCTATTCTTAGAAGTTCTGTACTATATTTAACCCTCTATATGATATTTTTAATAGCCAAGAGCCTGACTTTGCCTATTGAAAATTTATGGTGATAATTTTCTTGTTTCTTTCCAGGGAAAATCTTTCCTTTTTAGTAGTGGCAACATTTCAATTAAAGCATTTTTCCTTGAGAATGTATTTTGGGGAGGAAGTTGTATTTCACATGGAAAATATTCTCAACTGAAAAAAAGTTTGAATAGTTGTAATTGATAAAAAATTTAGACACAATTGAGAACAGAAATGAAGAGGACAACCTGTAACTCCTTGGTCTGCTGTGTCACAATTCAAGATCTGAACAAGTCTGAACTTTGGGGGAAGAAATTCAGCAATTCATTTCTTGCAGCAAACTGATACATTTCTCCCAGCAGTGATGCTATTAGCAATTGTCACTATGAGAGGGAAGTGTATTAGCAATTTTCTGTATTGTTTATCATGATAATTTCTAGAAACAACTCTAGGTAGCAAAATATGCCTGGATAATGCCAGGTTAATTACAGTATTGCTCAGTGTAGTACCATGTAGGAATGCCCAGCTGTCTGTCAATAAACCTGTAAAAGATTAAAACACATAAGGCAGAATGATGTGCTGGCACAGCCTGACTGCCTTGAATAGAGAGAATCCTTTAGTCTGAATTTGGGTGTCACTGCATGAAATTGCATAATACGGTGCACAAACAAACCCTGGGAGTTTTAGTGGCCTAGTTAGGGTGGCACAGAGATACCAGCAGAGTTATGCAACCAAACCGGGAATGCAGAGAGCTCCCGCAGTGCCATTTCTCCCAAAACATGCAGATGCTCCTTCTTGTGTATAAGGTGCCCTTCTGGAAGCACATTGAGGAAAATATGTTATCTGTGCATCCCCATGCAGGATGGGAGCTGAAGTGATGCTGCCCTTATCTCACAGGGAAGCCTCGTTTCAGGAACTTTCCATCTTAAACACAAATGGTGAGGCAGATCTGAACCTGATGGCTTCAAACCGAATATCCCTGGGATTCATGTCCTGTCCATCAGCACAAGCACCTGTATTCCTCTGCTAGGCAATTTCCTTTCCTGAAAACATAAATTTTTTTTGTACAGGACAGCTCTTTTGCACTTGCACCTTTTTCCCTTACAATACTCATAGCATTCCTTTAAACAAAGCATTCAACATAGTAGGCATAATGAATTTATCCCACCTACTCTAATTAAAAGTGGCTGAATACGTCAGTGTATTTTTCCTTTTTTTCCTGAAGTAAAGCAATTATGATGAGATTGAGAATGATTATTTATTTCTAAATATTGTCCTTGAAATTACTTCAAGAATCTGTTCCTGTGACAGGAATTTATCTTAAATAACCTGGGAGCTGTCAGCCAAAGTTATAAAATCTGTTACTTACTTATTGAAAAAAAATGGTTTTTTCCATTCTGTTAAAAAAATAGTTAATTACACTTTTGCCTTTTGTAGTGCTGAGTATTTTCTTGTCATTTGCTGATACCTTTTATTTATTTCAAATCTATCAATTCTTTTCTCTGTCTGCATGAGTCCTCTTATTTTTGACATTTTAAGCATCCAGTCATATGTGTGGTAGAAACTTTTGTAGTTAAGATTTTATAAAATAATTTTATTCCAGAGGTTTTACTGAACTTTGAATTCAACTGCAGAGAAACAGGAATCCGTGGGTACTCAATGTTATTTTCCACGATGGGTGAGTCCAGGTCCAATATGTTTAGAGTTCTTTGGGTCATAAACATAGCCCAATCCCACAAATGTTTATATGCATAAACAGTACTGGGAAAAATCCTTATCCCATTGAAGTGAATGGGAATTCAGAATGGGAATTCAGTTCATTAATCCTTTGGGATGGCCTTTAAAATACCCAAGGCTAATCTGTCTGTGTATCTCTATTAGGTAGATAAGCCTTGGTTTTTTAGAAGTCTCTATCTTGACAGTGTTTTATAAAATAAGAGGTTTCATTGTACTAAGTCACAGCACAGAATTTATAGAAAGCAGATAACACAAAAAACATGTATACAGCAAATGTACAGCTGTAGATAATGTCTTAAGTTTGATAAGCTATTTATCTTCTGGCATACAAGCTACACTCACACTAGGAGATACTGGGCTTCGGAGCTGGGTAACCCCTCAGTGAACAATGACAGTGTTGAATTCTCAGCTTACATAAAAAATACATATAAGAAATAAAATATTTTTTAAAAACAAACAAAACAAAACAAAACCCAAACAAAATAAACCAAACTAAACTAAGCAAAACAAACCCATCCCGTACTGTTAGACAGAACTGGGATTTAAATCTCCTCTTCCAGAATCATACCAGCTTGGCTACAAAATTTCCTGGGTTTACTGTACCTACTGGTATACTTCTGCTTGGACTTTCCCACATCATAACCAGTATCCTGGACTGCCGTCAGCCAGCTGGAGAAACATGCTGATCCAGACATACCTAGGAAGATAGAGCCATGAAAAATCTTTGGGATCTGGTCCAAATGTCACATATGTCTCCAGTATAGTCCAATAGAGAGATAATTCAAGGCTGACTTGAACATCCTTTTCTCACTCTTGGTCTAACAGCGTCATAGTAATCTTGCTCTAATTACAAGGCATTTAATTACCTCGTTAGGTTCTGCTTCAGGTGTTTAACATATTACATGTCTGCAAGGGACCATATCGTAAGGTGTCACTCAAGAGGGTTTCAGTTATTCCTTTTGTCCTTTTTCTGATGGTTATTTTTTATCTATCAAATTGAAGTCTTTTGTTTACTCTGACTTGCCTCTGAGTCCAACTGAGTCGAATAGCATGTGAGATTGAAAGATGGTTTTATGGCACAATGAAGGTCTCTTGTCCCTAATACTGATGCAGGAAAAATTAATTGTTCTTTGGTGGTTGAAGTGAAACACAAGTTGCTATGCCTAGAGTTCCCATGGACACGGCTGGGCTTGGGCAGTCTGTGATACACCTAAGCACTCCATTTCCCAAACAAAACCTGACCCAGCCACACCATTGATCCTTTTGGTCCATTGGCTTTCTTCCCATAGGAAATAGATGAAGAGGATGAAGGGGGATGTGCCAGGGTCTTTGTCCAACAGGCAGTCTAGTGGCATCCAGAGCATGCACGCAGGATAAAAACCAGTTGGAACAGTTCTAGAAATTCAGAGCTAGTGCTTACCCTTTCTACCAGGACCCTTGCTTCCCTCTTGGCACAATTACTTGATAAGATTCTCTTGTTACATGATTCATTTTCTAGATCTTTAGGATAATGGATTAACAGCTTGCAAACTGCTGCAGCAGTAGTTCTATCCTTTCGAGGGATTTATGTAAATTCCCCCAAATCTGGTATGAGGAGTTCCAGAGTAAACCTTCTGCCTATGTGCTATAATAGCAAAAGCTGTAAGCTGTAAGATTTCAAGACGAAGCCCAACTGACTGGGTTTAGAAAATCTTGTTGAGAAAATTTATAGGCATACTATGGAGTTTTATCCATACACAGGCATTAACTTGCATGCTCAATTCCACAGCCTTATTCTTGGTGGAGGCTTTGCTCACCTGGGATATGTTGCTGGCTGCACTTATTTTGTAAGTTATACTTAAAACTAAGCATAAGAGACAAACCATGAGAGAGAGGAAAAAGCAAGGGTGGATTTCTATGTTCATTCAGCCAATCAGCTTTTTAAGAAAATATCTTTAATACATGACAAACATACAGTTTGTTAGTTTTTCCCCACAGATTACTCAGAGCACATGGGCTTTAATCTGATTTGACAGCCTTGTGATATTTTCTGCCATTCTTGTTCTTAGCAAAGTGCTCTAAAAATGCATCCATAATTTATTTATGGGACCTTCTTTAACCCTTGAGTAACTAGAATGTACACCATACCTTTCATCCTTGAACTGTCAGTGCTGATTGTGGAAAGTGCCATCAGACACCTCTGAGGTGAAGCAGCTGAGCATTACTCTTTCTTTCTAAAACAATAATAAATAGTGAAGAAGCCATTGTTTTCTTGTCAGAATGCTGAAGAAATATCAGAACTTTCTACCACATTACCTCTCCACAGAAAAATTCACTAGCATCATGAAGACACACAGCTATTAATAATTTTGTGAAATACTTTAATTTCTAACAAAGGAAAATCCCAGGACAATCTATTTTTATCTGTACCAAGAGCTATTTTTTCCCACTAAAACCATACTGAACTCCTTTTAACATGAATATACCATTACAAATTCTATTCAGAAAGCTCTTCATAATGGGCACACTTCATATCTCTTGCAGAGCTCTTAACTTCTCTTGTACTTTTTTTGCCTCCCACTATATTTAGATTTGTTGTAATTATTTAATATCAAGTAAGTCTTCCATTTCTGTGATGCCAGAAGTGAGTGTTTGGTGAAAGTAGTTTTGTTACTGAACCAGATGAACTGCTGTTATGGTAATATAAGGAGTAGCCCCAAGTTTGATGTGTTTATTCTGGATTTGACCTGTCCATCTTTTGTGTAGTCCTAGGGTATTTTCCCTTCGGGCTGGGAAATATTAGCAGAGGAGCTCTGTGTCTTACATTCCTTTTGGTGCTACACTCCTACCCCAATATTGGGTGGAGTTTTAATGCAAACTTGGATTTCATAGACTCACAGGACTGTTCAGGTTTGAAGGGATCTTCGTAAGTTACCTAATCCAACCTTCTCCCTCAAGTTCAGCTAGATCAGGTTGCTCAGGACAGTGTCCAGTTTAGTTGTGAATACTTCTGAAGCTAGAGATCCCACAGTTTCCCTGAACCACAGTTTCCCTGAACCCCCTTCTAGAGTTTGAATTGAATATTGACTGCCCTTACTGAGGCTGTTTTTTACCTACAATCTAGTCAGAATTTCCCCTATTGCAATCTGTGTTCATTGCCTTCTGCCCCCTTGCTGTGCACCCCCAGAGGAATCTCACTCTATCCTTTCTGAATTCTGAGAAATGTGTCCTTCTAGCCCCATGGAAATGTCTGGAGTTATTCACATCTCTGGATGTTCTCACGCATGGCTGATAATCACTGATCAGCCCTGCAAGTGAGGAGATGGTTGTGTCACCTTGGCTATGGTCTGGTTTTGCAGTGTCTTTCACAAAAGTGATGTTAGCCTGCAGGCGTTTCCGTCCTGTGCCAAGTGGTGATGGCTCCCAAGAGGAAGCAAAGAGCCCAGTTAAGACACAGCCTGCTGAAAGCATCCTGTATGCTGTGCAGGCACAGGTCCTTGGGACACTGACTCTGCAGGTTTTGGGAAATCTCCCTCCTCTTCATGAGAGACACATTCTCACAGGTCAGGTCAAGTTATAGATCAAGGGCTGTGCAGACTACACAGTTTTACTTTTAAATATGGCAGCAAAGGGTTTGGTCCCCAAAAATATATCTATTTACTTTCATTTAAGCAACACACTTGCCTTCTCTTTTCCACAGCTGGCACATTTTGAACTTGTGGCTGGTGGGCGGGCGATTCAATAAAAGAAGTGCTCCTGGAAACCATAGTTCTGGAAGCCACTGAATGGGAAGTAGTAAGCATGGATTTGTGAAGGACTGAAGGAGAAAACATAGTAGACCAACCTGGTATCCCTCCATGCTGAAAAGACTCATGCAATGGGTTGAAAACTGACAGACTGGCCTGCTGGACTTGAAGGGGTGTATCAGAGGTATTAAGTTCAGCTGGAAACAGCTGCTGATTGTGCACCCCAGGAGTTGGTTCTGGGGCTAATATGGTTTCACATCTCCATTAATAACCTGGACAAAGGACCAGAGGACACTCAGCAGGTTTGCAGATGATACAAGACTGGGAGCAGTGGCCAATGCACCAGACACTTGTGCTGCCATTCAGAGGGAGCTGGATGGGCTGGAAAAATGGACCAACAGAAGCCTCATGAAGACCAACAAAGGCAAATGCCTGGTCCAGTCCTTGGGGAGGCACAGCCCCATACCCCAGCACAGGCTGGGGGCGATCAGCTGAAGAGCAGCACTGCAGATAAGGACCTGAGGTTTCTGGGGAACAAGTAGAAGACGAGGCAGCAATGTGCTCTGGCTGCAAAGACCAACAGCATCCTGGGCTGTGCTAGGAAGAGAATTATCAGCCTATCAAGGGAGGTCATCCTTTCCCAGTTTCCCAAATTTCTCACAATCATGTAGAGCTAAAAGACTTTCCTTATTCATTTTTTACTTTATTTTATTCTACAGCATATTTCTGTGCCACTGTGTGATGAAAACCAGTGCTGTACCCATTGCAAACTGTGCACTGCAAATAACACTATAATTTTAAAACTACAATTACTTTTCTTAAGCTTATTTGACTAACGCATAACTGTTATCTAGTAGTATTGACTAGTTTTCTAGATTACCTGGAGCCAAAATAGGATTAGGGTTCCTTTGATATTAAGTAATTATTCTGATTTTGTAATAGACCTTGAGCAACCCTATCCTTAAGCAGTAGAAGCAATTACAATCTTGGTACTTTATCAGATACAGAAATACCTGGGTGAGTAAAATTTAAGAGCTTTCATTGTTTCCTTAACATACTGTCCACACGCCTGATGATTTTACACCTCTCCTTATACCTGGACTTTGTAAATAAAGATTTAACGTCTTATATTCGGTTCTACCCACCTCTGTCTTCATTTCCCTATCTTCTGACTGTGAAGCAGGATTAGTGTTTCCCTATCTAGCTTGGAGACAGTATCTTTGGGACACCCTCGTGTGAGGGGTGAGTTTGCGTATTTGCACAGACAGATGCAAGCTCAGGGCCAGGCTGGCCTGGCATGAGTCAGCTCCTTCCAGAAGCTCTGTAGACAGGGGAGCACAATAAATTATTCACGAATTCCAACATTCTTCAAGATTGGCACCACAGTGCAAGTCTGAAGGTGGCACTTCGACCAGTCCACGTCTGGTTGGCAAGGTGCACCCCAGAGTCAGTGCTCCTGCTCCAGCCTCTGTAGTTACACCAGTCTCAGGTCTGCAGCGGCAGACACAGCTGTTTTGGAGATTTGAAAGGAGGAGCCAGGAATTCCCCATCACAGCCTGGGTGCCAACTCCAACATAGCCCTGGGCAAGTCATTTAACTCCTCTGACTCAATTTCCCCATCTGCTAAATGGGGATAATAGCAGAGGAGTATTGTAAGGATTAATTAATTAGCTAATGTTTGTAGAGTGCTTTGAAGATCAAAAGCACAAAGTACTATTGTTGTTATCAAGGGTGTTGAATTAACTTTCCTCATTTTGGCACACAAACCCCAGCACTTGGTCCGTTGCCTCAGGGCATGTGCTGGCATTAAGAACGTGGTGATGATCATCAAGTCATGAGCAGAGCTATCAGAGCACCCTTGGAGGTGCTGGTAGTCACTAAAGCCCAAGCTCCCCAGACAGATATGCCATGCCACCATGCAGCAGCTGCAAAGTGATCTCTCCAGGTCTTCAGTGAGTCAGGCAAGAGCTTCTCACTGCTCGTTTTGCTCATGTAAACAAGTGCATGAGGAAGTAGGATTCTTCTCACAGTCCATCAGGTTTTCTGTGCTCTCCAGTCTTTCCACACCTCTCTGCTTCTTCCTTGAGCCTATTCCTAAGTGTCTGATTTGTGGGTCAGACTCTCTTGTTAAGCTCCACTTTCTTTAAGCTGGTTGGCACCTCATGGAAGTGGGGGCATATCCTGCTTCCCTGGCACTAGGGTGAGATATCTGTGGTTACCACGATGCAGCTTGTGTTACGCACACACACACACACTCCACCTGTCAAAACAGTGGATGTAGCACCAGATTCATGGACCATCATGGCTCACAGACCCTGCACAAGGCTCAGACTGAGGTTCCTGCAGCCTCTTCCATTGCCAGACCTGTGCACCTGTTGGAACAGGATGTGGCCCCTGGAGCTGGGATCAGGCACCTGAGATGCAGGTGTTAAATGATTCCCAAGGAAAGTGCACTGCCAGAGTAGCTGAACTGCAAGAGCTAGAAGAGGAAAAGAAACAGCATTTCCTAGTCTTTGAAAAGCTTGGTCTTCTGCTATAATCTTTGTAGAACCCCCAGACTGGATTGAGAGATCGTGATAATTACACAACAGAAGGCAAATGTTGGTTGATAATGGAGAATTATTGTCAAAATGCCATTTTAACTTGTTCATTAACAGAACAAGCTAACTGATTATTAACAGTTAAGGACTGCGAAATCCATCCATTCTGCAAATCATCCATTTACTAGAAAACAACCATTTCAATGACTGCAGTGACATTTTAATACCATCTTTTATTACTGCTGCAGAAATCAATCACAGCAAAACCCAACGACCTCCTGCAGTCACTATAAAGACAGCAACTATAAAATGCAACACATAAGATTTTTTTTTTTAGATGTTGTTGGGGAAAAAAATGCACTATTACTGATAATGCAATGGTGTGAAAAAATGTCCATATATGGCTTTGCCCCTATGGCCTATGTAATGGACTGTGTTTTGCTCGTTTTCCATAAACTTTATTGAGGGATTATTTTAAAAGTGAGGTCGTTGAAACAAACTGCTATGCTGATTCTCAATAAAGATGAAAAACAAGGGAGCTCAGGGAGAGATAAAGGTGCTGAGTTCATCAAAGCTTTAATTCAGTTCATGATGTTCTTTATTCTAACTATGCCCACTCAGTCTGGCACAAAATAGACAGGTTTAAAGTTTCCTAAACACATTTGAATTACTGGGATTAGTCCTACAATACTGTAACACTGAAACACCTGAATTGATAGCTTTGCATCTTTCAATGTTTGTAAAGAGTATATCATAAGATAAGCAGCTGGAAGACTGTTATTAGATCAAATTGCAGCCTGATTATATGTTGATAGAGAACTGCAATAAACGTTTTACCTTCAATTTTTGTTTTTACTAACTCATGAAGAGGGATAAAATTTTGCTCAATCTGTCTACTAAACACAGACTGAAATCACTTAAAAATATTTGACAAATGCCGTGAAACATCTCTGTTTAGAGAGAGAGTCATTTTTTAGTACAGACTTGGTGCTTATTTCCTTCATACAAGTGTAGAGCACTTAGATGAACATTTTCTCAGCTTGGCCACCTGGTAGGATCTTCTCCAGGGCCATAAAGGTTGTTTTGTACTCTGTTCTCTAAATAAGTGGTCCTGAAACAAAATATATGGCTCCTAGGAATGCCCACATGCATTTCTTGGAGGAAGTGTGAGATAAGGGGCGTCTAACATGACTGGAAATTGTAACAGGAAATACTGCTCCACAGGATCTGTCATAAAATAGTGAGCTACGTCACAGCAGCTCCATCAAAATCTGGACCTGTATTTCCTGGTGTTTTTACAGAGTTCTGGGGAAAAGGATCCTGCTCCTTACATGGAAGCAATATAATAGTTCATTACTACAGAAACATGGGACTGCAACATCATGGAATCATTGAATCGTTTGGGTTGGAAGGGACTTTGAAGACAGCTCTAAGCCAAGTGTTAATTGCTTAACTGTGATCTCAGTATGTGCAGGGTTTTATATGAACCATCTGCACAAGGGTAATATCCATCCCCTAGCAAATAACAAAAGATAAATTTAGGCAGGTAGCAAGGTTTGGGGGGTTTGCCCTTTTCCTTGCAGAAGAGTTAACATGATTCATTTTCCCTTGTAGTTTTCCAAGTAAGCCCACAGCAGGTTGTGTGTGCAAAGTCACCTGTCAAAGCACCCAGCTCAGGCTCAGAGAAAGGTACAGATGATCTGTGGCCCAAAGAGTTCAGGGTGACACAGAGTCATAAAAAGTCAAGGTGAGGGCTTCTGTCAAAACAGAGCTGAACCGTGGGAGGATGTACTTTAGTCTGAAGAGGGGATATGGGCAGGGATGGTGGGCATGCACCAGATGTGCACCTAGAAGTGGGATAGATGTGTTATATTAATATTAGTATTAATTATTTGTTTGCACTGTGGTAGGACCAGAAAGCTGTTTCTGGTTAGCAGCCCCTGGTGCTGAGTTCTGTATGAACACATAAGTAGGCAGTCCCTGTCCCAGAGATTATACTATCTAATTATAGTCAATATTTCTGCTGTCCCTGAGGGTTCACGATTTCAGATTTCTGGCCCCTAAAACCTTGAGATTGGCTCAAAAATAATTAAACTGGAAAAAGTCATAATAATAACTGGATTTATTTTTATTTGCCTTCTGGTATCTAAGCCTTTGCAATTCACTTGAGTCATGTTTTCTCCACAGCTCTAACTAATAAAAATGTAGGTCTTGCCTACATGGATTATTTTTTTATCATAGTCTAACATGTAAGTTAAAAAAGATATTGTTAGTCCAGCATAACCCTTTCTTCCAGCTGGTCACTCACACTGGCACCTACCTTATGTATCTTAGGCAAAATTATAATTTAACTCACCTCCAAAAAGTAGCCCAAACACCACCTTGCAATGAAGTCACTGTCCCAGGATAGCTATATCTGTACAATTTTGTATACACCTATCAGCATGAAATACTGCTGTGAGGATCTTTTGGCAAATCATGGTGCTACTTAAACACCCCCAAAACCCCACTGTCATGAAAAGCACATGACTCCAAGAGATGAATGCTAAATATTGAAGCAAAAGGTTTGATGCAAGTCTCAGGAGAGAAAGAAATCTCAGGCATTAGCAGTGCCGTGCTGAAGGCAGAAAATGAGTAGGAAGGAGGACAACATGAACTGCGATTAAATCCAGCTAGGATGGAAGCCAAACTGTTCTGGGTCACTCACACTTAGCCTATTTATAATTTTAGTACAATGCAGATCATGAACAATATTAAAATAAGTAGCATGTGCCTTAATGACCTCCTCTTCTTGTCTCTGTCATGCGAAGAATTCTCTAATTCTCTGCCTACTGACAACCTTGTGCTTAATTGCTTTTACACCCTTCTACTCATCCTGCCCTTAACTACAACTCTGTCAAGCATAGTGGTATACAAATTCAAATTTTTACACTTTCTGCCCAACTCTGTATCAATGCATTTAACTCTGGCAATGGATAGAAATCAAATTATCCTCAACTGGCAAAACGAAATATTAATATGAGCTGACAGAGACTTTACAGAAGTACATTTCTTGTTGGGCTCTAAACAAGGAGAATTTTTAGTTCACCAGATTTGCACTTTACATTTGGCTTCAAGACCATGAAAGTTCTTTCCTTTCATGACACATCATTTTCAGTTGCAACTGTGTATAAAAGGATCTTTTTCATCCTTTTAATCCTCTGCCAGTATAACCCAATTCACTGCAGTGGAATGAACCTAGAGGCAGAGCCTGGAAAAGCAAGGGTAGAGTATTTCAGAGAGAAAGTCTCAGGTCCTGAGTGTGACCAAGAGAGATCACCAAAGATTTGTTGCTGTTAACCCAGCACAAAGAACCCACCTTCCTCTGCCGCCTTGAGCTGTTGTGGACAGGTTTGGGATTTTTTATGAATGCTCACGTTATGTTCTTCTATTCTTAGTGTGGCTGCAAGGCTTTTCAGGAATTTAGCCTCCAGTAGCAGTGATTCTAGCCCTGGAAAGGCAACATACCCCATAAGACTGACTAGAAAACAGTAATGGTTTGGCAGCAAACCCCAAGGTCATGTTCTAATAAGCCAAATCTTTTTAAATAAATGGGTGAACAATAGATATTTATAGTAATATTTTCTTTCAGGTTTCTTATCTAAACCTCACTCAAATCTCCAGGAACATGAATCAGGACAGAAATACTGCAAAAAGCTCTTTAACATTTCGTTTGACGACAAATATGGCAAATGGAAACTTGAGGGGTTTTGGATATTTTCTTTCAGGCATGGTTCTTAGAGCAAGAGAATATCAGGAGAAGATAGACTGAATGCCAAAATCCTCAGGTGTCCTCACCTTGTAACCAAGGTTTGTTCTACATGTTGCTGCATATGAGAATTTCTCCCTTCAGTCACCTACCTGTATTATTTCTTCTTCCTGAGTTTATGTGGGGGGGAGTTTTTTGGTAGGGATTTTTCAGTATTATGTATTTATTTATTTATTTGTTTAGACTTCAGAGTTTGCTTCTTACAAATACTGCAAAATCAAGTGATGTTTACATGAGAAGAGTGTTTGAAATAATGTGTGAAAAATTGATGCTCATGTTAAGAACTACACTAAAAAATGTTAAACCCCCTGGCAAAAGTTTGGTACCTATTTCTTAGCTGTCACCCAGAGATGACAGGTGAGCACGTGGATCCCAGCCAGCCCTTGTAAGTGACCTAACACTCTCTACCAATGCCTACCCTGCAATACTACTCCCACACAGTGAGGATTTATTAATACTTTATTAACACTTGTACCAATATGCCCCCAGCATACTTTACTGCTGGGAACGAAACAGGGCTCCACTTGGAAGTACTGTCAGCCTGTAATATAAACTTGATAAGAAAGGCAAAAACCTAGAGCTTATTACCTGTATTTTCAATGTTTTCCCATTTTTTCCCAGGAGTTAAGCTGCAGGGTGGCTTAACTTTGCTCTTAATTCAACTGGGCATGTGAAGAAGTGAAAAGCAGTAGCATTCATTGTCAAATCATTAAAATTTTACTTCAGTTTAGTATTTTGGTTTTACTCGAGCTCAACTTCTATGACAGAATTTCACTATAAAAGACAATGTCAATGTTGCAACCTTTGGAAACAAAACAAAAATGGCAAAACCCAGGTAAACTTATAGAAATATTCAGTGAGGTTTGAATTTTTCAGTGTTTCAATAGAAAAATAAATGGTTTAAAAAGAATAAAAGAAAATTGAAAATGGACCCTATCAAGAGTTATCAACCTGCATTGCACAAGAAGTGAGACTGGGTGTTTCTCTTGGGTTCCCCACATGAGAAGTCAAAGGACCTAATAATTTGATTTCTACAAGAAGAGATCTTCAGTGACATTAGTTAGAACTGAAACTGTGTGTAGTGATTCCACTGGCAGCCTTGGAGCAAGTCTAAATCTCTGTTTGCAAAAAATAATAATAATTCTGTCCTTCTTGGTTGTGAACCTCAAAATTAAGAACTAATATTCCATGTTGTCCTTATTTTTTTAACTTGCTGAGCTTTGAAGTGCTTCATGTCCCTCACAGAAGTCACACAGAGGGTGGATCTATTCTTGACCAAGAACTGAGATTCTCAAACTTGGCCTTTAAATCTTTTAGTTTGGGTGGGATTTTTTCCAGATCAGTGTAACTGCTAACACATTCTTTTCCCAGGCTCTCCATCTGCATACAGAAGAGAATTTCATCTTAGGACTAGGCGATCCTTCTGCCTAACAGCACTAAACCCACAATGCTCTGCCAGAGTGTGACATGGTAGGGATGTGGATAACCACCTGTGAATCTCAGGTGAGGCCATTTACCTGTAGGAGGAACAGCTGCACCTTCAAGGCACAGGAAAACTGAAATGCACATGCTGAGAGTGGAAGTAGGACAGGCATCCCAGGCTCTGTGCTGGACCCTGCATTCAAGGCTTGCAAATCCTCTTCACCATTTTCTAAAGGTTTTCTCTTTAGTACTGCAGAGATAAAGGAGATGAAATCAGTGCACATGTTATTATCAAACAAATAAACAAAATGGCCAGATTACTTTTCCTCATGTGTCAGAATATGATTTCAGCATCAGAACCTCTTATTTTGTATGCGAATTATTCTTTCAGGAAGACAGAGAGGTCCTTAACTCAAATAGCCATTATTACATGCTTCAAATATTCTCATGCCTGCCTGCTTTGTGTACCTGAAGAGAACACTCTAACGCTAGATTGGTATCAAGATTTCCCATAAGATCTGCAAATTTCTGTGAAAAAACAGGGCAGCGGCTAAGGGACTTAATGAGAGACACTAAACTCATTCTGTGTTCAGAGAAGGGTAGTCTGAGAGGATGTGCACATTGCCAAATAATTCCACTTGCTATTCAAACACACAGAAAAAATGGGTTTAGTGTTTAGAGAAAGGGGCTGAAAAATATGAAAGCAAAATTGAGCACAGAAAGAACAGAACACAGGCTAGTTTGCTCATGAAAATGTTTTAAATCAGCTTTCAGAATAATGCTGGGGGGAAAAAAAATCACAGGAAAAAAATAGTGCAAAAAGACCTGTGCTGTAGAACCAAAAGAAGTAGTTGAATGCTACATGCAGCTCTCATTATCTGTGGGGGCTTTCATATAGATTTATATAATTTATTGTGCTGTGTGTGACCAGACACGTGGAAATAAAGATTCAACAAAGGACACTGCACGGTGGTTGATGGGCAGGAAGAAAGTCCGTCAGGACTGCACGGTGGCTCAGCACCAGCTCTGTCTCTGCACTGAAATGCAAATGTGCGTCGTTGTTGTTGGCTACGGTGGCAGGGCTGAAATTGGAGGAAGCAGATGCTGTAATCTGATGATGATGTTGTTCTTGCTGAGTCTGAAGAATCACTTCAAGAGCTAGTAATGAGAGTTGCTGAAGCTAGTGTTGATTACAGACTACATCAGAATGTAAAAAGATAAAGGTGATGACACTTCTGAAATGGCGTATTGCAGCCACAATATAAAGAAAGAGGTTCAGCAGTGAAGGAAATTCAGTTTCTAACAGACAGTGGATAAAAATGGATATTCCCAGCCCTTGGAGGAAGACATCTCGTTCTATATTAATGCATATGAACATTTGACTATTAAGGATCCGCAAAGGGGATGGTGAACACAAGACCAGGTGAATCTCTGCACCTATTTTTTCTGCTATAGGAAGGGAGAATGTGAAGGCAACAGAACAAAGCAGGTGGATTGGAAAACATGTGAGGATTTGTAACCTCAGGCTCCCTCCAAAAGCCATCAAAGTAGACTTTGGATTAAGAATATTTTTAAATATCTTTAAAATATTTAATACTTTAAAATACTACAAAATGCTTTAAAAAGAATGTCTTCACAAGGGAGCAAAAAGAATCAATGCAAGATGGAAGCAAAGGGAAGGTCAGTTGGTGGTTTGAAACGGCTACACATTAGCTGATTTAACTGAGCAGGGGTCTCAGATGGAGGCTCAAGCTGTTTTAAAAAATGTTATAATGCAGATTTTGCTACCAGAAAACCCCTCATCTCAGGGATACACAGATTTGTCAAACGGATCCAGCTATAACAAAAACATACTCCCAAGGATCAAACATACAATCCACTGAACAAATCCCTGTTTTTCCAGGGACCTAGAATACTGCTGATGTTTCTGATGTCTCCAGTCTTTTTCCTATGGCACAGATATACAAAATATTTGCACTTTGCCATAGGTAAAGAGGAGGTTGTTGAAGGCAGGAAAGGTGGGGAGGGAAGAGGGAGGGAGATATAAAGTAAAACAGTGAACGCAAAGGGTTATGAGGCGCGTGTACTCTAAAAGGACTTGAAGAAGCAGTCAAAAGGCACCTGAAGACAACAGTGCCACAACCAACCTGTGGAGGAGCTGAATATTTTGGCATTAGTATCACAGAGTCACAGAATGGTGTGGGTTGAAAGTACCTTAAAGGTCATCTAGCTCCAATTACCTTGCCATGGGCAGGCCCACTTTCCACTAGACCAGGCTTCTCAGTTCCCCATCCAACCTCTCCCTGAACACTGACAGTGATGGGGAATCCACAACTTCCCTGGGGAACCTGTTCCAATGCCTCACCGCTCTCATAGTAAAGAATATCTTCCTAGTATCTAATCTAAGCCTACTGTCTTTCAGTTTGAAGCCATTCCCTCTCATCCTGTCAGTCCAGACCTTTGTAAGTAGCTTCTCCATCTTTCCTGCAGGCTCCCTTCAGGTACTGGAGGGCCGCATTTAAGTCACCTCAAAGCCTTCTCTTCTCCTGGCTGAACAATTCTAATTCTTTTAGCCTTTCTTTGCAGGAGAGGTGCTCCATCCCTCGGATCATCCTGGTGGCTGCCTCTGGACTCAATCCAGCTGGTCCATGTCCTTCCTGAGCTGGGACCCCAGGGCTGGATGCAGCACTGCAGATGTGGCCTCACCAGAGTAGAGCAGAGGGGCAGAATCCCCTCCCTTGCCCTGCTGCCCACAGTGCTGGTGATGCAGCCCAGGACATGGTCAGTATCAGTCCTGCAGTCCAACCTAATGGTGCTCCACCCCTGACCTTTTTTATTTTGTTACTTGGATTATCATTCTAAACTAGGGCTGTACGTGGGTGCTATTTCCAGCAACAGCCAGTTCTCAACTTCCTTAGCTGTGAAATATTAAGTCTCTGCACTGTAGTATTTTATCATATTGCATATTGGCCAATAGCCACATAATTTCCAGTTCATAAATGCACCATCATCCATCAGACATGAGTGCTGAGGGTGTAAAACAGCTTTTGCAAAATTAAAGGGATTTCTAAGTCCTTGCTCTACAAGTAACTCCTGTTTTCATGTGACCACTCATGAAACAAAGGATTGTCCATGGTTATTTACCCCAAGACAATTCAAAATGGTCACAAATGGTCTAATTTGTATTTTGCAGGCAACTGAAATGGTGAAAATTCTAGAGAATGCATTTTAGAAAAGCTGAAGGCCTCGTTTGTGTCCCTTTAAATGTCACTGCTCCGTCACACTACTTCTGACACATTAAGTCATGTGTGGTGTGATTTCAGAGAGCAGGCAGCCTCTGAGCCAAGCATGCAGCAGATGTTGAAGAGACCAGGTGGCCATAAGAAATGGGTAATTTTAGATCTCTCCAAATAGTTCAGCAGCCAGGCTTCTTCACTGCTCATGTATCTCCAGTCCAAATCTCTGAGAGAAAAGACGGCAACTTTGATTTCCCAAAGAGCATCATCAAACATGTTCGATTGTCTCTTGATCCTCAAGGTTTATCCACTTGGGTTTATAGCAGAAGGATGGGCGAGGGACTAGCAGGGAGGGTAATAACAGCACAAGTACCTCTTAGCTGTTTGTCAGGCAAATGCAGTCACAATTGCCAACCTGCTTTTGCTGTTCCAGCGGCGCTGGTTTAGTTAACTCTGCCAACTTCCCACTCCTCAACCTCTTCAATACAAGTAGTTTCGATACTGCCTTTACTCACATCTTCCTGCAGCTCAGTCATTTCTTATTCTCCGTTCTGGTAGAGCTCAGGGCAGCAAACTGCTGTTAAAGCTGAAAATCTGACCACTTAACTCCCACCACATTGTTATAATAGCAGTGGTTATCCATACTAATTTCCTGCCTAATGGAGTTCAGATCATGTAACTACAGCAATCTAAAAGTCAGGTGTTTGCTCTAAGCAAACTGTCCATGCTCCCTCTGTAGTCCACAGAGAGACAGATATTTTTCTAAATTTTCGCCCCATCTATTCCATATGTCTATTTTAGGAGAGGAAAAAATATATATCTCTGCCCTCCATTGACTATAGAGGGAGCCTAGATGATAAGCATAGCTTTAAACCCTAATTTTCAGAAATAAAATGGATAAATCCCACTGCATACTATCCTTCAAAAAATTCGTTTCCATGTTACAGTTCCCTATCAGTTGTGAAAGTAAAATATGTGTAGAAATGAATGCATCTGTAGCTCCTGCTGGTGAGGGGACATTGATGGTCACAGCCAAATAAGAGCCAACAATTTTGAATTTTAGGAAAATTTGGATGCCTGCACCAATTCCCTTACCAAATTTTCAGTGAGCAAGGAAGCAACTGCTCCTAGAGAATGTTTCCCTTTTTTCCTACTCAGTACATGTCATGACAGTAGCAAAGCCTTCAGGAAGCTGATCAAGTTCTTGGTTCTGCAATGCTCAATAAATTTATATTGTACATGATGATTTAAGTATCTTCCAGGCATCAAAGCTCCCTAGAATTTCAAGAAATAGACTGTGCTGCATGAAGGTTTAGCTACATATGAGCTACCAAGAGCAGAACACCTTTTCACCAATAAATTTCAGCAGATATAACTTGTTCATATCCCTGCCCAACTCTATAGTTATAGAAATATCACTTTACTTTTTCTTGTATCCTGGAGTCAAAGAGTTCACTTTAGGTAATAAATCCTGCATAACACTAGCACAATCCAAGGAAGCAGTAACTGCAGTGATAGAGAAAAGGTACTATTTTTCTCAGTCATGATTTAGGTCACAGCTTCATCAGATTGGTTATTGCTATAGCAACCAGAGCTTTGCTTTTGTACAGAGACTTCTAACAGTATTCCACAAGGTAAAAGAAACATTCTGAAACACAGGAGATAAACCAAAGACATAGAGGCATGCAGCCCATCAAGGGAAAAAATCCAAAAGCAATCTACTCTTTCCTTAAAGACCAAACTAATGCCTCATTGTGAGAGAAAGAATGAAAGTAATGAAAATAAATATAACAAGTGTTTCATGGACCCTGGTAGAAATGAAACCGTGGTAAGGCTATTAGAGCTCAGAACACAAAGGACTCTTTCCTCTGGTACAGAAGGTCACAGATTTAGCTCCTGCAAAGGGAAAATCCAAGCATACTTCATTTGCTGAGCTACTACACTAGAATAAGCACCTTTAATTATTTTAGTCTCTCTCTCCCTCTCTCCCTCTCTCCCTCCCTCTCTCTCTCTCTCTCTCTCTCTGCTTTCCAGACAATGACAAAGCCTTGTAAAGGCAGGGGTTTTATTTATTACCTAGTCCTGTAGGACGCTTTATTTAACCAGCCTTGCCAACAAAATTATTTCCTTAGGAAACTTTGTCCCTCACTACAAATTGCATCCTATTAATTTAAAAAGCGGGACAGAAATTAACTTTCTGCCCCTTTTGCCACAAACCTGCGATGGGCCATTAAAAATATACCAATCTGACTTGTTAAATGTACTTTAAATCTGCTAGTTTAAATTGCCCTGCATATAATGAAAAAGTTTTTGTGTTGCTTTTAGTTGGGCTAATGTATGAAAAACAAGAGAGGACCTAATAATGGCTAATGGTCAGCACTTACATAGCAGAGCACTTTTCATCTCCAGAGTGCTTTTCAATATTAACTGATTAAATTTAACCCATTCCTGCACGGGGAACGTTATGAATGCTTTATTGATCAGGTAAATGAGGGTAAAGTTTTGAATGGTTTCACCCCCAAAGCCAGGTAAAATCAGGGACAGGTGAGGTTCTGCACTGACTTACAAGATGTTCTCAGTATCTCAAGTTCATCCCTGCCTGAGGTGGCATCTAGAGACAGAACCCAATGGTTCCACTGGGCACTTACAGAACAGAACTGTATGAGTTTGATAAAAATTTCTACTGAGAGGTTCTGATTTTCAGACAATGAAGCCTCAGTCCAGGAAAGAAATCTGAATACTGTCTTTGGTTATGTTTATCCTGACAATTCTGTTGAAGACTTTGCACTTAGCTTACTGCTGTCTCTGCCATACAACCCTAACAAAGGACAGAGAGCACATTGCTTCACAATGAATATCACTGAATAAGTCCTACTCTAGTAACTTTACACAAAAATGTATTTCTGCAAACACAGACTAAGAAATAATCACTTCTCAGTATTCCATCTCATACAGCCATACTTTCATCCTTTAGGCCAGCTGACATTTGTTCAGCCTTCAAAATATTTACTTACCCATGCTTCCTTTTTTGACTGTATTTGCTGAACTATACAGCTTTTTTTTTCCTGTAGATATAACCATATGCATTGCTACAGATTGGTAGATATTCTAAATGTACCCACAGCTCTAAAACCTTCCAGCTGTCCCTTCAGCAAGATAAAAATTAGAATAATTATAATAAAAGGTTTAAGTATTTTTCTAGTATAATAATTCCAAAGAGGTCCCTCAGAACAGTTTCAATTTGCTTTCTAAAACTATTGCAAGCTCAAGTTTGCATTACACTCAGAAACTAGACTGTTTGCTGCATTTAATCAATGTTGTCCACTCACTTGTGCTGCATCCAGAGTATTTACCTGCCTTCCTGACACAGATGCATCGATGTATATTTTCAGTCTACATGCCAGTGTTTGAATCCAGTGGTCAGACATCACCCTGATCCCACATATTTAGACTGTTGTGAGATCTGCCATGAAACACAATTTCCATTCCAATAAAGGCAATACAAGCATTTCAGTTTCTATGAGCACATCTATCCTAGTACATAAAATGGGCCAGGGCCCATTCTTTGAGGTGATGGCAAGTGGCAAGGCATGGCTTGCAACCATATGGATACATCCTCCTTTTTTTCATCCTGCCTACTGGGAATGGTTCCTGGCCAATGCTGTTGCCTGCATTGTGTCTGGGCATCGTGCTCAAAATAATGGAAATTTTAACATGTGTTTAAGCTGGACTGAATGCATTTCTAGAAATAAGCATCTGTGTCCTGCCAAAATTGTTTTTAGGCTTCTTGGGCAACTGTCTATGAGAAATACACAGGACATCACATTTTGGCCATTTTGGCTTGAGGGGGCTCTATGGTTCTCTATGAGACAACTGCCTTCCAAAATTCAATAGCACCTGGGAGAGGATGCTAGGATAGCTTGGCTCAGCAAAAGAAAATTGTATGGAAAGTTTGAAGCACAGCATTGAAGTTCCCATCAGTGTGGAAACAAGGCCATAACTGTTGAGGTAATCCCAAAGTTCTTCTGCAATCAGCCCGCCCCTGGTGACCTTGTATATAATTTGTCCTTCTCTTCTTTAGGCAAAAATCCATGACAGTAAAGACATTCCTCATAAAGCTTTCATTGTCATGTGGTGCAACTCTTTTACACCTTTCACTTACCTTAGAGGTGTTGGCATCAACCAGGGATTTACACCTGGTCCGAGAGGGGGTGGGTAGGAGGATTCAGGATAAGACACCCCCGTGCAGACACTCCCTTGATTTCAGCTGAAATGGTTTGCCAGTTCAGTCCTCTGCATTTGTCTTACAGCCATCAACTTTTTTGGTGCAAGTATCTGATTTCTGGTTGTACCTGTGGGGTGTTAGGTAGGATAGGGCTGTACGAATGCTGGACAATTGAAGGAGGCAAGGGAAATTGAGAAATTACAGGCTGAGCAGTAGATGTTTTTCCCTCTGCCTGATAAGAAATCTCTTCAAAACTGACTTTAACAATTGAAATCTGAGGCAGATATGATTCAAAACTATTCTGGGCTTGTTAAACTATTTTTAAAAATGCAAAAGCTTTTATTAGCTTAACATACTATTCCAATCCACACAAGTAAAATGAAGCGTGTCTTCTCAATTCTGTCAAGATTATGCACATTTCCCTCCTGACTCACGACCACACTGATCATAATGGCGTTAATTGATATTCATGTGCATGCCATATTTACTTCTGCAGAGTTCCCGTGTAATTGAGCAATAGTTAATGGGCACTTAGGACTCTATTCACAAGAGATTACAAATGTGTGTGTATTGGGGAGCTTTTCCCTGTGGAGTTTCCATGTGTCTGGATAGGTGCATAATCAGTGTGCCAGTCATCAGACAGAGCAGCTGACACTCGTGGCCCTGGTGAGGGCTGGAGCGAGACAAATTCTCAGCCCCTTCCCAATTTGGACTGGGGGGAGGAATGGGGACTACAGCAGGGGGGAGATGATTATGAATCAAGGCAGCTCAGCAGAGCCAGAGATAGCATCCATGAAGATTCAGGATGAATCATGGCTCCAGTCTTCAATAAACCAGAGCTATCTCCTTTCTCCCCTTAAGCAAACAAACCTCTCCTTATTTTATTCTTAGGCAATGCTACAGCCTGTGTGAACCTTCCCCACCCTCCCATCAGTGGGGCATGTGGCATCCCTCACATCAGCCAAATGACCCGTTTCCCCTCAGTTCCAGTTTTTAAGACGAAGCCAGGCGTTCACAGATGTCCTTCCCCGAAAAGCATCAGAAATATCAGAAGCTTTGGGACCCCGCAGTGCTCCGCTGTGTAACCTTTCAGATGTAGCAATAACACATTCAGAGAGCAGACTGCAGTGAGTGGAACCCCAAAGCACTTTACAAATTACAGAGAATCACACTAACTCCCTCCTGGTAAGCTGTCACTCCCGGTCTGCAGTACAGCAGCTGGTTCACAGCCCACAGCAGCAGCTACAGCAGTTCGGACACGGAGCAGGACTCGGTACAGCATCCAGTGGCCTGGCAGGAGAAAATAAACCAGGCATGGAGCGACTCCTTGGGTTGGACAGTGTTTTTGATGTGTGTGTTTTGGGAAGGTTTCAAGGAGGATGAGTATGACTGGGTGGTGACTTCCCTGGGATTTTTGAGTTGATGGAATAAGGGAGAGGAATGAACAAAGATGAGTTTTCTAACAACACTTTCACATCAATGTGTTTAGTGGAAAATAATATAGTTTTTCCTTTTCATTTATTTTATCCTATTTTTCGCTGCTAACAAGGGGAATGCAGAGCTCATTCTGCTTTGGTTGCCGGGATTAATAATACAAAACCCTTGAGATGGTAAAAGGGGAATTGTTATTTCATTTTTTTTTAAAGTTCACTTACAATTTTGGTCACCAATCCCACTGATTTTATTGTGTGCTTCTGGACTCTTTCTCTCTTGCAATGCAGTTCCTTAGCTTAACACCATCACTCTGACCCCAAGATTTGCTCTTTCCTTGTGAAAGCTGAAAAATTAAAAACTAAAGGAAAGAGGAAAAAAAGGTAAAAAGATAAATAAGTATGTGAATTGAAGGAAGACAAACTGGAAACTCCACACCACTGGCTTTTGAAATGGACTCCAAAGCTATATGAAATCCCATCGATCGCAGCTCTGGAAAAAAAATGCAGGTTAGTCTCTTAGGTCATAGTCCCTGTCATAATTTCATGAAGTTTGAAACCTGTCACAGTCTTGTATTTTTATTCTCTTACAAAACACACCTGGGTCACTCCTAGTCCAACAAAAAAGAACTGCAATATTGCCCAACAGTATGAGTTGTGCTTGTCTGAAAAACTGCTCATTCCTTGTCCCATCAACATGGTTTCAACGTGTCTGGAGACAACAGATCTATCAGTGTGCAGCTGGGCTGTCCTCATTGGAACTGCCCTCAAGAAAGGTGTCCCACCTGGGGAGAAAGCTCAGAGTTTCTGGGGATGGTACAAATTTCTGCAAGTTTCAACAAAATCACCTTTCCCATTGGTCAGGTAACAGTAAAGCTGCCTTCCACCCTAGAAAAAGATAGAAAAAAAGTTATCCTTAGGTTTCAGAATTGCATGGAACTCATATGAAAGAGAGGCCTACTGTCATGTATGGGGAGAAGTGGAAAAATATTTGTTGTCAAAGTACAAGAGAGCTTGTACTTTTAGGCACTTGTACAATTAGGCACTGCTTACACATTGATTTCACTGACATGGATATGCAATTACCACATTGCATTCACATGATGATCACCTTCAGGTGGAACAGCTCCAGCAAACAAGAACGAATATGGGAACCTTTCCTTGTATTTGTCATGTTAGAAATAAATCTCTATTGTTGAACAGTAACAGCATTTCTTCCTAATCCAGGCAGTATTGCCTTTATCACGTCCATCATGGTGGTAAATGCAAGACCAATGGTTCATAGAACGTTTCCAGTCCAAGATTTGATTGAAAATGGAAGTACTGACTTTACATATTTAAATCCTAGCTGGATGAGATATTGTTACAGCACAGAAGCATTTAGGATTCCTCCAGCAAAGGTTGGCAAGGTTGTTTGCTTCACTCTAAGACAGCAAACTTGGTTTCAGTCTAGGTTAAGGTGCAATGTCTTTCTCTGCTTTCAATTATTTCTGCTTTCACTTCCATTTGAATGCATTATCCTCTGAAGCAGAAAGCATTCTAGGACAGGATTTTCTCCATCCATCCTTTTGGAAAACTTTCTCTGGACGACTGAAATATTCACTGGGTATAGTGGATTCAGTGGAATTTACAACCATCCATTTATGAATTAGCTGAACTCTTCCCTCACCAAAATATAAAATTTCCTCTGGAGGAAATACATTTTTTACTGGACGAAACAAATGGTTTGGACAATAATTCTAAAATTAAATGTTTCACGATGACTAATCTGACTTTTTTTGTTTTGAAGAGAGAAAAATTGTTTTGATTCTTATTTTGTTTTGGCATTATACTGCAATACTTCAGTGCAATGTGTATACAGCTATCAGATTTTAAATGTGGTAATCTCTTTGACATGGTCAAAGATAATTTCATTCTTCCAAATGAAGCAAGATTATGAATTATTTTCCATTAAATATTTCAAATACGTATGTGGGATTTCACAGCACAACAAATTTTAAAATCTTTTAACCAAAGCAAAATTGCGAGCATTGAAATTGTGC
Organism: Atrichornis clamosus; assembly: GCA_013400975.1. Classification (NCBI taxonomy): domain Eukaryota; kingdom Metazoa; phylum Chordata; class Aves; order Passeriformes; family Menuridae; genus Atrichornis; species Atrichornis clamosus. The sequence goes on from WBMZ01005565.1 coordinate 179,513, forward strand.
AGAAAGGTAAAAATCTACTTGTTGGAAAACTTTAATTATATTTGCCAGATGTTTTCCATGCTTCTGTACAAAACCCAAGCTCGGTCACTCACTACAATGAGAGATGTGAAAAAGTTTTCCACATCAAAAGCCTGCCTCAGACTGAAATCAGTCTGAACAACAACAACAATAAGAATGTCATTGCATTTTAAGATTGAGATAAGAAAAACCTATAAATTCATTTTTTCCTTTAAAAAAGAAATATCAGTAGACTTTTTGCTGAGAAGATCTCACATTTCCACGCCTCAATTGAGGATTTTTAAACTGTCAAAATAGATTGATTTATGGGAAAATCCTGTACATTTTTGAAAGTGTTCCAATCACCAAATGTAAAAGACTCTTGACAAGGAAAAATTAAAGTTTGAATATGTTCAATGGACACTCATTAAACTTTGGCAACTGAATTTGTCAAAGTTCCTGCCTGTCTTGTTGAGCAGTGAGCAGATGCCAACCCAAACCAAAAACTCTCACAAGCCAGCAATAAAACTTTGGATGTATATCAGAATATGGCCAACGTTTGCTATTTTCAGTGGAAATGTTGAAAGATCATTCCATATTCCAACTTATTTTGGTCACCCCATGATCACAGCACCACTCCAGGAGAAATCACACCCCTGCCATCCCCCTGCAGCCAGGAATAGCCATGCCATGACAAAAATGGATTTCACTAGAGCTATCCCAGAGTGTTTCTGATTGTGTGCTAAATAGGAATTAATTCAGTCTCTGGTCTCTCTCTCCCCTACACTTGTACAAATCTTGAGAAAGGATTAGACACAGGTTAGATGGTGAATTGAATTCTTTTTCTCCTCTGTACTACCACTCCCTAAACCAGAATTCTTGCCTCCAATTCAATACACTTCTGCAGATGCTCCTTTCAGAGAATAACGACAAAATTCATGATTCAATTGCATCCTGAAGCTTTTGTCAATTACGTGCAGGGTTTAACTAAGCTGTCCCATAGAAGCCAACTCAGTTGCAGGGAACTTCCACTATATTACAGAGGCACTGGAGAGTATTATCCCAAAAAACAAGGGGAAAGATCACATGACCCATTGACTGTACAGCCAGCAAGGTGTGTTTGCCTATCTGCTTCACAGAAGGGGTGTTAATATCAATTTGTCACATCCTTAGAAGGAATAGAAGAGAAATATTCTGGGTTGAAAGTAGATGTGTGCCCTGGACATTGACTATGCTGTACAAAGTTGCTAAATTATCCTCCCTCAAAGGGAAAGTTGTAAACTGGGAGTTTATGACTTCTGTGACTGCAGGGTGTTGCAACTTAGCAACCATATAAAGTCAGGTAGGGTTGAATGGTGTTCATGGGTAACCCCATCCTGTTCTGAATACTATTGCAAAGCTGAAGGACTTGAATGGGTTGTGTAAGTTCGCATGAAGATAGCACCTAAAGCACTTTTTCTATAGTGTTGCCTACCCGTCTATCAATATTTATAGATAGATATAATGTTACTAACAATAAAAAATACATCTAATGCTTTTTCTGTGCATGTCTATAAACATGTCCCCCTCAAAATAGAGAATATGTGGATATATGTGGCATTTTTTCATTTTGTATTAAAATAACTTCTTGATAATATGTTTGAACAGTCCCTGGGAGTCTTTAGTTTTCAGACAAGTGGACTGTGTGACAATAACAAACATTAAACTACTGTTATTTAGCAAAGTTGGTTAAAAGTAATTCCAAAGCCATCATATTTCTAATTAAGTTTGAAAGTGATGCATAACAAAAGGACTCAGAGAAACTTTAATTTCATATTCCAAACTAGTTAGTCCTATTTGTTTGCTTTGAATCACTCATTTCAATAAGGTGAAAACTTGTGTTAATCCTCCATTCATCAGTTGCCTGGGTGCGTGTGAAATGAGTCATGTGGACAAAATAAACCACTGCTAGCCGCAATATTCCATTGTCCTTTAAGCTTCTTCAAGGGGCCTCTTCACAGGTACCAAAAAGCCACTCTAGACACTTCACATATTTTTGAAGATCCTCCCTTTTTTCACATCGCACATTACTCACTCATTGAAGAATAGCCGAAAACAGGCATAAAATGAAGGAAGCTGAAGTAGGCCAAACTCATTTTCTACACAGAGAGAGATAATTGGCACTGCAGTAATTTTGAGGAACTGAATTAAATGAATAAATTGTGACATGGGAAAAACTGAAAAGGACAACAGTTTCCTGGCTTGCACATAATAGTTACTTTGGACAGCATTTTTCTTGGAGACCAATTGATAAAACAGGACAAAAATGTTTTTCCCATTAATTGCTTTCAAACATTGTCCTGCTAAATGCCCAATTAAAAGGTAGAAGTGTGAGCTTCTTTTTTGCTTATAATGACCACATATTGGGGGGAAAAAATCAGTAGCAGCGTCTTAGCATTTTCTTTTGTGGATGTGGAATAAAAAGATCAATGGAAAAAGGTTCTTAGCTTACCTTAAACTAAAACAGCCTCCAAGTCTGGAGACCAGCATGGGGGTGAGGATAGGGTGGTGGTTCGTGGGACACATACGGTATCCCTGCACTGTGCCCAAAAGTATCACTTACACCCAAAAACTTAATTTCCTAAGTTAGTAAAATATATAAACATAAATTTATAAACTGTTACTTTGAATGGTTTATAAATGGGATTATTTCATGTCCAAGAAAGAAATGGTTTTGTGTATAAATATTATTCCAAAATTTTCCCTTATTTGATTTTTTTAAAAAAACACTTGTTTTAAAGACATGGTTCTCTGACAATGAAAGAAAATTCTGATAGGTCAAATGGACAAAAGGAAATGGAGTCAAAGTTATCTCTGAGATAACTTCACTGAATTAAATTGGGTTAATTCATCACATTGTTATTAATTAGTAGAGCTCTTAGAGAGTTGTCACTGCGAGTCAATATTATAAACATTTCATAATTTTTACACTGTTATTTTTAACAGCAGATTTCTAGATGGAACTAGCCTAAATCCAGCAAAAACATTTTAACAGGGACATCTTGATAACAAAGTAGCTTTTATCTGTCCATACATCTTACCTGTGCATCAGTAATGCCTATATGTTTCACAGAGGTTTACAATTTCTTCCAGACCATCATGCACACTCATCAGTATCCTTACATTGAAAACATGATGAAATGGTTGTACAGATTAGTTACAAAACACCTAACATGGCCTTGCACTGGCCACTAATACACAGGGAATCAGTGATGTGTGAGGTTCTGTTTGGCTGAATTTAGTGACAAAAGCTGGTTCAGATGAAAATAATCTCCAATTTTCTAGTTGCTGGAAATACTCTAGGACAGAAGAGTTGTGTGGTGCTCTGAAACAAAGCATCAGTGCTGGGCAGGGACCTCACTTGGACCCAGCTGTGTCCAGACTCTACCTGGAGCTGTCTCTGAACCTCACCTCAGATAAGCCATTGATGGGATGCATCTAAATCCACTTATGCTCTTGCAAGGAAGGTTCAAAGTGAGATGAAGTCAAAGGCCAGTCCCCTCCTGACAAAGGGAAATGAGGGGTGAGAAGTCAAATGATAAGAGCTCCACATTTTATAAACTGATTAACAGCTTAAAATCTCAAAGTCCAGCTGAAGAGAAGAACGGCAGGAGATACATATTCTCCTGGATACTCCACAAGGCTGCTGTATTCCCATCAGAGATCTGTGCATGTACTGCACCTGGATGGACATGACATGCAGTCCATCCCCAGTACATCAAAAATCCATCCATGGCACTTTCATAACCATTTCTAGGCCAAAAGAGAGAAAGTTTCTGAAGATAGCCTGATTAAAGTGATCCCTACATATCAGGGTTTATGTTGGATTATTTTTTTCTTTTTTTCTCAGCAGTCTAAGTGAAATTTTCTGCCTTTGTCACAGAAAACCGACTGATCCCTCTGGGGCAGTAGATTTCTCTTCATCCTCATTGCCCGAGGTACTGATTAAGTGAAGTGCTTGAGTACCTGGGTGAGTCTAGCACATGAGCCACGGCACTGAGTCAGTGAAAGATAGCCAAGTGCAGAAACAGACCTTGCTACTGGAAAGTTGCTGTGCAGAGCTATCTATTAAAATGAACATAAAAGTGTGGCACTTCTACACATTTTTTCACTATTTGCAGATATATAAAGAGCTCTGTAAAACAGACTCTAATCACAAATGTTAAACTATTAGGTGAGATTTACAGAATCATTCTCTTTTGTTTTATGACATCATGATTTACATTCAACCTCTGCCTCTATAAAGTTCCATCTTTTATTTTGAAAAGTGAGACATCATTCTTATGCATAAGGGGAAACACAAATACGTTTGCTAAATATTGTAAAAAAATTAGGCTGAAAGAAAGCTGGGTGAAAAGGTTTCAAAATTTGCTTACAGTTTATGCATTGCCTCACTGGACCACATATCTCATCTGGAACATAGAGTGGGAAAAGTATTACAACAAAATGCCACAGAAGTTCTATCCTGCAGCAGATATCTTCATCTGCAAATGAAATTGTTATTTCATTTTAAAGATACAATTTCTTTAAAAAGATCTCATTAAATCATTATGTTACCTGAGTCTTCAAAGCTTACTTAGGGGGCTGTCTGTGCTGGAGGGAAAACTCTGCTTTGCCTCCCCTCCTTCCTCCTGTGAATGAATGGCAAAGCCTCTTTTGTTGCTGCAAGAGGATTTGGCACTGAAGTCGTTGTCTTAAATAATTTGTGCAGGGTCAGACTGGAGCTGCAATGCTGTGCCAGTGCTGTGCCTCTGTAGAGTCCTGTCCTACAGCCCTCTGCTCACAGTGCAGGTTTGGGCAGTGTTGAGAACTGTGATCCCCGCAGGGCAAAGACCATCTGTTTCTGTGATTTTAGAAAGTGTTTGTCAAATCAGAAATATTGATCTAGGCCAAATCTGTATCCATAATGAAAGAAACACAAGAAAGGGAGCAGTTTCCACTGGAGTCCCACTATTTTTCCATCATCTCCAAAACCCTGTTCCTCCATGCCCTGCTCATCACATGCCTGTTACACCTCTGGTTCCAAGTCTCTGCTGTACTTTTAGTCCAGTGGGGCTCTACTGCTTCAGAAGAGTGTATGCAATAGAAAGTCTGGGATTACCTGCTTTCCTAAGGCATCCTGATCCTAGAGGGAAGCAGGCCTGCTCCAGCCTGGCTGACACGGATGACAGACAGCCTTACGGTGAGAAGGCAGCCAGGAATTCACTCAAGGACCCATTAAAATAAAGTTTTAAGTCTCATGAAAGCATTTACATCCCCTGGGGTGCATGTGCTTGTTTGGCTTCCCTTTAACTTCCTATTCCATAGTGAATGGACAGCTCAGAATATCTTTGGGTGGCTTCTGGAATAGAGAAGGAGAATCCAACAGCTGTCTGCTACAGCTGCTGACAGGGTGGCCTGAGGCACCCTCAAATCATGAATCCCTTTGAGGGGACACCAAAAGAGGACAAGGAGAGCCCTGAGCACGACATGTCAGGCAGTCAGTCCCTGGGAGCAGTGGCTGGAAGGAACTTCAAGGAAAGGTATTAGGGACACCCGCACCACATCTCAGAGCAGCTCTGTATAACTCCCTTTCCCAAAGGCCTTTCTTTCTCCACCAGAGCTTGAGAGAACTGCTTATGTCAGGTTTGATGATTATCACTTCTTTTAAGAATTAGCTGGTACATGACCTTTGCATCAACAGGTAAAAGCTCAAGTTTTGTCAGCCACTATAAATTCATCTGAATATTACAAGATTTTGTTACTTTAGTACAAGATTGTGCATTATATTACAGGATGCAGAGAGCTCAAAATTCATCTATGCTCTAACTTGATCTTCCTCTGCTTCTGTGGACTCCCAGAACTGCACTCATTCTTTGCTTCCAGCATCTGCATGTCCATCATTTTCTGTTGATTGCTTGGTACTATTCATATTTTTCTATCATCTTGAAAATCAGACTTATTCTTTTCCACTAGAGTTCCTCCCTTCCAAGAAAGGTCCTAAGTCCAAATATACAGTCAAGTCATCACTTCCTTGATGTCAGTCCTTCAACAGGTGACCCAGAGTAGTTGTGGATGCCCCATCCGTGGGAGTGTTCACAGCCAGGCTGGATGGGGCCCTGAGCAACCTGGTCTAGTGGGTGGCATCCCTGTCTGTGGCAGAGGGATTGGAATGGGGTGATCTTTAAGGTTCCTTCCAACCCAAACCATTCTATGATTCTATGACTCAACCTTATACAAAATTACATTGTGCTACAGATATCAGTGGAGCTACTCCGAGAGGCACGTGCTGGAGATTTGGTTCTAATATTCTTATTGGGAATATTGATATTTCTGCCAAAAAAATACAGGTCAGTTTTACTGCTTGTCTTGCATTGGATGATCTGCATTAGAAGGTAATGTGCGTTTTCTATTTTTGAAGCACTGTAATGATACTAATTTTAAATTTTTTAATAATGAGTTTCCAACAACTGCACTTCACATACTTTGCCCTCAACCGTATATGAACACCTTTTGAAAGCTGTGCATGAGTGGATATCTCTTTTAAGTAAAAATCTATTAAGCATAAAAAAAGTCCAGTTACAACTTATTATTAGGGTCTACTGTGTCATCAGCTCCATTACACATTAATGATTCCTTCAGACAGAACTGAAGAAGGATGAATTTACATGTACATTTTATATCAATAACATTCATAGTAGATACTGAAATGATTGTGTGTCCTTCACAGTATCCTGTTGAATATTATAGCTTCTATGGGAATATAAAACAGATAATTTGTGTTCCCCAAGCAATTTAAACAATATGATTTTTTTATGTCCCTGTTACTTTAAATGGAATTAGTGAAGGCAGTATGTTATCCTCAGTCACTATCCATCAGAAGTTATGTTAAAATTGATTAAAGTATTACTTATCCTAAGTACTGTTGACCTATTTTCTTTCAAACCTGTCACATATACATATAAGATTAAATATACAGTAGGAACCATGCAAGGATACAGGATGAAAAGCTTGGAATTCAGAATAAAACAAAGCAGCTGGTTGCTTCCAGAAGAGTAACTTCCTGAATGTTCAGGAGCTATTAATAGGATGCAATTTTAACAGGAGCCTGGACAGTAAAGTTTTTCTTAGGGATTCATATATCTAATTCCACCTTCCATATTATTTTTTTCCCAATTCTCCTGTTTTTTCTGCTCTTTTGTTTCCTGTCATCACTCTTTGTAACACAAGCCATAGCCCTCCCTTCACTTTTTTCATGGATGCATGAAGAATCTCTGCTTCTCACACCCCTTTCACGGAGAGCCATGCTCTGGAGCAGGGTTCACAGCCACAGTAGGCTGCCAAAATGAAGGAACAACACAACCAGGCCTGACTGTAAATACTTTTTCATTTGTCCATTGATCCCATCCATTGCCTGTTCACAGCCACTCTCAGATACCAGGTAATTCCTGAATGGAGAGACAACATAACCTGCTATTCTCTTATTTCAGGACAGGGTCCTGAAAGTGATCAGAAACACATTTATTAAAATCCTGCTGTGGGTGACTGGCATTTTGGAAGGGGGCATACAAAAAAAGAGAAAGATATTTTTAATAAAAAGAAAACACCATCAAAGATCAGCAGTCACACAGCTGTATGCTGAGTGTTCTTAAACATTTTAGGCAAAACACTTTGAAAAGATATATTGATCTGTGTCTTGGAAGTTTATGTTTATATAACAGACATTTTGGTGAAATATGGTGCATTGCTCTCTCAATAGCTCAACTTCATTAAGACGATGCTAAAAATATGGATGTAGATATCAGCAGTGTCTTCTAAATTGAGCTGAAAAATTTTAATGTTACCCACAAAATTCTAAAATATACATGTACTTTGATGTCTGTACTTTCTTGCCATAGCCCAGTTTTGATGGCCTGCAGATCTCACAGTGTATGCTTAACCTAAACAGTCCATTAAAAAGAATCCAAATGGCTAGAATGAAATACTTCCCAATGAGACAGTAATGTAAAATCAAATACAATTTCTCTTGTAGTGCAAAGGCACATATATATAAACATTTCTTTTTATTTCTTACTGTCTTCAACTGTCAATTCAATAAGACTTTGTTGATCTGACAGGCTACCCAAGCATTGCCAAACATGCAAGAAAGTCTGCCTGGGTACCTGGCAGACATGACCACGTGTAGATTTTTAGAGCAGGTTGGACAAACATCTGTCAGGAATGACGCAGGTAGACGTGATCCTGCCTTAGGGCAGGGAGCTGGACTAAATTACCCCTTGTGGTCCTTTTCAGCCTTTTATTTAATGATTTCACTGCCTTGGGCCAAGGTGACACATTGGTCTGATCTTCAGCCTGGAATGTCCAAAAATTTTGCATCAGTTACATGTGGGTACATAACATCATACCTTTCTGTCCACCACTTCTTTATTCCTCTGTCTTGCTTTTATCTAAGTGCTAAACACAAGCTCACACACTCCCTCAGACTTTTTATTAAACCATTATTAAACCATTCAAACTGAAAACTTAATGAAAAAATACGAATATTAGGGGCTGAAATAACCTTTGGCATTCCACTTATTTTGCAGTCTATACTCTCCCTACTCAGGTTTGCTGTCAGAAAGAGAGCATTAGGATTTTGATATATTTTAAAATCTGCCGGGCTGTGTAGGTGTTGCAAAGTTTGTGGGGGTTCCAGGCTGGTTCTTACTGTTTGTTTTGCAGAGCCAGAGGTTTTTATTCTGAGGTGCTGGGAGACAGAAGACTGCAGTTGGGTGAAAGGAACAGATTTGTCAAGGGGACTCTGTAAATGCTGCTTCTGCCCTCTTTTGGAAGAATTCATGCATCTCTAATGTCTGAGTTCTTTAGGTGCTCAGCGCCAGGAGTAGAACCCCAGGTTTGACGCTGTGAGGACACTGCTCCCATCTCTTTACGTTCCCCAGTGCTGTTATCTCTGACTTTAGGGACTGCACCAGGCTTCACTTACACGGGTTTCTTAGGGAGTTCAGCTACTGCTAACGCAGAGTTGCCACGGAATGTCACAACTTCACACAGGACCACACTGCAAGCAGACAAAATAAAAGGTTAAAATAAAATAAAATAAAATATTAACATAAAATAGACATTTTTACAAAAGCCAAAATATATTCCGTTTATTTCGGTTTCTGAATTACATGTTCATGAGCCTATCAGCAAGAAGGAACCTGCATCACAAAAGTTTCTGATGAGTGTTTTCTCTCTAACCTGTCTGCAATCTGTTTGTCTTCAAGAACATGATTATGAATACTGAGTTCTAAAATATCCAATCTCTCATTCTGGGACTGGATTACCCTGTTGTCTCCCTTTCCTTTAGCATTATTGTCCTAGGAGAAAAAAGAGATTTACCATTCAAACTCAAAGACATTGCACTACAATCAACTGCTTCAGATTAAAGTCATAAAATGCCACCTTTACATCCTGTCCTGAGAGGAAATATAATTTTTTTTTGAGAAACAAATAAATGTATGTTCATTTGCACAAGAAAATGTTAAGCCTTGATCCAAATTCTTATAAAATACAGAATTGTAATTGAATTCAGCTATCCTATAGGATAGGCATTTTTTAAAGTATGTACTTATTTTGATACTTGAGTCTTTAAATAAGCCCAGTTCATGTCTGGTAAGTGCTAAAATAGAAATATAGTGAGACAAGAGGTCTCTAAATGTAACATAGCTGGCAATAGCAATAATTTGATTCTTGTCTATGTGGAACAATTATTGTATGTTATCCCTCTCTATTTTCCCTTTAGTTTGTTTCCTGATCACTGGAGAACATACATTTATTTCTGACTAGATACTTTTAAGTGTTTGTAAAGTACTTTTTGAGAATAAATTAAAGCCTCTCTTACTTGCTCCCTGTAAGTGTTCACCAGACATTCTCCAGGCTGAATTGGATAAGTAATCTAAGACATGTGGAATTATTTCTGCTCCCTGGCAAGACAATTTCCATTATTTAAAAAGAGGTAATAAATAATTATTATCTAGTGACACGCTTTGCTACCACCTGTAAATATTCATTCCTGGCTCGTATCCATGAATTCTACAGAATACACAGTGATTTCATGATCATGTGAGCAACCATCTGAAGATTCTCTAAAGCCCTGGATCACAAGGAGCAGAGGAGTGAAGTGATTATATTTATGCTTCGCCCCCCTCCCATTCATCAACAAGCTCTGCTTTTTAAAATGTGATAAAAAGATACACAGATGCTTATTTTTTGTATTCCCTCACATTCTAAAGAGCACACTGGAAAGGCACCTGCATAAAACAGTATCACAAAGAATGGTCAATAACGACTGAATATAGTGTTAGTACAGGTGTTGTATTAACATCTTTGATCTTGAAAGCTCTGCTCCTTTTAAAAGCTTTAGGAAGAATGAATGTGTTTAAGTCAAAGAAAGAGCCTAAGAGTATTGTTTTCTAAAGTAGACAGGAAGAAAAATCACTGACTTTACTCAAATACCTGCTACACTACAGCGAGAATAAAGGCTGAAAAGAAGCTAAGGCTCTTTATGTATATATAGAAATATGAGTGGATTAATTCAGCTATCACTGGCTCTCCAACAGCAAAAAGTGTCATACATTATTCATAACCCTCTGATGAGCTACTTCTAGGCAGCCTCAGATAAGTAATTTCTAATATAAACCTGATCTAGATACCCTTCTCTAGGTTCATATGTGTTAATTTTCTACTAGTTTGCATAGTAAGATAGCAAATATTATCAACATGCTGACTATATTTCTGAGGTTGTTGTGAGATCTGCAGAGGAGCTGTTCATTTGCAAAGATATTTGGGTTCACATGGAATGCTCGTGGAGGCTGTGCCATATCCAGGAATTACATGTGTTCATTTCCTGGAAGCAGCAAGACAATCCAAGCACGTAAATACCTGCCTGGGTTGTACCAAAAGTCATATGATGATTTAAGAGCATAAAACTTCAAAGGTTACAAGGTTACTGGATGATCCAAGCTGTGGGTGTGTGTCCAGGAGGAGACTTATTTTCTAAAAACTGAGCCCTTGGTAGATGCCTAAGGCAGCCAAACACTCAGGGAAATCCAGCTGCCTGTTTCCCCATTTTGGGGTAATAACCTGATGTTTAGTGCATTATTTGTCCTGGTAACTCATGCATAAGACCATGGCACAACCACTCAGCACAAGTACAGCTGGTTTCTTCCTTGCATCCACATCCTTTCCAAACCGATACTATTGCCTCGATTCAGATAGTTCACCCTTAAGAGCAGAATAAAATATCAGAAGTTAAAAGAGAGAAATAGTGTAGCCAGTTCAGGGTTAGACCCTAGGGGCTCAACAATAACCTGTAGCTCATCATATCTGAAGGTTCATTTGCAGACGGAAGTTACTCTCTCCCTTGAAGAAAGAACTCGATTTAGTTCTTACATCTCTTGACAGCAGCCTTGGCCAGAGAATAAAGGCAGAGGCCTTCTCCCCAGCTATTTGATCCTTGATTTCCGCAGCTGAGATCAGGCACCAAACCCAAACCTCAGACCAGTGAGCTGAGAAGGTTTTTTATTCTCTTTGGTCAGACAAGACCAAAATCTAATTCCCAAAATGCAGAGGAGATGAAAATGAAAGGCAGATATAATGGTTAGCTTTCCTGAGACTTTCATGTAGTCAAACATTAGATAAGGACCTCATACACTAAGTTGCTGCTAAAAATGTGGATATTTGCGCTTTCTTCAGAGAAGAAAAAATAAACAAGTAAATGACATTGGTTAAAGTCCAGTCCAAATCAAGAATGATGGTTAGAGTTTCAGAAAGAGGTGATGTTATCAACTAGGAATAAAGTTTATTAGAAAAAAAATAAACAAACAGATTTGATTCACTGCTGTAATAGAGTAGTGGAGTGTGCAGAATGCTTTTTGCTGAGATCTGCAGCAAAATGCAGAGTGAGGTTACTGGAAAATGCAACCAAACTGGTACCCAGCTTTTCTGCTGAATTCAGCCACTACTGAAGAAATTTGTGTCCGAAGGGAAGGGGAGAAAGTAAGTGTTGCGATGGCTACTAAAGATCCCCCTTTAACAAGCTAACAGTATGTTGATAATTGCATTTAAATTAATGTATTGTTATGTTTTTGTCAGTATTTCTTCTAAAGGATGAAGCTACAGTTTCAGTAAAGCTTAGAACAACGTTCTACACTCCTAACAGAGAAAATAACACACTAGACGAGAAGGAAGGACTTTGTAATTCTGGCCTTTTTTTCAGAAAGAAAGGCAGGTTGGAAAACAAGAAATCAATTAGTTAAGATTTAACATTAAATAGAACTTTCATCTAATTGTTTTTGTTGCCTTCAGAGCCAACATTTCATTGCCTGCATTCCTCTCTGTAGTTCAAGGAACTCTGCTGTGAGTTACCCTTAGAAGAGATAGTGCTTTTTAGGATCCCAAGAGTAACCCTGTTCCATTGTCACACTAAATCCCAACAACGAGTTCCTCAGCCTGAATAGCAGGAGAAGGGTTTTACAATACCAAATTTTCACAAAACCGAAGTGGATAAAAGCTACTGTAACTCCACATTCCCTGAGGTGCCTTGTGAAAACATTCAGAAGCTTAGCACTGTACTTAGCTGGGGGTTTTATAAGTTTTGTCTACTCAGCCCGTGTCTGCATTAAAAAAAACATTCAGCATCTCGGGATTACAACAGCAACAATTAAAGTAAAGCCTAAAAGCTGACCTCTCTTCAAAACCTTGAGCTATTGCTGTGCAGAAAACTATTTTATACTTAGGTGCCAATCTTTGCATAAGCCTTAAGCTTCCCATAAGCAAACAAAGACTAAAGAAACATTCGTCTCCACCAAACAGCAGTGGCAAACATAAACATTGGGGGGTTTTGTGTATCTGGTGAAAAGATGGTTTGGGAACGGAACCATAATTCACTCTAATTGCCAGATCTGACTTCTGCTCTTTCAGAACAAAAAGATAAATTTGAAGCCTCACAATCTCTTTGGTCAACTCACCTACAACAGACACCAGACACTCTCATTTTCACATAGTCTCGTGATGAGTTCAACTTGAAAGTGCCCTTTAATGTCCTGGAAGAGAAGAGCAAAGTGAAGAATTATCTCTGACACCTCAATGCTAGGCCTCTTAAAGTAAATGGTAGAACAACTAAAGTTGAAAATAAATCCAGGGCTTCAGTATTTCAAACCACATATTCTTATGAGATAAACCAATTTTTATTTGAAAGTCCACTATAAAGCAGTTGCCAACTGCTTCAGTAAAATTGCCATTTACTAATACAGAAAAATATTTCACTGAGATATAACGATCAGGGATCAAGTCTGCTGGTCTGCATATGTCAGAGTGGAAAGCTACAAACAGGTCAAGTGACTGGGGTACCTCTGTCATTCACTGGGTGAAGATACTGGGAAGGGAGGGGTAAACTGGAACATAGTTTTCAGGTTAATAACAGAGAGGTCATCCACAAAATTTAAAGAGATCTGCAATCAATGGTAAAGCTGGGTTGAATTGGACAATTAGACCTGGATTCTTCACACCTGTGCCAACAAGAAAGTAAGACCACTGTGTTTCAACATCTTTAAATAAGCCATTTTGCTTATTCATTTTGCAACATTTAGTGGTTTTGATAATTGAAGTCATTCACAGAGATTGAATTTTGGAGTGTTAACCCAGAGAAGGAAGTCTGCTTCATGGGACACATTCTGTTCAGGAAGTGGATCCACAGCCATTCTGATGCCCCAATTAGAAACCCTATGGATCCAACTCCCTGAAACTACTGGTTGCTGCATGTTGAGAGGCTGTATAATGCCATACACTGACACGCACTGCAAAACAAAGCAGTTATGGAAGCCACAGATAAAAAATCTAAATACAATTAACTGCGTACCAGTATAGTTCTAACTTAATCTGACTGGAGCAGGAAGAGGCATAGACCAGATAAGATAGGTGACCTAGCTATGATATTTATCCTTCAGCTACTTCACAGGAAAAAAAGAGATTGAGATGAATGAATTGGACTTAGACATGATTTCATTTTCGTGCTGTGAGTGGACCAGGATTATAAGGCACATCGACAGACAATAAACTATCCCTGATGGACTGTTTGAGGAAAATCTGCTTTCCAAAATAAAGGAAAAGGAATAATTAGCGTCTTGATAGCACTTTCAGTTAGCAAAGCATTTGTAGGAGCTGTACAGCAATATTGAGTGAAAGAAACAAAATATTTTGAAGACTCACTTAAAAAGTGTAGTGGTATCATGTAATATTGCCACCCTTGTGACTTGGGTCCTTACCTGGTGGGAGTTGTTCCTACCATGGGCTTGGGGTTTGGAACCAGATGATTTTTAAGGTCCTTTCCAACCCAAGCCATTCTATGATTCTATGATTATTTCACTCTCAAAAGAACTGTTTGAAAATACTGTCAAAAAGACTTTTCTACAGCTAAACTATCGTGTAGGATATCTGGCAAAATGTCTCATATCGTTTTAGTACTCTTACACTTGCCCCCTGAATTTTTGTTTCAGGTGATTTATGGTCATATCAATCAAACTGTCAGCAAAGGAAGGAAAGATATTATAAGTAACAACACTTAGGTATGAAGTCACACTGGCCAGAGGAGTGAGACAGCCCTCTAACAGGCAGCTTATGTCATATGTGCTTAGCACACTCAGTCTGGACACTTGGTGGTAATTCTTCTGTGTATCACTCGTGTTAAATACCTGAGCTGGGGGATAAATGAGTGCACAAAGGCCACCCTCAGGAATTTCCCTCAAGGCTGCAAGTTATTATATAAAACAGCTCTTTAGACATCTTTTATAGCCAAGGAATAGGAAACATTCTCAAAGGGCTATCAATCCCTAACTTGAAGTAGCTGAGGATCCTGAAAGTGAATGTCTCTGGGAGTACCTGTCCCTCCCCATTACCCCGTGAGGGAGCCAGATAATCCAGCTGGGATGTCTAATTTGTGGACAGGTAAAGTCAAATCTAAGAATTTTAGTTCACATTGTTGACAGCTAGTTTTTTTTCTGAGCCATGCTCACACACTGTCTCTAGACTGTAAGGAGGTGATAGAAAAAATATCACAAAAACACTCATTTTTTCTTCTTTATTTCATACCTAACTAGGGAAAATATAATTCTTTAATGATGACATACTCTCCTAGTTCTCATTTAAAAATGTTAATATTGAGGATATATCTGTCTTTCCATATTTTGTTCTCCCCATCTCCCCATTCATGACAAATACCTATCTTTATCAGACCACCTTTGACACTAACTAAAGGAATTAATAGCTTTCCTAATACTTTTGATTTAAATCTCCTCATACAACATGGCTTGACATGACCATTTGCTGCATTCAAATTGATGTAGGACTAAGGAAGGGGCAAAGATGTTCCCAGTGCCTGTGCTCACTCCAGAAGAATGACCAGTAAGACATTTCTTTTTTCTACCCAAGGATTTTGCCCTCCTCCCTCAGTTCTTCTTGTATGAAAAAAAGGAGATAGATCAGAAAGTAAAGCTAAATGTTCATCAGCTTCCTGGGGTTTAGGAGCAAAGGCAACATTTACTATTTATGAATTGAATCACTTACAGTATTTTTACTGTAGAAGCTTCAGTACGAAAAATATAATGCAAACACTTTCAAAAAAATTTTAAAACACTCTTATTCCCTATCGTGTTGAAGCATATTGAAGTAGTCTGGCAAATCAAGCAAAAAGATAGTTAATGGGCCAACAGCATATCAGCATCTCTCTCTGACAAGTGAACAAGTGTAAAGGTAGGCAGTAAATGTGAGAAAACCAAGAGCGAGGAGGAGAGAACACTCGAAAGGAAGAAACAACAAAGGATGCAAATAAAGACATTTCCTCCCACTCTCTCTTTTAGCAAAGCAGCCTCTCATTTTTCAGTAGGAAGTTACAAGAACTAGAAGCAATTTTTTGAAAGAAAAATAGGGTGTTCTTCTGCTGGTCTACTGCCCTTAATGCATCTAAACTGGCAAAGATTTTAGCACCAGAAAAACGTGGATATTGACATTTTATAGACAGTTGGCTGGAGTTTTTAATGAACACGTAAGTAGACTGCAATTCCAGACACACTAAATGTAATCCTGGGGGCCGGGTCCCCAGACAAATTCAAAGTCTCTTTAAAATTGGCTAATGGCAAACAACGTGTTTGGTACATTCACAAAATCTGCAAACAAAAATGAGTTATCCAGAGAGAGTGGGAGCCACTTACACGTTCGCCCTGTGAGTTACCACCTAAGCACGTGCCCATGCTGCTCCTACCGATGGAGTCTCCCGAGGTGGCCCTGGTAAAGTGGTTGTGCTGGGGTTGCACAACACCCCCGCCCTGCAGCTCTGCATTGAGCCATGGTCTGTCAGCCTGAGCACGAGACCGAGCTCATACAACTTTGCTGTACCTGGATACCACTCCCCAGCTACCTGCCATGACCCGAACTTCCTTGTCATCACACCTGCTCACACGTGTAGAATCAGACACTTTGTCAGGTGAAAACATATCTTCCATGTCTTCCATAACAGAGAAGAAAGGCAAGGCCTCCCACCTCTCCTTACCAGATGAAGCCACCAGACCTGAAGATGTGAAAGCACCACTGTGGTACTCAAGTCAAAGAACATCAAGCTTAGAAGAGATGCTCAGCTATATAATAGTACAAGGTCTGGGCCACTGACCTCTACTGACCAAAGGAGATGTCAGCAGTGCATCCACAGGCAAACAAACAGTCTGGATGTGTTAGAGAAACTAAGGTGTTCCTGAAACTGCCTGACTTTAGTCCTTAAAGATTCACTCCAATGCCTTTGATGTACCCAGAAATCCAACTGTGAGTGTACTGCTATCAAAAGACACATTTAGCAGATAACCTGTCATACTTTTGGCTCAAATCCATACATGTACTTCATTTGCATTCAAGTTTTAGAAACAAAATGATGCAATCAATGACCTTTTAAGCTGTTTCTCCCCTGTTGTACTGAGGACACATTCTGAACTATGAAACCACAAATAGGATGTCATTTGGAAAGCAAATGCCTATCTGTGTATTTACTGATATAGAGCCGCTTACAAACATCCCTTGTTTTAGGACAGCCACACTTTCTGACTGTCTGACATTAGCATCTTCAAGAATAAGATCCTACACTCTGCTTCAGTCTTCTGTCTCTAAATTGCAAAATGGTAGATTGCAGAGCTGCTTCAAGATGGGTCAACTTGGAGTGGAGACATAAAAATTGGTATCTGTCTACAGCCATTTTTGTCAGTGTATCCTTATGATGACATTCTTCTCACATAATCTGAGGTATCTAAAAATTAAACCTCTCACCCAGGCTGCTTCTATAGCAGAGAATGAACTTCTTGAGGTGCGAAGCTCCAACTGTGACTCATTCACTGACCACCAACTTAAAATTAAGGAATATTTTCATCCTGACATCTTTTTTTTTTCTGATATTTAAATAGTGTTGTAATTATTTTGGCTAATGATCATGTATTTTTTATTCAAAGCAGCATCTTAAACCCATTTAGTCTCTAGATACTGCAAAATAATAAATTGTAGATGCCATCATGAAGGGAGCCCATGAGAAAAAGAACATGATAAATCAACATTGGCTCTTAACTCAATTTTTGAGGAGTTTGTTCAATTCTCCTCAATATTTTTTTTTACCAAATGAGTGTAGAACTTGGAAACAAAACAAACAAATAAATGAACAAACAAAAACAGGCAGAAGAAAGACCATCAACTCCAGCTGTGTTTTCTTGAGAATAAGACAGACGCTGCTTGTGCCATCCATTTGGTGTGCAGATGGCAAAATCTCAGACATCTCTGCAAAATTAACAGCAAAGACATTCAAAGTGAAGCAGTCACAAAACCCAAGGACTTAGTTACATGAGCATCTCAGGTCTGTGGAAATTCCAGAGACTGGAAATTGGGAGTAGAGTACAAGGGGAATGTGAAGGTACGTTCAGAACATAAGGGCCCACTCTGGAAAATATTGCAGCTATACAGTATATGGAAGACTTCTTGCACAATGGCTACAGTATTATTTTTTAATAAACAGTTAAAAGAGAATGAGTGTCTGTGTGGAACAGGTAAGTAATTAAAATTCTTAACTGCGCAGTCAAACACATACAGCAGCACATTGCCAACTACAGACAAAAGTATGGCTGTACAAGTCTGAACATGTACATATTTATTAAATCTTATTTAAAACACTGAAGTAAGTGCAGTGTCTGATGAAATATTTAGGGTGTTTAAACGTGTCACAGCTGACAGAAAGCTTTTTTTATTCCTACTGGCACAAGACTGTTTTGTTTTGCTTTTTTCTCTCTTTTCTTTCAAAATAAAGACAAGGTAAATGATTTGAACAGCATCTAAGTACAAGCTAAGCTTTATATGCCTCTAGTTTCAGCATGGAACTTTCTAAAAGAAGTGTTGCTGGTTAAATGAATACATTCTTGTTTTGCTGGATTTTAATCCATAGAATTTCCTTGGTATTTCTAAAGACACAAGCATTTGCAGATAGTATGACATTGTGCTACTTAATATCACTGCATAGCTGTGCCATTGGCCCCACGTATAATTTAAACCCAGACAAACTATTCTTTTGAAGTGGTTGTCCTAATAGTGATTCTGGCAAAGCGTTAAAAAAGGACATTGTATTATAAATTCTCTGAAATATAGAGGTCTTGCCATCCCCCATTCCTCCATCCCCCATTCCTCCTTCAAGAAATAGGAATTGTTGGTATTACTGCTGACAGTCCTGAACCTTCACTCAGCCTGGCCCTGGTGTAACAGCCCCACCAAGACCATTTTGGTAAGTCTTTCACAACCTCTTCTGCAAAGCACATTATTCTCCTTGTATGGCACAACCTGCCAACAGAGGCACACACCTCGGAAGAACCATCCCTTCATTACTGGCCTATTCTGCACGCCAAGAAGTGAGCTGACCACTGCAGAAGTTGCTTTTCACTACCTTCACCTCTCAACAGGCTTCTGTCCCTTGGCCATCCTGGACTTTGTGAGCTCCACCCAGCATGTCATTCCCTTTTTGACTTTGTGCGAAGCTCCAAGAACCCCGAGGTCATTACCATACAAGAGATAATAGTCTTTTCTGCTTTGATGAGTGCTGTTCTTTTTACATTGATCACTGGCTTTTTCATGCCTCTGTACTTACACAGAGCTTCCTGTCAATGGTAATGGTTGTCTTGGTGACTACTAGTGCAAAATATATACCCCTGAGAGCAATGAGAATTATTTGCATGCATGCACACAACTTTATATTTGCTCTTTCTTGCTGGCTTACAAATCTATTACAAATTCTTTTAGGTAAGGCTATTAGCACATTGAATTTGAATGTAGAGGTTTCAGTGACTCCATAATAATCACTCAAGTCCCCTCGTCAGCCTTCCGGTTACTCTGCCTATTTTGCAGGCTATTAAGCATGTGTGTAGTGCAAATTATCCAAGGAAACACAGAGCATCTCTAAGGTCACTTTGAGTCCCTTCCTATTTACTGAAATGTGAGTGGTCAGCTTTCCCACCCAAGCACATCCTGAGCAGCAGCTCCCACCAACAGGAAAGGGTAGAGAGGGGAAAAAATCCTCAGCAAGCTCTGTCAGGTCATGCCACGGCCACTGCTGTCAGGAGATGGTCTCATTTTGAGGACCCAAAAACAAAGATGAGGAGAGGACAAGTCAAGGCAGAGCAGTGGCATGGGGGCCAGGAAAGAGACTGGAATTTAAGGAATAATGGAAGGTAAACCATGATAGAAAAAAAATGAGAAATATAAAAGTGAGAAAAATAAAAATGAGAAAAAAAAGTGGTAATGCCCATTCAAACAGCACTGCCAGGCACTGATCTAGAGTTTCTTCTGCCATGACTGACTTGGCTGGATGCAGAGGTAGGCATCACAACACACAGGGAAAGCCTTAGAAGATTTGGCTGAGCTGCAGGATTCATTCCTACTCTAAGTGCCATCCATGGGAGCTGCAGACTCCAACACAAACCACCTGAAAGATGCAGTGTTGAAGGCCCTTGCAGCAGCAGCACCTTGGCAAATCAGCCACTGAACTGACATCTAGAAAAGGTGACCCCGATTCACTCCTGACATGCAGAATCACCAGCAGACATTGCTAATCCAGGAAGTCCTATCCATTGAATCTCTCTCCATCTTCCTCGTAAAGTCAATGCTTTTTAGAGTCTCAATGAGCTTGTTAACTGCCCTGCTCCTGCAGCTTCTGGACTGAATGGGAGTACCTACTTTGACTGCAGCATAGGTTGGGGCAGATCTTAACAGAACACTCCAAAGATTTTCTCAATTACTTAGGAACAGCCTAAAAGACTGCAAAAAATGAGCTTCTTTTTCTCTTTGGACATTTTGTGAATGTATCATCAATCTTTTAGCTGTCATCCTACGATGAGTAAGTGATTTATAAGTTACCCTTATAAATATAAGTGATTTATAATGATTTCAGCCTCCAGTTGCAGTTTTCTCATGATTGTTCGTCCTTCAGATTAAAAAATATCTGTTAATTCCCGGATTGTTCGGATGGTTTTGTTGGGTTATTTTGTTCCTTTGTGACTAATCATAAAAGTCACACGATCTGTGCAGTTTTGAATTCCAGATTGGGTAAATGCAAAAGCACCCACATCTTCGATTTTAAAGCAGATTTTATAGTTGATTTTTCACAAAATTTCCTACAAGACAATTGTCCACTTTAGACAGCAAATGAACTTATTTCCAAAATGCTTGATTATGACTAGTTGCTTTAACAGCTGTTACCCAAAAAGTGCCAGATGTATTCCATATTTTATGCTTTAATAGCCTAATGAAAATTTCAGATTTTACAAAGAAATTTTAGAAATGAGAAAACCAAAATATTTCACTCTTCTAGCCTTTTCAAGCACAAGAGTTAATTTAGATTGCAAGATGAAATATGAAATAAGCCAAAGATAACTCAATTTTAACAAATATAATAAGAGCATGCTGCTTCTTGTATTTGCTGTCTTCTCTCAGAAGTGGCAGCTACAAACTCTCCTCTGCAAAGAGGTGGACTAAAAAGTGCTTTTGTGAACAACCGGAAGCTGAGAGCCTCACATAATAGGATAACACCATGACTTAGAAATTTCAAAAACCAGTCCATATTGAAACAGGGGCAACTCTAAAATGAATACCCACTCTGCAGGAAGGGAGAAATTGTTATCTAACAGAGGTTGACAAGACTTGAAGAGGAGTCAGGTCTGCGAGCAGGTTGGACCTTGGCAGCAGAGGGACTACCCAGCCCTGTCTCCTCTAGGGCACGAGGTGCCAGACACGAATAAAGCACTGCGCACAACATGTGCCTTGATGCTGCCTCAAACTGAGTTTGCCGTGGGCCTTTTGGCAAAGGTACCAGGCTTTGTGTTGGAGAAGCTGCTTCTGTGCCACTCATGCATACGCTGGGGAAGGGAGAAACTTTGCCTTGGAAGGCACTTGCCTCTCCTGCCTTGCAGCCAGGGAGAAAATGCCTGGAGAGATGGGGGCAGAGGGCAGGAGTGAGACTGGGTGCAAGTAAAGAGAAGGGGAGAAGGGATCAGGAAAGTGTCTCTGATCCCAAATTTACAGCAAATGTTGCTGTACCTCACCATGTACAAAGACAACAACCTGCTTTCCTCCCAAAGCCTGACATTTTCTGTGTTCTTGGCTGCTTTGCAACGGGCAGAGCAGATACTGATGCAAACATAGCAGGGTGTTTGGAAGGAATACGGGATGTCTTATTCATGAAAAAATATAAAATTGCTTAGACTGTGGCTGTAATTATTCATATTGTACAGTAAGGAGAGACGCTACTCAGAGAACCCTGCCATGGTAGGTGGTGTGTATTTATCAAAAATCTCAACAGTCTTTCCTCTAAAAATCTGACCATTTTAGCATGGGATGAAAACAACAGGTGGATATAACGAAGAGGGAAATAAAGCAGTCGGGATAACAGCGTATTTATCTTCTTCAGTAGAATAAGTAGCAGCACACCAGCTGCTGGGCTATTGTCAGATGTTTTCCAGCCACCACAGAAAAAGTGAGTTTTGAGGAGGGGTTTGAAGGAGAATAGATTAGCAGCCTTATGGCATTATTATGAGGAGTTATGCATATGCATAAGGAGTAGCTCTGAGAAAGTAAGGAGGCTCTTGGACTAACAAGCGACGAAGAGAGGCATCATGGGGCTGCCACAATGTAGTGCATATTGAACCTGCTTTCATATGTAAACAGACAGCATGCTGCAGTCTCACAGCATCGCTGTTGCCTTTTATTCAGCATCCCAATGCGGCACGTAGTGGTGGCTGCTATGCCAGTGATATATTAAATACAGCCAGTTAGATAATAAATATAATTTGTCTCAGCTTTTGAATACTGAACACAGCTAGAGTGTGATGAAGAAGAAGGAAGACAAGGGTAACGATGGCGTTCTAGGACCATTGGTAATAATGACCCATTTGCTACTAATGTTACTGGAAGACAGGTTTCCCTTTAAGAATTTTGAAAGAGATAGAACCTTCAAGCTTCAGGGCATAAGCAAGCCTGCAGTGTGACTTAGGGAAGGTTTTCTTTATTGGTAGGTTATCTCTTACAGATACCTTTTGCAGAATTTTCACTTTTCTCTTGTGCAGGAACATGCAAACCACAACACTGACTCTTTGCAACAAGCCTCATGCTTCCAAATAATTTATTTATTATTAGCATAGAAACTTAGAAAACATTTTGGAATAAGCTCCACAAGTATTAGGTAAAACTTTCTTCATTTTCCAGATAAATCTGATTTTTTTTTCTGTCAGTCCTTCACATCAATAATATTAGGAAAATGAGGTGGTTTTTTGATGACAATGTTTACTTTAGGACAGTGAATGTGCTTCCACATGAAACACATAGGCCATGTCAGTACACGTCCATGTACTGCACATAACCTTTCCATTTGAATTGTACATGTGTTAGGAACATATTCGCTGGGGCTGCACTAGATGCTGAACACTAATATTTGCACAGGAGGCTCTGTTCCTGCATTTATTCCTCAGTGGGCAGGCTCCTGCCCTCCTTTGAAGGCATTTATAGGCGTACGGCTCAAACAGAATGTGCTGCAGACTGAAATCACCCAGTGCAAAGTAATATGTGGAGGTTATTTGCTCGACTGCATGAGCCTGAGACTGGAGCGTATCGCTGCAGGAAGCCGTGGGGACTGCAGTGTATTTTCATTAGGTACTTAGGATTTAAATGATTTGAAAACTGCATTTCAAGTAGAGGGAAAATTTGCTGAATGGCCTCTTCACCTACCTTGGGAAATCTGTGAGCTTTCCAGTATTTCAGATATTTCCACAAGCAAATAGGCACTTCTAGAATATCTCTTATGATTTATCATCAACGGGGCTCTGTATGGAAGGCCACTGGAGTACCTTGGCATTCTGCAAACACCCTGAACAATTTAGAAATGTTATTTTGCCTCCTTATCAATAGATGGAACACATTACAAAGCCCAGCCCTGATAGAGAGCTCCTGCCCACACAAATAGTGGACCTAGCATTAAGAAGAGAAAGATTTTTAACTCTTTCCACTCCCCTGTCGTGCACCACACCAAGTTACCTCAGGGCTGCTACAGGCAGGTGAAAAACCATAAAGAGAGACCTCTAACCCCACGAAACATGTGGTGCTGAGCAGCCCACTCAAGGGCTGTTGTGAAGGCTGCACAGCAGGGATGGTGGGCTGGAGTCTGGCCCTTGCACCACCAGCACACGAATGCTGTGGCGGTGGTTGAAAGCACCACCGTGGTTGTTCCAGGCCCGAAGCGTCCCAAGGGACTTAAAGTCCATTGGTGGGATGGGTCGCGAGTTTAATATCTCCCCCCTTCGGAGTTTAAAGGAATGGTTTCTCTCCAAGTTGTTGCCACCCCTTTAAGTTAATCTCCCTTGTCCATAATGTTACTTGCCCTGCCCCTGTTGTGGAAAGACCCTTCTCCTGTCCTGAAAAGTCCCTTCTCCCTTGACGCCCCATAGACTCTGGCTCCATTTCCCCTCCCCGCATCTTCCCTCGTTGGCTGTACCCTAGTCTCCCCACCTATGTACCGCCCCTGGACCCTCACCCAATTAGGCCCTGTTGTTCTCCCGGCCCCGTTTTCCCCCCAGTTAAAAGGCTGTGTTCATGTGTTGCTCTCGGTTCTCCATCCCCGGAACCCATCGAGAGCAGACCCGTATTAAAGCTCCCGGTACTCCATATGGAGAACCCCTCCCACTTATTTGCCTGCGACCCTGATTTCTTCTGCCTGGATCAAATGTTGGTTGGCTGCCTGCAGACACCTCGCAGGGGGTTACCTGGGGTGCGCAGGGATTTGTGAATCCCACTGAGGCGACTCTCAGGGGACGCTCTCAGGAATGGTCACAGAGCCTGAGTCTCCCGCCCCGCACTGACCAGCCCTTATAGTAAGGTGCACAGCAACAGAATGTGAAAGCAGAACTGCAAACCCCGCAGGGATCAACCTGCATAATTTTCCGGGAATATTTTCTGGGCTTCTGTATTGTTCTAGATTATCTGCCCCTTGCTGTGTTTCCTAGCAGTTAAAACAGTTTTTCAAGCAGTTTGATTTAGTTTAGTGGGCATCTTTCTCTTTACTTTACTTCCAAAAGCGTGTAGGCTGCATTTACATCTCCAGCACAACTTCCAGAGTGGCTGATGTATCGAACAACAGGGTAAGCTATGAAAGGCCATGGGGATTAGGCATTTTGCTTTATGCTTAGGAATGTTGTTTAATTTCCCTTCAACACACTTAGAGGCAAAGTCCTATAGAAGGCTTGAGAAAGAAAACTGAATATCAATGTGGACAAAACCAGTTCATTTCAACACCTTGCACTGCTTTGTGGTTTTGGTATTTTCTTTTTAAACACTGATAGTGCCATGGGCAGTATCGATGGTATAGCCTTATCGGTTTCTGTGTGTTAAAATAAATAATGAATTTTCAAAGGATGGGTAGAAATCCAGCTACTCTTGGCTTTCAGTGGACATCTTACCTCTCCAAATAGCCTTATAAAATATCCCCCTATAGGTGGAAAACCTGTCGAGGAGGCATGCACATTCTGCAGTCACCTATGCTCAGTTTTATGCCCCTTTTTTAGCCAGTTCCATTCTGGATGGGGACAGAGGCAGCCCAGTGTGAGTGTTGCAGAGCCCTGTGGCTGTGGTTTGAGGCATGGGCACAACTTCCAGGCAGTTGAAGGGCAAAGTGGAATAAGGGTAAACAACATCTTTGAACCCCCTTTATGAAATCCATACCAGCTACAGCGGGTTTCAGTTTGCACAGAAAATTCCTTTTGTTGCTCCTCTGCCATGACCTCTGTCTGTTTGTCTGCCTGTCCATCCAGAAACTGAAAGCACCAGCTCTTCCTGAAAGCCTAGAAAGTGCCTGTAACATTGTGGGCACTTCCACAAACAAATATGAGGAAAGACAAAGTCCTATAAGATGTTAGTAGGAATGTAAAGGCAAATAGTCTTACAAAATGCAGGAGATCAGACTCCATTACTCAAAGAGTCTTTCCTGGACCTCGTTGTTTATCATTCCATGATAAGGGATATATTTATCTTTTAAATTCTTTCTAGTCAAACAGAAGAGCTTTGCTTTCCCAGAGGAACAATTTCCCTCCATCCCACGTCGAACGCCTCCCTCCCGCCCTCCCCTCTTCCCAATACACAGAGCTCCTGGTGCATGGAAACAGCAGTGGGACATGTCAAGTACATTTTTTCTCCTTAAAGCACGTGTATCTGGGAGGTCACAATCTTTACAAAGTCAAAGTTTTGTGTGTTTGAGAGCTTTGCCCTACTACCATGTAATTGAAATCAAGCTTTTAAAAGCTCACGACAATGTGTTTGTTCTTTAACCTCACCCAGCAACAAGAGAGGGCTTTGCTGAGAGAACCTATTGTTAAGCTCCTGCACTTAACTGATAAGGCACTGATACAACCAGTAGCTAAGAAAGAAAATAATAATAATTTTTAAAAAAAGATTCACATACCTTCCTTCCCCACTGCATTAATGCACTGCCCAGATTAACTTTCCAAGTTCTTTACAAATAAAGCTTAGCATCTTTAATCATATTAAAATATTATTACGAGTCTTATTTAATAACAGGGAGATGTAATGAGTTTTCACATCAGAAAATGGAGGGGTTTGTGCATTTAAAGGTCTGCTCATCATCCATTCTTACATTTTAATGATGGATGTGTCTATTACTCAAGAAAAGTAGAGGATCTATTCAGAAATGTTTGAGACTAAAGGACTGGAACAATACTTAAACCATCTTACGTCATCTACCACGCATATGGGACACTTATGTGAAAACCTCAGAGCACATGGGGATCCAACACAAAGATTGAAATGGGACAGGGCTGAGGTGTTGCTTCTCTGACCCCAAGGAGAAGAATGCAGGTTGTGAGAGGGCATACAGCAATCAAAACAATCACATCCTTTCCCGTCCAGGAACTAGGAGCTCGTGAGTGAACTTTGCAAGTGTTTGGATTCCAATTTTTTTTTCATTCATGCCAAACACTATTCACAAAAGCATTTGTTTCCTCAGTAGAAGGTTTGCAGAAGCATGATCCAGCTTTACCAAGTCACACCTCTGGCATGCCATGCAGTTTATAAATCCAGAGCTTTCCTTTGGCATGAAAACACCTTGAAAGTATTCAACTATTTTCACCCTGACTTGCTTCTTGATCTGCAAGTTTTCCCTTCCTTACATCATGGTGCCTCTGTGAAAAAGGGACAGGATTTCAATAAGTGGTTTCTATTGGCCTCGGCCTTTGATAACAAAAAAGATGCTTGAGATCCAGCAGTGAAAACCCTAGAATGATGGTATCTGTAAAGACAAGAAGTTTCCAAGGACACTAATTGAATTCAACCAGCAAATATTTCTAAATGGAAGATTGCTGGTAGCCAAAAGGTTTTTCCTGGGAAACCACCCAGAGATAGAACTTTGAGCTGATTTCATCAAAGGAGATTCTCAACTGTGAAAAATGATAACACCCCCATGGCAAGTAGTGCATCAAAATCAAATAAGGCTTGGAAGAGTAGTAACTAGAAGGGGAGTTTGTTGTGATACAGTAAATATCCATTTCCTGCATCTGCAAAGACACAATGCAAGATAGTCTTTAAAAGGGCAAATTTCCACCACAGTGTAAAGTTCTTGCAAAGAAGAAAGCAGTGGAGATCAAGATGTTTTTACCGAATGATAAGCCAAGCCACTTAGAATATGACAAAAATCTATTAAAGTATAAATTCCTGTTAGCAAAAGAAAGTTAATAAAAAAGAAAAAGAAAACCTAAAAAAAAAGCTATTCCCAGTAGCTTGGCCAATTTTCACAACTGAAAGCTGCCCATATCCCTATGTAATGGGTCATTATGCTTTTGCAGTGTTACGTTTTTGCCTTCTCAGCCGGTGGGGAAGGAGGCATACTCAGAGCTAGATCACTTGCTCTAAGGAATCCATGACAGAGCAGTGCTGCTTTGCACAGGCAAAGAGGTAAGTGGGGAGGTCTTTTTGATTATTGTTTTGTTTGCTGTTTTATCCCGGTGGCTGTATAAAAGCAGCAGAAAATGGTCTGGTTCCCACGAGGCTGCCACCGAGCTCCCCAGCACAGAAGACAGGTGGGCACAGTGAGCATTGATGTGGTTTGGAGCTGCAATCACTTTTAGGCAGCAATCACTTCACACCACCTGTCTCAGTGTCAGGTATTTTTAGTTCCATCATGGCCTAATGGTAAATTATTCAGCAGAAACTGAGAATCACATACAAACACAGACAAAGCCAGAAAAGTAGAATAAAAAAGATCAGAGGGAAGATCCATCACTAGATTTAAAAGGTCATCAGTAAAACCCTATTTATAGGCTTTTCTGACCAGCTGAAGCTCTGTCCCTGGAGGTAAAAGCTGTCTGAAATGTCCCCATGTGGGCAGAGCAAACAGAGCCATTCTAACGAGTGAGGAAAGGTTAGGCTCAGGGATGAGTATGAGTGAAAAATATTTGGCTAGACTCCTGGTACAAACTCCCACGCACCGCTTTGAAAATCTACCCCTCTGTGTCCTTAGCATTGGTTTTCAAAGTACAGCAGCCTAGAGACAGATGTGCCATTATTGTTTATGGTTCAAAGGCAGAGAACTCGTTTGGTGGGGAAATAAAATCCATACTAATAGAGCAAGTACCAAAAAATGTTCTAAGAGGGAATAAGCATGTTCTAAGGTGTTTTAACAAACTTCTGGCTCCTAGCCCAGAACTCAGTTGGAACAGTTGTATTCATCTCCAGGCCACCACTCTTTGAACTTATGGAAACCTATGGTTATATTTAGCTAGTTAAAAGATATATGGCCAGCGCATTGTAACCCTTTTGTCAATGTCTCCCCATTACAACTTTTAATTTTATTGCTTTTTAACCACAGTTGTTTAATTCATGGGTTCAGCTAAGAGGGGTGGAAGGCAGTTGATGGATGGTGTGACAATGGCACTCCTGGCTGCTGTTAAGGCACTCATCATCATAGGAGGAAAAGCCAGTTTGCACCACTCTACTCAGTGGCTGATCCCAAAGTGACAGGTGCTCTGAACCAGCCCTCTCTGTGCTTATGGATCTATTGATAGATCTGCTGTTAACAAGACAGTTTGCAGACAGAACCTCCCCCTAGATAGGAGGTGTACACAGGCCCTCACTTTAAAAAAATCAATAACAACAAAAAAACGAACTTGTTCAGCAGCCTACACGGAAAACTTTTCAGTTATAATGAGTTTCATATTCTTTTGGTTATATGGGGATCAATCAGGAATATGCAAAATTTTAATGAAGAGAGAATAAAGCAGAGTATTCAGAATATTCATAGAGCTGAAATTGTCTTCCTATGTGATTGTAAAGATCAGGTCTACAGATAATATGCCAGAAGGTCAAGGAATTAAAACCACTGAAGCTCCAAACTACTAATAGGTCTGGTAAAAAGAAAAATTTAAGTGAGAAGCTGTAAAAGTATCATAGCTGCTCTGCAGGGTAGCCCAGGTTTCCAGCAACCCCAAAATAGCACTGCAGAAAATGGGTAACCAAGAGGGCTTGGAGGGTAAGTGACAGCTTTTCTCAGTTCAGCCTCCAGTTTCCAGTGCCAGTCCTGAACAGGTGATTCCACCCAGACCATTTATGTTCTGTAGACACCACCAAGGAATGGAGAGGCATCAGGAAGGATGAAATGAGGATGTGAGGTTGAACACACCATGGAATTGAGTGGTCTGATTATTTCCACCCTCCCTATTTTGAGTGCAAAATGTGGGCGATGCTGTACCAGACAGTCAGCAAGAGCATGGGGTCAGAGTGTTGTGGTCATGTAGGATCAGGCACCAAGCCCACAGATTGAAACAGAATTACTTTCCCAAGTCATGCAACCAAGAGGATTTTCCTGCAGTTCCTTGATGCTGTGTGTAAAACCAAACTGAGAAGTGAAACATCAAAAAACACATGCGCAAAGCCAGAGCAAATTTCTGTTCAAATGCGTAGTCCTTAAGCCACTAAATGCAGCATTTTATTGTTACGAAAATGATTTTTAAAGTCCAAAAAAAGTGGGAGGAAGCAGCCGAGAAACACAGATTTTAGTTGTGGCACATCACACATGGAGCAAAGCAGCTGAGACAGGAGGGTTGAGGTGTTTTCAAGCAGATGTAATTGGAGGCTGTTGTCATAAGAGCCTGCCTGCCTTCCTTCCTTCCTTCCATTTACTGCTTTCTTTTTTCATATGTTTAATAAGTTAATACAAAGACTTTCTAGACCTGCTTGGAAATATTTTTGAGGATGTATTAAAGGCTTGCTCACTATTGCTTGTCTTCTGCTCTCTCTAAAGTCTCTCAGCAGCAGGTGTTAGGAAGTAAAATGCAACAACCTTGGGATTAAACCCCATGCACAACCCACAGTTCAGACTGTGCTCATTGAAAGACAGTGCAGGGAAAAGTGGACAGTGAGGGTGTTGTACATATTTTGTCTCCCTCACACCCATTGACTGTTGTACACACTTACTAAAAATTAGGCTCCAAAGCTCATGGGTGTTAATTATTCTTTTCCTGCAATGCAACACATCATATGACAAATGTATCCATCTCTCCAGGTGTCACAGGTAGGCAGCTGAGACTTGTCCTTTGAGCCTTAAATGCTTTTCTCTAATTCTTTTCCCATCTCGCTTCTACAGTCCCAACTCATCTTCCCAATCTTCCTTCTAAATGCTGAGACAAGGGCTAAGCCTAGTGTAACAGCCAATACCATGTCACAAGTTATGCCCATTCATCTTTTCTTTAATGAAAAGTTTTATCATTCTTTCTTTTTCTTTATCATTAAAGAAAGTGTCCCAGCAAGAGTTAAAAAAAGTTAATAATATCACTTTCTATCTGTCTACATATATATTAACTTATCAGGCTATGAAACGTAAATATTTTAGTCCCTGTTTCACCCCTAAAACCTGTATTATTTCCAGGAACTGTCAGCACTATGCAATCACATTGGAAGACAGCCAGAATCTCCACATTCAGAGGCATGCAGTGAAAATATGCCCTTCCTGGAAAACTTCCCTTTTCTGGTGGATTTTTTAAAACATTTCCATAAAAATGTACAACATAATCCAAACAGGAGCAATGTTTCCCTCCTCACACATCAGGCTAACATGCACAAGTAATTCAGCTCCTCAGTCTTCTTCATTTCCCCTCACGTGGTGTAAGCAGTAGCCAAACCTCTTCCTCACCAAATATCCCAAAAAAATGTAAAGTGATGTTAAGATCTCATAGGAATGAGAATATTCCTATGAGCTCTAAGCTTCTGTTTAACTATCTGAGAGAACAATTGCAGCAGCGATACGTTCTCCAATATAATTCAGAGCAAATCTGGCTATTTGACAACAGGCCCCTAATGGGGAGCTGTGATAGAATAGGTATTCAAAGGAGATGGGATTTGGAGTAATCACATCAACATCTTGTGGTGAGGAAAAACCTTTGGTCTCACGTGAATTATGCACCCAGCCTATGAAAGCAGAAACAACTTTATGATTTTATAGCCTAAAAGCAATTTTAAAAATACATAACAAAGGGCTGTAACAACTCCATCCAAGTTAAACCAATGAAATTTGCTGCTACCACACATTGCTGAGCCCTCGGGAAAGCACCTCAAGAACCTGGGATTTGAGTCCGAGACAATTAAAAAGAGGTTTATTTATCAGGAGTCTAGAAGAACAGGGTGGGATTCAGCTGCCTAAACATATGTGTCTAGTGCCATTTTTGATGCCTTAGGGTATCACATCTGGCCCCCAGCTGCTGCTCCAGAAGGGAGCAGCTCTTTCATAGATCAAGTGTCATATCTGCCAGTCCTGTGTGGATGTCTCAGGTGGCCTCAGGCGTTGAAAATGAGGCTACATGCTTATGTTTTGGCACCTGAATTGTTCTGTGCTACCTGTAAGCAATATCCAGTTCTCTATTTTATTATTTATCTTTATTTGTTGTTGTTTTCCCCAGCCTTCATTAAATCATGGAGATTTATTGTCTCACTCCAAGCACCCTTCCTTCCACGTGGGCCTGCACAGGCTATCTTGGTGTGCAGGGCTGGCAGGAGAGATGCTTAGCCCCTTCCTGGGCCCAGGAGGAGCTGGGCTCAGTCCCAAGCTCCCGTGGGCTTTGGAGGGAGCTGAGGCAGCTCAGTGCATCACTGCAGCCCCTCTGCCTAGCTCTGGACAGATGCAGAGGAGTAATTCCCACATGAATCACAGACAGGCAGCACAGGACAACTCAGGATTCAATGCCATGGGGCTTTGGCAAGGGACAAAATTTTCCTTCTGTCTGTGCCAGCTACAGTTCGGGCATCTACTGATGACAGAACTGGCTTTCCATTCGTAAAAGATGTTCCTTTCTCACCTTTGTTATCAGACCCTCAGCTCTTGAAAGAAGAGGATGATGATTAACCCTCTGTAGGCATTTGAGCCATCATCTTGATCCCCTGAAAATCTTACTTTAATTACAGATACACACTGGTGACATGGCTGCTGTTGCAGCACAGGCACACCAGTGTCTCTTCTGCTCCCAGAAAGGCCAGTTACACATTTTGCTACAGAGGATTAGGTAGGCTTCACCACTTCAATCAGCCTATTTATGTAGAAGGAATTGTTTCCCAACAGGGACTTTATTGCATTAGAATAAAATAAGTGATCGTGTCTGTGAAGCAGATACAAGAATGGTGAAGGTACTTATTGTTATATAACAAGTCTTAAGAGAAGTGGCTGAGGGAGCTGGGAGTATTTAATCTGGAGAAAAGGAGGCTCAGGGGGTACCTTATCTCTCTCTACAACCACCAGAAAGGAGATTGTAGAGAGGTGGGGATTGGTTTCTTCTTCCAAGTAATAAGGACAAAAGGAAATGGTCTCAGGTTGCACCAGGGGAGGTTTAGATTGGATATTAGGCAATATTTCTCCACGGAAACAGTGTTCAGGCATGGGAACAAGTTGTCCAGGGAAGTGGTGGAGTTACCCCCAGGAGATATTTAAAAGATGCATAGATGTGGCACTTAGGGACATGGTTTAGTGGTGGACTTGGCAATTCCGGGTAAATGGTTGGACTCGATGTTCTTAGAGGTCTCTTCCAGCTAAACAATTCTACTATTCTATGATTCTATGACCCAGAGTAGATTTTCATAGACTATTGTCACTAGAAACAGCTACAGGATAGTGAGTGCCTACTCTGATCTGTTAATCACAGTCAATGGATACACAGGTTAATCTGTTAATCTGTTAAAACATCAGTTTCTGCTACAAATAGCACATCTTCAAAAGCAAACCCTAACACATCAGTGAGCAAATCTTCATAAGCTGTTTCCGTATAGTGACACGAGAACAGCTTTGTAACCCCACCTACCAGTGCCCGTGAAGGATCCCGATGCATTGATTTGCCAAGACCAAAACAGAGTAGCGTCCACAGGTGCTTAGTTTGCCTTTTTGTACTTCGTCAGTGTCGTGCAACTGTTGGCGCCGTCAGCAAATGTGTCAGGTCTTGGAATAACAGCTACTTGTGTAGCTTAGGTACTCTGCCAAAAGGTAAGTGTTTTAAAGACTGAAATCATAAAGTATTATGAACATAAAGCCTGTGATAGCAAAGGTGACTCCTCAGCATTATGCACCATAGCAACATATTTTATCAAGGGCAGGAAAAGTCAGCTTTATCATCACCAATGTCATCACTCTTAAATACTGCATCCTAGGCAGTTTCCTTTTGGATTTGGACAGATGTTTTCCCAAGCTCTAGTTTTTGCTCTTTTAATCTCTAATAAACACAAGGGTCTCAATTAACAGTTATGAGTTGCTCTCACATGGCACAGGTGTGTGCAAAAAGCACACTAACTCCCCGACCGTGCCCTGGGCAGCACAGTGTGCACATTGCTATGGAAGCATGAGCACTGCGACAGCTCAGAAAAGAGGTGGGAAGCCTGGAGAAAGTCAAGCAGAGTACTGACAACATGGTCAAGGGCCAAGAGAACATGCCTCAGAGGGAGAGGCTAAAGGAGTTGGATTTGTTTAGTCTGGCAAAGAGGATAAGGGGCAGTATAATAGCAGTTGACATCTACTTGATAGAGAGTTACAAAAATGACAGAGTCAAACCCCTCTCAATGGTGCTAGACAACATAACAAGGAGCAATGGACACAGGCTGGAGCTTGGCATGTTCAAGTCAGACATTATGGAAATATTGCACTTGAAGGGGGGTGCAGCACAGGAACAGGTGCTTGGAGAGGTTATGAAAACTCTGTCCTCGGCAGCTTTTAAGACTCTGTTGAAGTCATGGCTCAACTCATTCCCAGCTGGCAACAGACCCACTTCTCATGGGAGGCTGAATGAGAGACCCCCAGAGTTTCCTCCCAACCACCATTTCTGTTTCCTGTTTCAACTCATCACCTTTACAACTCTGCAGGGACTTGTGCTTTAAAAGCACAATTTGCACTTCCTATTTTTTCACACTCTCAGTGAGCCTCTGAGCCCTGGAGATTTCAAATAAGGTCAGTGCTAGTCCTTCCTTTAGGCAGGGGGTGCCTTGCATGACTCTCCATGAAGGGGGCATGTCCAGAGCATGTCTTC
This sequence comes from Atrichornis clamosus, assembly GCA_013400975.1. Lineage (NCBI taxonomy): Eukaryota > Metazoa > Chordata > Aves > Passeriformes > Menuridae > Atrichornis > Atrichornis clamosus. Next base: position 213,673 of record WBMZ01005565.1, read on the forward strand.
CAGAGGTGAGCTTTGCTGTGAGGGAGGACTTGTGATCATGTATAAATAAACTGTCTTGCTGGATGTCATTATTAACACCAGGGTGCTTCTGATATTCCCAGAAGTGGAACTGTAGGTGGCTGCTGCTCTCAATCAGTTGCATCTTAGGTAGCAGCAGTGCAATGTTCTTGGGCTTCGGTTTTTGCATTTAGGCGACTGATTGCACATACCTTGTTCAGCTTCGTGTGACTCAGAGCAAAGGAGCACAAGAACAGAGTGCACCTAAAGCGTGTCAGTAACACACAGTGTTATGTAACACACCAAGCATTATACGGTGATGTGGTGTTTTATTAGTAATAGTAAGACAGGTGCACAGAAAGACGCACTTCATTATTCATAGCAGCAAATTTTAATGAGTTTCTGTGGTATCACATGGGACATAAGAATAACCATACAGTATTAAGCCAGTATTAGCCCAGTATCCTGTTTCTGATGGTGGTCAGTAGGTAAATATTGTATGGATAGATCAAATACAGAGTTCTTCCTTGGCATAATTCATCCTCCTAATCATTCTGAGTTATGGGCTCCTTGAAATGGCTTAATAGTTACCAGACTATCTATGCTTCACAAATTTATTAAATTCTCTTACAATTTATACTTTTGGCTTCCACAAATTTCACTGTCAAGGTGTACCAAAATTTAATCATGCTTCTTTAAATAGAACCCCTTTTTTTTGTACATCTTAAGCTTGCTGCTTCATAGTTTCACTTTATTCCCCCTAATTCTTGCATTATGAGAAATTGTGAAGCAGTCACAGAGGAGTGCTGTGATGACTACACTGAAGCATTCAAGATGAGTAATTTTGACTAATCTGTCCTTTGATTACATGATATTAAAGCAGAAGGAAAACCAGACCCTGCAAATAATGTATATCATCTTGCTGGTAGCTTTGATTTTCTGAAGATATTCTACAACTAGATACAGTCTAGCAGTGAAATGTCTCCCTCTGTGTGAAGCAGCATGAGCTAACAAATCATGCCCATGTAACACATATGCAGCAGTTGCTTAACCATTTCAGAGGGTTACCTTGGTGTTGTAAGATAAAGGAGAACAGAGCAAAGACGAATAATGGGGATATTGGTGTACTACAAACAAATCTCTAGAATGCTTAATTTCATGTCAGAGTTGACGCTGTCAAATCATGTTGTGAAATCTTCTGGTGTCCTTTATTGTGCAGTTTTGTAAGTAACACAAATCTTATTGATTTTCATCCCAAAATTGTAAGGTGTGTGGGTGTACATATATATATATATAAGCTCAATTTTCAAGCATCTCTTTCAGTTCCACACCAAAATCTGACCCAAGAGAAGACATGTCACTCTGAAAGCAATATCAATAAGTACCGAGGGTCTTGGGGAAACCTCTCTTCTGAGGTATCACGCTATTTTCATTATTTCCTTCCTTCAGAAGCTGAAAGCAAAGTGTGTCCACATGAAAATTAAAGGCTAGAATGATTCATGACTGCTCCTTAACAATAAATTACCGATGGATTTCTGAAGACCCCTATTCAATCCTCATTATAATCTCACAATATGCACTGCCATCTCTGCCCTTCAATGTTTGACGTAAATTATTTGAGGCAGTATGTATTTCTTCGTTGATACAAGAAATTGCAAGTGGCCTAATGGTTAGTGACAGAAGTTGACATATCAAAGGATTCAGAGAAACATAAACAAAAAAAAAAATCACCATCCCACAGCCCCTCCCCAATACTAAATTCCTCATTTTACAAAGACCATATAATCCTTTCTTTTTCAAACAAATACCACCGTATCACTGTTATTCTAGCATAAGCTAGCATAAAGCTTACAATAAGGACCTGTTTAATGTGCCTTTTAATAGCCCTGTTTGAAGGACTTCTTACTGACATCATATCGCTGGGCGATCCAGAGGGGATTACACGTGTCAGCCCAATCAATTGTGGTAATTGTAACACAAAAGACCTATCTGAGAGCTCATGCAGGCACAGCAAACCGTGCTTCTATATTCGCCTACCTTGTTAAAAAAAAATCCAGCTATTAAATTAATTGGCACTAAAAGCATGTAATAGTTATCTAATCTATTAATTTTTAGTTTAATATTAACTAGGGTGTCTCCTATGACAAGTATTTGACCTGTAGAGAAAGAATGGAGTAAGATCACCCGTGCAGTCTTTCAAGTTAACAAAATAGTTGCTTGAAGGAAAGAGGTGAAGGCATTCTTTAGCCTCTGCCTCGTACTCTAAGATTTTATTTGTTTTCATACAAGTATTGACTTTATGTGGGGCCAGCCCGGTTGTGCCTGACGCAGCATGTTTCTCTGCAAACTTCAGACCTTTCAGCCCAACCTGGGGGACAGCAGAGGCCACATTGCCACTCCACAGAGCATAGAGGGAGCATTCAGAGCTCACACGGTCGCAGAGGGGCACAAAGAGGTGACCATTCTGCTGGTCAAGGTGCGATGGGTACTGTCGGCTCCAGGAGTGGGCTCAGGAGCCCTCATTGCCTCCAGTACATCGGTCCATACTCAGAGAACAACCTGGGTGTCAGCATCCTCTTCCTGTCTCCATCACTTTGTTTTGCTTCTCTAAGCCAGGGCTCAGGGTAGGAAATCACCAGCCTGCCACAGGGCCTGCTGCTGTGAGGTGCTGAGAGCTCACACTCTGCTGCAGTCATGGCAAGTTGTGTTTAACTCCTTGCAGCACGAGCTCACTGCTCAGTCTGCAGCACACCCATGGCACCGGTCAGAGACAGCTCTCAAAACCAGCACACTTTCTCTAATTTGTATTTGTGTCACTGAGGTCAGGCTCAGCCCCACTAATTCTCAGTAGTGCAGGATTAGACCTGACACAAGTCCAAAACCCCTTTAGCAGTCAATTAGTTCTAATTATGGCAAAAAATCATTTGCCACCTTCTACTCCCCTTCAAGGAAAGGTTTTGGGAAAGCATCAGGAAGAGCAAGATAAATACCCAGAACACAAATCATGATTTCACCCTTTTGAAAAATGGCATTTAGGAGGTTGACATGATTTACTGCTCTCAGGAAAAGCTGTGTTTCTGTCTGGAGCACTGCAGGCCTGAAAGAGTGGCTGCCACAAGATGCAAGTGCACCTGAGGCATTATCCAGCACGACCCCATCAGCACTGCAATAACATACCCTGGGCAGTTCCTGTGGTGCCATAAAGTTGGCAGAGGGTTGCAGGCTAAATGCAGCAACACATAAGTGAAGAGTTTCAAAGAGAAAAATTAATTCCCTAAGAATACTCAGTCACCAACTAATTGTTTCTATTCCAAATAGTTAAAAAAGACCATGTCTTATTTATATGCAGCCTACCTGCCAAGGCTTTCTAAATACCTCACAAAACAAATAAGCATTAAAGGGAACCAAAGTGATCTCACATAGCAAAGCTTTCCGAAGATCCAACACTGCCCTAGCAGTGAAACTAACACCCATTTTTCCCCTGACATTCTTGGGCAGACAAAGTCAACAAGAAGGGTTAAAAGTTATATCCTCTTTTTAGGCCAAATTAAATGACCCCCTTGAAAATTACACATTTTTGTACGTGCAAAAATAGACACTCTTTTGTGTTGTCACCGACCAGGACTGAGCAGTGATGAGTGCAACAACCAAAGACCTTTCACAAGTAATGCACAAGCACAGTTATTGCAAACTTGTCTGCAGTGTTGAAAAATGAGAACAGATATTAAGTGTACACATATTTCTTCTGAAAACACATCTTCCACTGCTATCCCAGTAAGGTGAGCAGTAAAAACAATACTGTAGTTTTCAAAAGACTAAGCTGGCTCATGTCTATAAAAGTGCTCAAATCTTCCAGTGGTAGGGCAACCTTAGGTCATTAGTCTAACACAAAAATAAATGGTATTTTGGTGACCCAATCATCTGCAAAAATACAATTCAATAACATTCTTTCAAAGGAAAAAGGAATTTAAAATAGAATCCAAGTAGGGGTGCAAATGTGCCAACAGATATAGTGTTCTAAAGAAACACTGAGTGTTGTTGGTATTGAACTCCTTATGAAATGAACATAAAAACCAGAACCTCTGAAAAGCATCGTACCTGAAAAGCATGAATATTGAATAAACCAGATAAACTTGTCAGATGAAAGGCAAATATACCATATAGAATCGTGTCTGTTTGTTCCCTCTAAACATGATAAGTTATTACTCTTCTTCATACTGGTCCCTTCATGGTGAGGAGTGTGAGTGGATGACTCTATTCAATGCCCAGGATTTGAAGGTAATGTCTCAATCAGTTTTCCTTTTTCCAGGGAGGAAACTGGAGGTATGGTAGCAATGCTACAAATTATTTTTATGTTAGTCCCCTCTCCATTTAATTGTTTCATAGAAATTGCCTTTCTGAAGTGTGCTTCTATCTGATTTTTCAGATTTTCTTTTCCTACCTTCACCCCTTGCAGTGTTTTCTATGGACACCATCATTCATCCCTCCACAACCCAAATAACTAAAGAAAGAAAAATCACTGCATTTTAAGAAGACCAAGAAGGAAGTTTTAAACTTTTTGCTCATCATCTGCACAATACCTATCCCACTGAGCTGGGCAGAGTACAGGGCCATGAAAGAGGGTGGAGAGAGCAGCTCTTTCACACCTGAAAACTGTGAAAGAAGAAAAGAACCAAGCTTTCTGCCATATCTGGCAACTCTCTTCTCTGCCTTTAGTTACCAGCTGCAGAGATGAACATACTAGAGAGAGCCAAGATACAGATTTAATAGTGCAATATTCCTGCCATTTCCCACTAGCAGTGTTAGCACCCAATGCTAACAACAATTAGGTGCAAAGGCAGAGGTTAGTGTTATATCTCAAAATTCAATCAGAATTGATCTTCTCTTCTAATCTAAATTACAAATAAAATATATTTTCTTTACGAACACACAAAGATTACTAAGCATCTCTACTCTGCTTAGAATAGTTTCATTTTAACTTCCAATGAACAACAAGGCCAGAATCTCAGCAGTAGAACTTTCTTACATTCTTTTCTGTTGATTTGTTAGTGCTCTTGAGTGATAAAAATCATGATTTTGTTAATAAGTGGAGTTAGTGAAGTATGTTTGGAATTTGAAAGAAGTGTTGAACTCACGGTGTGCATCTCGTTCAAGTTAGGCAGCCTTTTGCAAGCCAAGGAAAGGCTCAAATGCAAAATACAAATTATTCCTTGTCCTTCACAAGTGCCTGACAGCACTGATCCCTCTGAGACTGTGGCACATGAGTTCCCTTGCAATACCAGTCCTGGCTGTGCACTGGGCACCGAGGCATCTTGGTACAGTGACAGTAGCAGAGACATTATCTGAGGCTGCTAGAACTGCAAAAATGTAGAAAAGAAGTTACTGCTTTAATCTCGGCAGGATAAAAGGGCATGAGGGCTTTGTCTTTGCTGTTCTTTGGATGCCTGAACACTTCTTTTCTGTGTGGCAGCATTTCCCCACAACATGACAGGTCAGTGTGCTGTGTTTGGTCAGCAACAGAGCGTTATTTCACACAGCACATGGCAGCAGGGGAGGACAGGGAATACTGTGGTTGATCCATCACAGTACAGCTCAGGAGGTGCATGTACAACTCATATTCTTCTGTACAACAACTTCTATGATCCTGAGCAATTCCTTTATCTTTTCAAAGCCTGGTTTCACACTTGTGTTGGTGCTTTCTGCTCCTCTCTGTTAAACTTTGCATGTCTGGTTGAGCCAAATTGTAGCTGAATCTTAAAGTGAGATATAGCGAAGTATGGTTTTTTCATGTACGTTTTGCAAGGCATCCCTTCCTCTAGGCACTGCTGTAGTACAAATTATCATTAATAATAATATGTGCTTTGCAAAGAGACTTAATTCTATAATTATATGTGTAATTATATAGGGAAAAGCGAGTAGTCTGAATAGGTGTCATTGTGTCCTGGCTAGAAAAGAATTTCTGAGGCTGCGGAGCTTTCCTTTTCTGGCACAGGAGGTGCTCGGGTAGGAACAACCCATAACCCACACCATGAAGCAAGATGTGACATTGTCCCTACACAAGGTCTGGGTGCAGACAAAGGGGAGCAAATAGTTCCCAAGGCAAAGAACAAGAGGATGCCACCATCATCATCATGGCAGTGCAGCTAGCCTACGGTCCTTAAAATGAACCAGAAGCTGGGCAATTTGGCTTTGTCTGAAAGCTGGAAATTATGTACAGTGACACAGCATAAAAATGAACTTTGGCTATTTTCCCTTTTCCTCCTGGGCTCACACACTCAGACGTCATCAGATATTTGCCCACAAAGAGCTTGACACTGAGAAAGCTGGGAGATGGTGGTGCTTGAACTTTTTGGTTCCATGTCTGTGCCTCCAGTTATCACCCACACTCAGAGTGGTTAGAGGAGAGTTTGGTTTGATGTTTCCTTCCACAGTGCAAGCATCCAGCTGTGCTGACCAAGGTTTCACACCTCTTCAAGTTGGAAGAGAGATGGATGGCATCAAGGGTGAGTGAGCAATCCTGGTCCTCAGGTGGTGCCCCCAAAGGCATACATATATATTCTGAAATATTTAGGGAGAAAGAACCAAAGGATCTGCCCCCGTGAGAAGGTTGGAAGAGGAAGAACTGATGTGGATTTGGTCTAAGTCAGTTAAGGGTGCTTGCATCACACCTCTGCCTCTTAGGAATAAACTGAAAGACCAAGAGCACCAAGAACCATGGTGAGGTTCATTAAATTGAGCAGGGAAGAGATTTTCACCCAGCAGTAAAGAAGCAAAAAAAAATGAAGACCAAGAAAGATCACCAGCATCTCTATGGGTCTGTGTTCTCTGTAGAGAAGTTACCAGGCATCAGCAGACCGTAATTCAGAAGCTGAAACAGTCTCCAGTGTGAAGAGAGGGAAAATTAACCAATCACACTGAATTGAAACATAATTCTGTAAAAAAGTAGCCTTGTCATCGGATAAAACATGATAAAATACAATAAAATAGACTTGTACCAGACTTTTTGCTATCTCAAATAAGTTTTGACTCTCCACTGTGATACCTATTGTCACAAGAAGACAGATGGTGTTGACACAGTGTGCGATTACTGAGATAGATTTTCTTGTCCAAGACAAATATTTTAATTGAAGAGAAAATAAATATAAATTACATTTCTTTTTGAGCTATAGTTGTTTGAGATCCAGTGGGGAAAAACAGTTATCGCAATATTGTTATTTCATGTTTCTTTTCCTAAGTGGCAAAAATGCATTCAAAATCTGAAAAATCCAACCAATGCAAACGTTCCCTCATGTTTCCTGTATTCCTGGATTGCAGCAGTGATGACAGTCAGATATGGCATGAGAAGGGTGTGGAAAATGGAAACAGATCATACCCAGCCCTGCCTTCAAACACAAGGAGCTTCACCTGTGCTCAAAGGGAAGATCTAGGAAACCTGGCAGAGGAAGTTAACACATCTGGAGTGCTTTGGCTGTCATGTAAAATTTGAAAAATGTTTAACCCTGTTGCAAAACTGGTGCATTGTAGCAACCAACTTTCTTAAATTATACCTTTTTTAATTCTATTGGTTTCTGTAATTGTCTATAGACTTCTATTTAATATACTTCTTGATACCTTTTTTTTAATTAAATCTCCTAGGATTTTCTAGTCAAGAGAACATATACTCCTCAAAACAAATGTGGACCTGCAGCTCATACCCCCATGGCTGCTCTGCTCTGATGCCCAGAGAAAGCCTTTCAGGGTATACTGAAAAACAGACTGCGGATGGTTTCCTCATACTCTAATGTAGACTCAGATAGATGCCCTTAGTCAAGTCACATAACCATATGCATCAATTTACAGTTTATAGTGCTCTTGTGAGGCTGTTATGCTGCCCTCTGAGGCTGTGCTGGGGAGAGGTGCATTCAGGCTGTCCCTGCTGCAGGAATTCCTTCTGCAGCAGCATCCCGCCACGTCCTGTCTAGCAGCACCTGACAGGATTCCAGTTGGAGCTTGCACTTTCAGTCAAAGGCTTTCAAGTTTGATCCCTTCAAATCTCTGAAGTTCACCCGTACAATTACCTCTGCTGTTCAAAGCAACCCAGGGCTTAGATGGAAATAAAGAACACGAAAGGATTTCCCAGGGTGCTCTTGGAAACTTAGGAAAAAAAAAATACAGAGAAGAAAAAAAAATAAAAAGAAACAACATTAAACCTTGAGCTTCTTGCAGTGGTGGCAGTTTACTTGACAATAAAAGGCCAAATTCTGCTCTCGGAGAGTGAGGGCAGCTGGAGCTGTGCAGAGCCATGAGTTCTGGTTGTCCCACACACACGGCAAGGACAGCCTTCAGGATCCCTGAGAACCTGGAAAGGGATTTTGCCCTAGAGATCCCTGAGGACTTTGCTGGCCAGCAGACACCCCTCTCTCAAAGTGTCAGTCGCATTTTCAGCTGGAGACAGCAAGCCCATGCGATGCAAGCTCTGTCAGACTGAGGCTCTAATCCAGTGTTTTATTAGGGATGGATTGATAAAAAAATTGCTATTTATAGGACAAACCATGTATTAAGCAGCATGACATACAAAAAGAAGCACCCTTTCCTTTAAAACTGCTAACAATGAACTACAGATTTTAAATACTGCTTACACCTTATGCCCTTCCTTGCTTCATCTGTCCTGTTTCCAGCTTTGACCTTACTTCCTGCATTTCTCTCTCTTTTTTCTCTTGCTAATTAGAGATATTTGTATTCCTTAGGAGGTCATCTGATCTTGCTGCTTATTTCCCACTTGGATCAAAACTCTTATAAAAAAAGTTTAAGCTTTTAAAACACATTTTACAAGATACCTATATATATAACTAACCTCTTAGGATCAGGCTTGACCTACATCTTTTTATTCTATCATAATAGGCTTATCTTTACCTGATGCTTAAAATATTCTTTTCACCTGAGTGATTCTGTCATTTACACTTTCTTTCTCTTTCTGCCTCTTAAAAAAACATTACAAGGAAAAGAAAACCCGTCTATTGGATACAGCCTGTTTGCACTGGGCACACATGTTTATGAATCAGATAAGACCTTTGTGTGTCAGGTAGGTGGTGGCACTAAAAGCTTTATATATCACGACATCAAAGCAGCGAGGAGATGAAAGAGCATATTTTTGCATCATAAACAGTATTTACATATTGTGATATTCCAAGAATCTTTCATTTAAACAGGTGGAAAAACAGGGAAGCAAGTACACATGTAAAGCAAAGTCTTACTTGTGGTTGATGATTAAATTTTATATGGCTTTGATATAACCACTGCAATTAAGCACAGTGATGAGCAAGGACTTGTTTTGCTCTTTATAGGGTACACATTGTTTACTAATCCCAGGTTCATATGATAAATCCATCATCATCTGGGCACAGCTGCAAATGTAGTTTTAAAAGAACGATCTTCACCCTATGGAACAAATTTCAGACTTTTTATCCCTCCTGTGAACCCTTTATTTCTTCTTCCCCTCCCTCCTTGAAATGTACTATCCTTAAAAAAAAGGCAGCTTATATATATTCAGACTTTTTGGTTGTTGGTAGCTATTTAATATGACAAATGCTACCATTTGTCAAGCTCCAGATAGCATATATGCAGAGTAAACAGAGGCTGCAGCTTCATTTACCATTTCAGTCAAAGGTGGCTGTTAAAAACTGGAACATTCTCAATCACCACAAATCAACACACCGCAATTTTCACTTTTCCTGATTTTGAGCATTCATCACCACTTGCTCTTCACCCTTGAAAAGAAGGGCAAAAAGACAAATTACTTTAATTAGGAATTAGTTATGAGAGAATGAGGTGTTCTAATTATATCTAGAACCTCTTAAATAGTTTCACTCAGGCTTATTTGATTTCTTAATTACTGAAAGAGAAAAGCTGCACACAAATTGCACCAGTTTTCGAAAACAGAAATGATGTCTTTCATCTGATATTATGGATTAGTCTACAATGAACAGTAGTAAGGAAATAACACCTCCAAGACAGCACATGCATTAGCACAGGATAATTTTTTTTTGTTGAAACATTAGATAATCACCTTCTTCCATATCTCAAAAAACATAATTTTATACACTATGGTGTGAAACTATAGATGTGACAGGCTGTAATGATTTATTTATGAGACGTTATTCTTTGATGCAAGAATACATTAGGTTATGGATCCCATTTCCACAAATATGATGTGTCATGCACTGCATCTGAGCTCCAGTAAGACACTGTAGGCTGTGAGGTTCACTTTGTATATATAAAACTGTGTATAAATATATATTTTATGGCTATATCAGCAGCCAGACTTGCAAACAGTTTCCCTTTCATCAGATCCTTCAAAACCTATTTTTTCCAGATCCATCTGAAAATATATATGGAACTGGAGATAGGGTCTAGGAGAATGTGACAGGGGCAGTATTTGATTATGAATGCTTTGAATACTGTTCTTTGTTATGGATGTTGAATGTATCTATTTTATCTATTTCAGGACTTCTCAGATTATTCTGAAAATAACTACTGTGATTGTCAGCAGCACTTTTTTCAACTATTCCCGCCCTTGTCTTTACAACATTGCTACAACAGGATCAGAGGGTGCAGCTCAAATTTTAAATCTCTCTGAAAGTTGCTTTCATTGTATTTTTTCTTTCCTTCCTATGTTCTCTTACTGATGGAAAAGCCCTCAAAAGTCTCGGTGTTGGTTGGACTCCTCTCCCTGCGAAACCACTGAGCACTGTTTGCCACATCTGCTCGGGCCAGGTTAGGACTTGATGGCCAGTGACTCTGAGATTGAGCATGGGGAGAGGCTGCAAGGTCCCAGCATCTCTTCTCTCATGGAATATTCCTGTTTGAGCAGTGGCTCCTTCTGGCAGATGGAAAATAACATAGCTAAATTATTTGTGCAAGGGGAGGAAAAAGGGGCTGGGAAAAGGTCAGGCACGTCATGCATCTTGCAGAAATTTTTTAATATCTTTTGAAAAGTTTTTTTGGAAGGTTTGATAAATTGAGGATTCAGGAGCAAGCCTACATTTACTGAAAAAAATCTCTTAGCAATTAGTTTTCTTTTTATGCATGTATAGTGTTTCAGGGTCTTCTTGTGATGGAGCAGCAGGATCCCAGGGCTTTCAAGAACAGTTACTTACTTTCTTTATCACAAGTTATGATGAGCAATATATGCAAACTGAGACATGTTTATTATCAAGCTTGACACTAAATACTATTAATTTTTTTGATATATCTAAATCTGATATTTGCAGCCATTGATTTCCAGTGGGATAAGTTTGTGCAACAAATGTCTAGGTTTTAGAAAATCAGATATCCATAATAATAGAGGAGGAAGAGTTCAGGTTTCCTAGTTCTTTGGAGCTGCTCATGCAGTAAAAAAAACCTGGTGACACTGAAGTGTCCATTGGCACAGAAAGCACTGCAAAGTGTCATAGTCAGGAGAGGATGAGGGATTTGTAGCAGCTCTGAGATGGAGACTGTCCCACAACTAAAAACCTGGAGCTGACTATAAACAAGACCCAGAGCAGCAGAAAAAGACAGATGAGTGTCAGGCATGTGTCACAAGAGTCTGTGCTGGGTCTGCAGGTGGGTATGAGAGCTGAATATGTGTTGTTTTATTTCATTGCTTGAAAAAAAAATCCTTATAACTGAAATTTTTTCAGTAGAAATCTGATTTTTTGGCTTTAATATTTCATTAACATGATTTTTTCTTCTGCCTTTGAAATGGCTTGATTTTTAAACATATGTTACTATATGCATAGGAAAACATCAGTAATAAATATCAGTAATAAAAACTGCACTGAAATATGCCATAGCTGTCAAATAAAATATTGCATTTATTCATTATTGACTCAAACTTATTGCAATTTCTGGTTTTATTGAAGTTCAGATAGGAATAGTTTCAAAATGTAAAATATTTTCCAGATACAGGAAAAATAATTCACCTCACCGGTTTAAAACCCAAAAAAGTGAACTAAGGGCAGTTTATCGTCCCTGTTAAAAACCTCCTATGACAAACATTCATCCAAATATCATTTAGAAATGTGTACTGTCTCCAGTCCCTGTGGAGTTTATGCTATCCATTAACTTACTTTTGAGATCAGAGACTCCCTGTTACTGTTTACCTAAAAACCTTGTGCCTAAAGCTTGTCTGCTTTCCCAATACATCAATCAGGGTAAAAAAATCTCTTTCTTCCTCCTATATATATCTTGTCCTACCCATATCTTTAAACTCTCATGACTTCATTAACACCACTATATTAAAATTGATGAATCTTCACGGCACAGGTTAAATCAAAAATAATAGTAATTCATTGGAAACTTTTTCTAAGCAATTTTATTTCCCAGGAAATTTCTAAGTTTTCCCTCTAAGTCCTTTGGTTGCTTCAAGGGCTATTTCTTATTCATTAGGATATGTGTGTACATAAAGTGTTCCCCCAAAAGAGGGTTATCCAAACTTGCATGCTCATGGCACCTTCTGCTCCCACTCCATTGAGAAGGAGAAAGATGGGGAAAAAGATGTGGCTGTTGTAACTGATCCTTCTACATTTCATGAAAAATTATCTTCCTGTGACAAAGATGTTTCTTCTACCTCATGGAAAGAGGATGATCCATTGCTTGCTCCAGTCTCCCATACTCCTGCAGAATCTGCCTCCATCACCTCTATTCAAAGCCAGGTCTCTAGCGGGCAGTGGGTGGTTGTCACCTAATTACACAGAGGGACATAAATGTGTATATTATATATATAGTGTACATTTAAGCTAGTCACCCCAGGCTGAGGGCATAGTCAGTGACAACCTCAGCAGGCTGCACAGGTAGGAACCTTGGGTGTGATTCGTGTCACCCTAAAGTAAATGTCCATGATAGGCCAGGCAAATTGCACCTTAAAAGCACTTATTGCTCTTCCTTGACTATAAAGGGAACCCAGAGCGATTAGCCCAGCTGTGCACATCTACTTTGTAGATGTTGAAAGATAAATGACACAAATCCCACCCTCTCCTGTACAAACATCTGAAGAACTCGCCGTAATGACGGTGGTTTAGCTGTGGCCTGCAGAGCACATAACAGCACCATGTGGGGATGTTTCTGGCTGCTCTCTGGTTGCTGCTCAGCATCAGCAGTTTGCAGGGGTGTCTCAGGGCACCTGTGGCTGCAATCACCGACAGCCTTCTGGTAGGAAAGGCCCAAATCTCAAAAGCTTTAGAGATTCATGGATGGGATTCAAGTCTTGGAATTATGCAGGACCAAAGCAGGACATTTCCTTTCCAGGCAGAGATCAGAAAAAAAACCCCACTTTTCTTCTTGAGAAGGTCAAGGTCATTTCTCAAGTGGAGGAATAAATTGCTGATACCTTCAGGAACTCCAGAGTCTGATGAGAACAGTCTCAGTCTTATCCTTAGGATCTACCCAAGGATCTGACCAGGGATGCATCCTGTAGTTGTATCATCGCCTCCATGAAGTGTTGGAGCCTGCGGGAATACAGTGAGTCAAGCTCACCAAATAAACAGCAGAAAAGAGAAACGTTCTCACTGAGTTTCCAGCTACTGCCTTTCAAGTATCTTTAGGTATTTTATGATTATATTTTCCTTTTTCCTTTTAAGCCTACAGTCACAAGAAGTTCTGGGATCTATCTACCAACTCCTATTTTTCACCCATTTATTTTTAATTTCTTCAAAAGTTTGTACCTTGACAATCTTCCCCCAAACCAGAGCCCTGCCTGTGACTCCCTATGGAGCCCCTGCAATGATGTCTCTTCATTTAGATGGGGCACTGGACAAAGAGAGGTGTGGAGCTCTCTCTTCTCCCTGGGAATGGCGTGCATTGCCTCTGGAGCAAATCCCAGCTCTTGCTGGGACAATAAGTGAGAGATTTCATCGTAATAACTTTAATATCTTTCAAATGGCTGCATGGATGGATAGAGTCCTGGAAGAATATACACTAGAGGGTAGTCAGGGAGCATGATTAGTATTGGGAACAAGTATTTTTCTTGGCAGTGTACAAGCGTGCCATTTGATAGATAGTGAAACACTGCAAGAATGCTGCTCAGTAGCAGATGCCAAACATTCTCCTGTGTGCATTGAAGAAAATTTGTTTTGTTTTGTTTTGTTTTAAAGCATAGGGAAAGGCTGTGGGCTTCCCACTGTCTGCACAAGCACTCATGGCAGTACCTGCCTCCCTGCTATGATTGCAGCATCTGGGACCATTTTCCATCTGTGCTGCTGCTTCTCCCAGCCTTGTTTACCAGGGTTAATAAACCATTTGAAAACAGTGACCTGGCTCTGATTTGGTTCTACATCTCTTTGGAGGGGCGCAGACCTCTATCATCCTCATCTTTCACACATAAACATGCACAGAATCTTGTTTCCAGATTGTCATCTCTCAGATGGAAAAATATGCAAAGAAAAAGGGAGGGTATTTCTCAGTAGTTTGTGTTCTCCTTTAAATTAAAACAAAGTTCTATGTTGACAAGGTTTTGACTTGATATGTTTTAATCTATAACCATATACTTTGGAATAAAATCTTCAGGTATTTAAAGATAAAAAAACTCAACAGTTATGTAATTTCAAAAAAGTGTCTAGTGGGCATCCTGAACAATGAACTTTAGATAAACATTTCCTAAGGATTTTTTAGTGCATATGTATCATCTGCTTTACACTACAGACTCAGACTACTTCTTGTCCGAGGTGTTGATGATTTTTAACCTAAGGCATCTCGGAGCACAATGTGACATGGTGCTTGCAAATGCTCCTTTGGAGTAATTGCAGCTTATGCCAAGAAGTTAATAGATTAGCTTTGGCATTATAAAATATCATAGATCTGCACTAATCTATGTATTAGAGTCCCACCTATATATTTACCATCAGTATCCAACACACCTCTACTAAACTAGCCCAGGATGTGGAAGACGGCTCCTTGAAATCACTGTGGAAAAACATTAACGAACCATGGTATTTCCAAAGCCATCACTGGCACTCTGCCATTGTATTAACTTGCTGACAGTATTGTATTTCTTCAAAAATTAAGTGCCAGGATGAAAAAAACCCAGCTCTTGGCCCAGGAGATGGATTGCCTGAATGCCTACTCCAGTGCAACACAGCTGCTCTGAATCACCCAGGTGAAGCACTTCACTCCTGTCCCGAGTTGGCTTTCTCAGATGTGGCCTTCTCCTTGTAAGGGGTCGGACTAGCTTTCCTCTGAAACAGAGATTAGTGGACAAATCTGGAAAGCTAAACAAACCCTTCCTTTTGAACTAAGCCCAAGAGAAACATCTGGGTGAAAGAAAAGCCATCACAAAGCTTTTCCCCCAATTCAGACTCTTCTAAAGTTTGGAAACAACACTTCATTCTTTTCTTCGGGCTTGTGAAAGTAGAAGTGTTTTCCCCTCCTCACGATTTTACACGTTCAATCATGCTACCTGCTATACCTGGAACACTCTTTCACATCCTTTCATGAAATCTCCTCCCACCTCTCTGTAAAAAGCCCTCTCAGTAGTGCTTCCTCTTCTTTTCCTCCAAGGTCACTGCTTTCCTGAGAATTTGCATCACCTGTGCAAGTTCTTCATTTTGTCCATAGGAACCTGTGTGTTCCTCAAGAATACCTACTTTGACACACGTATCATTACTGGGGAAGTAAACCAAAGCCCAACTGAAATTAATGGCAAAATTCCCATCGACTTCAACAGAGCCAGGATTTTGCTCAAAGTATTCAAATGAGGCCTCAGTTGGATGTCTGTGATGCAGCTATTTCTGTGTGCAAGGGCAAATCACATCTGCCATCTGCATTTAAAGCACATTGAACAGCTGATGTTTTCAGTGCTGTATTTCTATCTAAAATAACCCATTTCATCTGACAACAACGTAGAATTTTTTATATCATGAAAAAACCAAACTAAAAAACAAGCTAATTTATATAAATCTTTCGGGACTTTCTCTTCAACTTGCATATAGATAGATAGATAGATAGATAGATGTATTTGCAGATATCTTATCTACATGATGCTGTTTCCTTGAGCACCTCAAACAATAAATTGAAACATGCCTCATGGTAACATGGTTGGGTATTTTTCTCTCACCCACGCACATACCTACAAAGGTATAAAATACAACTCTTGAAAAGATTCAAGATTGAAGGGGGAAAATAATCTTATTATGCAACAATTTATTGTCCTGCCAAATGTGGGTGCCTTGAAAGCTTGAACAACCCGCCAACACACCTGTGTACATTGGCATTAAGTTAAATCAATAACAAAAAGCAGGCCTGAAGCCAATTACCTGTCACATGGAGATTCATTTTAAGTGCAGATTTTACAAGCATAGCTTGAATCATATCTAAGTTATAAGATAGTCCACATAAGAAATTTACAAAGATGTTTGAATTCAGAGTAGCGCTTACCAAAAGAGCCATGTATAAAAGAACATGTTATTAAAAAGCACTCAACAGCCATAATAACAATCTTTTCCTTCATAGCAGAGCAATTTGTAGTAATACAGATATGAGAAAAAAAAATGCATTTTCTTTACAGTTTCTTGTGATCAACTTCTTATATCAGATAGGTCAGAAAAATGTCATTCTCTGTTTCCAATGTTTCATTGCCTTGATGCATATATGTCACATACTAAACATTTATTGCTTTGTTATGACTTTTAAATTCGTTCTTTCAACTCAGTTGCTGTAGGTTTAGAGCTGTTCTCTGCAAGCCTGTATGATAAACACTAATCACTTAAGGTATATTCATGTGTTAGTATGAATCATGGTGGATTTAAAAAGCAATGGTTTTCACATTAAAGATGTTACTCATAAAAGCTGTAACTGATATTTCACCGAGCACCCATTTTCCTGGAATCCTGAAGGCTGATATTAAACATGATGAATCAACAGTTTCTTTCGACAAACCAAGGCTGTTTCTCCACCAAGGTCACTGTATGTTGTCAGAGCAGAACTGGTTTGTGGATTTCAGGACATGCTGGGGCTTGAAGACTGGAAGGGATGCCATCATATTCTCTCCTCTTAAACACTCTCCCAGCCATCCTCATACTCTTTCAAAGTTAGTTAATTTGATTAAAATGCTATCTAAGTCTTCTGGAAATTTATCTTATAATGAAATCATTTTTCTGCTAATATTGGAGGAGTTTGGTGGTGATACAGTGCTCATTAGATGCTGGTATCACTGGTTGCAAAGATGGGAAATCTTGTTTTACAGTTGTTTTAGGCACTCATTACTTTTATGAGCTGGTAAAATTTTGTTTTGCTAGGAATTTGATCAAGTTAAATTTAGATTAGATATAAGAAAGAAGTTCTTTATTGTGAGGGTGGTGAGGCACTGGAGCAGGTTACTCTAGAGAAGCTGTGGCTGTCCCATTCCTGGAAATGCTCAAGGCCATGTTGGATGGGGCTTGGAACCACCTGGTCTAGTGGAAGGTATATCTGCCCATGGCAGGAGAGTTGGAACAACAAAATTATTCTCTTTAATGTCTCATCCAATCTAAATCAGTCTATGATTCTGTGATTTACTAAGAAAAATAATAATGCAATGTTGAAGATACATTAAAGAGGATCCCACTGCAGCAATTGCTAATTGCTAGTATCTACTGAACTAAAAGATTATTTTACCTTCTTCCATGCATCATTTATTATTTCCATTGATGTAAGGATAAAAGGACCCAGAGAAAATGGAAATGTCAATCATAAATTCTCTGTACACTTGTGCCCTAATTTCTATTTTACAAGTGTCATAGAAAAAGAGATCCTAAATGTAGAGGTGTTAAAACTAATAATTGATTTTTTGTTTTGTAGGAGGTGACAAGAATTTTCTCCCACAAATCAAAATTATCATAGGAAAACTGATTTTATTCAGTAGAGGCAGGGTGTAGAAATATGCAAAAGAGAACTTACAATGTTTAAAGATAAATTTAGGAAAATTTTACCACAATATTTGTGATGGACATAAAGATAAGAGTTTGCATTTGTGGATGGGGTTGTGGAGAGGGAAAGAGGAAGAAAGGACAAGAGACAAGGAAGAAATGCCCATCCAGGACAGGCATGGTCAGGGAACATGGGGCAAGAGGGTGTGCTGAGAAAGAGAAGTCCTGGAAAGGCCAGGTAAATAAATTCAAGCCTCTGGGGTATACAGAAAGTGGAAAGAGAGAGTGTGAATAAATTCCATATAGCTTTACCATTTTCACACTGGAAATATTGCTTCAGAGTTAAACAAACTGGCCATGGACAAAAGGCAAGTCCTGGCTGAGGTGAACCAGAGCAGTCAAAAGACTGCACGGATGAGTGAGGAGAGTGAAATTTTAGATGACAATTAGGGAAAAAGAAAGAGAAGAGATGGTAGAAACTGCAAAGGAGTGAAAGTAGGAAAAATAAGGAAAGACAGTAAATGAAACCATTAAGTGCTAGAACAGTGGAGAGAAAGAGGATGAAAATGCTCTACTATAAAATTTCACTTTTGTTGCAATGAGCACACCACTACTTATTAAGAAGTGTTTTTAAAACTTTATTATGAATGTTATCTTATTTTTCTTATTTTCTTGTAAATGTAGGTATCCACAGTGATTGTGGGCTATCATAAAAGGTGACACTCAATAGAACATTTTCGACTGTTTACAAACAACTCTTTTCCCTGCCAAACCTGACTTTGTACACTCTTGGTTTTTTTACTGTAAAGTCTGTGTTTTCTAAGACTATCTACATATTTGGGCATTTTCTTCTGAAAATTTTGTTATTCTTTAAATATCAAGATGAAAGAAAACAAAAATGTTTAGATTCTTCCTCTCATACTGACCGATCCTTCAATAAAGATTTAGAGTAGTGTTAGTATTTTATAAATATATGTATATAATTTGCATCTTGAAGTCACTGCTAATGAGTAAAAGATGGATTAATTTTCCTGTGCTAATATACCCAAGCCTCTACACTAATAAAGTGCTTACTTGAGTTACTTTTTCTTTTTTTCACTATTTCAGATCTTAACTTGTTGCCTAACTATTATCCGAATAATGGCACAATTTCCTCCAGAATCATTAAGTGGAGGTTCAGTTGTTCTTTCCCCGGACTTTACAGTATCTGGATCCTGTTTCTGAACTAGGGCTACTCTCCTGAACAGCTGAAACAATGTTAAATGGTGTCATGAAGGGACCCTTGCAGCCGCTGAAGTGCAGTGCTTTTTTGGGCTTCTAATTTTTATGGCATTACCTGTGAGTCATTTGATCTCAAAAGCAACTGAACAACTTCTTGTTTGCCCTCTGTGTGTCCTGCCTTGGCTAAGAGGTGTCTCTGCTCTGCTGTCAGGCAAAATGTCTGGCTGCTATCTGCCAAAGCATAAATCTAGAACACATGATAAAACTTTTCCCCAAAAGTTAAAGATTAAATAAAGAAAAATATCTTAAAACATATCATTTTCCAAGAGAAGGAAAAAAAATATAAGAAAACCCTTAGAGCTTCCTTTCATAGTTTTAACACTGGAAATAATTAAAAAGCCTACACCTCATTACCAGGTACCTCCTTTGAAGCCTCTATTTACTGGGTGCCATAAATACTTAGGAGTTATCAGTATCTGTTGTAACCTGGCAGTATTCTCAGATGGAGGATTACTAATTAATTAATGGAGAACTACTGAGTCAGAACTACTTCAGAGTGTGTCCCAGTTACAGTGTTAATAATGGTGCAAGCCAAGCAGAGGGCAGGAATTTATCCTTGAGATCCAGCTCAAAGATGGCACCGAAATGCCAACAGCTCCCTCTGCCCTGCTTCAAGTTGAAAGAGTTGAGAGCTTCCGCCTTTGGAAAAAAAAAACAACAGATAAAGATGCTTTAGTTCAAATTTGCCAAGTGCATATGTAACCTCCCCCAAGCTAGAAAGATTTCCTCATTGTTAAACCAGACCTTGACCTCAGATATACCATAACACACACCAGCCAGGCACAAAACGGGTTTCAACTCTTAACCTAGAGATGCCTGCTGGGCAAATGCACACAAAATTGTGGTCACCACAGTGCTTACGGACTGGTCCAGAACCCTATTTGAAATAAAAATTTTCTAGTTGCTTTCTCTAGAACTTATCAAAATCATCTCCTTAGACTTTCATTTAATACTCAAAAAGCACATAGGATTTGAATCATGATATCAGCTGCATCTAAAGACATTTGCAAATAGAAAATGCTCTGTGTATGATTCCTCTGTAAGAAGCAGGATTTGAATTTTGGTAGCAGCTGGTGTGGTAAAATTTTTGAGTGCAAAAACTGTATGTTGACAAACACAACTCTGCACCATAAGAGAGGCTAAAACAGGCAGAATATTTACAGTGCTGTGTTTAAAAACTTGGAGCTGTTTTCCCAGTTTTGCATCCCTCAAAGCACCATACACTTTAATAATTTGTATTTATGTGTTTGTATCTATTTTCATGTGTATACTGCACTGCAGGAGAAAAAAATCTGTTTTTTTTAAAGTGAAACTGATATTTCATTATTCTTATGCAGCTTTGCTGGGCCACAGTTTCCAGTGTGAAATAGATCTCACTGAGGCTTGTAATGTTAAGTAGTTGGTGGTGAAACTACAGACACTTTCATATAAAATGCCATGGAGCAAAGTTATTGCATGCTTCAATATTCTTGTTTGAGACCACTTCTGACTTTTATGATCACCCTAACTCAAACTTAAGTAACAGAGAATGTGTCAATACAACTTTCCCTTTAAGTATTGCTAAGGAGCATGCAGGAGCCCACATGTTTGCTTAACTGGCCCTGCAACCAACACTGCTAACAATAAAACCAGAAGTTCAAACTCAGTTCCCCGCTTTCAAGTATGCCCTTCAAACAGCAAATACCAGTTTATCATCCCCCTAAAACAGGGTGCATGTTAACCAGGAATAAATCCAACATATCTACACCAAGGTGCTTAGCACACAAGATACCAAATTGTTTCACTGGATTTTTTAACACATAATTTCTACCAACATCAACAGCTACTCGTGGCATATATGTGTGTGCATGTGTGAGTGTGTCTCGGAGATACACAGCCTCCTCCACCCTGTATTTTCAAGGACCAGAATATACTGCCTGCTTCCTAGTCCTGCAAATGCCCTTGAAGTGGAATAATGGTTAACAAAGGGCAATGCTGCGGGAAAACTGCCAACGAGATGAAGGGTGGGGGAAGTCAGTCAAAGCATTCTGATGAATATTTTTGTACCTCCAAAGACACAACTATTATACAAACATTGACCTATTTGTCAAGCAATCACAGTTTACTATTGCTTAAAGGTCACAGAAGTTTCCAAGATTATTAAATAATGCATGGAGCCAAAGACCAAGGATATTATTTAAACAGCAGAGGTAACTTTTGTTAGTGAAGGACAATATGATGACAATGTACATTTATTTTCCCTTGAAATTTTATAGAGTTTGCGGTGTATTATAATAATGGCCCTTTTCAGCTGAAAGAGGGAACTCTGCTGCGGAAATGGGGCTCAACACTACAATAAAATATTACCTAGATTTTTTGTGTACTCTTGTCAGTACATGATTTATATTTTCTACAGGCATTTCAGTGGTGCTAGGCAGTGGCAGTATATCCCATACATAAATGAATGCAATGATCTGTCTGTATTTGTCTTTACAATGAGGAGTATGAATCAGTGCAAAAAGTGCTTTGCAAAAAATTTAGAGTATGTGCTGTGCACACACCAACATGATTCTGTAGAAGTTTGTAAAGTTCAGTATCTACTTAGGCTCCTGTTAAGACAGCCTTGTTCTAATAAATACTGCACCTACTGCTTCCTAATGACTGCAGCTCCTTGAGCTTCAGCAGGTCTTCCAGATTACCTGTTCATTGACCTCCAGAGGTGCCCAGCTCCAGCTATTCCTTACACCCAGGGATTCAAGGAGAATTACGGGTGCCCACATACAGTCCAGCACAGGTTTACTCCTCTGCCTCACAGTAAGTTTCTTCTAAGTGACAACTATTGTCCTGCTAACATGGTCCCGGAACAGAGCCTCAGGGGCAAACGACTTAGGCAAAATCAAAACCCAAGTAGCTCATCGTCAAATTATTGTTCCCTGCCCATAAATACCTCCCAGCGTATTGCCCCTGCAGATGTGCCACGTTGAAGGGCTGTTACACTCTGACACACCACAAGGGCCTTCAAAACAGGCAACCATCCTGCCTCCACCAGCACACCCCAGCACTGTCAAACAAAACCTAGCAAGGCTCCCACATCCTTGGTTCTTCATCAGTTACAGAACAGAAATCAAGGTGGTCCCCAAAAGGCAGGATAGTTGGAGAAAAATGCCTTTGCTAAATAATCCTCTGTCCTTCCTCATTACTATCTCCACACTACAGAAAATTGGTTAATCAGAGCCATTATAAAGAGGAAGGCTAAGCAGCAGCAGAGGTAGTCCCTCTCACAGGAGCTGAGGGATGCAGGTAGTCCCTCTCACAGGATGCAGAGGATTGTGCTCCAAAAGCACCAAGCTCCAGGCAGCTAGCTTTTTGACCAAGATCATGAAGGACATGTTTCTTCACCTCACTAAGCAGTCACAAGGTTGTTCTGAGATCTCCAGTGTGCTGGACCTGGCAACTTCACCAGAAACCACAAGTAAGGTTACTTAAAAGGTTTTGTTCCATCACTGAAATAATCAATAGTTCTCTTTACATCTAAAATGTGCAGCCATGTATAAATTGTAATATTGTGGAAGTGAATAATTACTGACAGAATTTCTGATTTAACTTAAATACATAGAAGAGCAGAGTCATGAATTGGATTCTAGCATCCCCTGCAATATTTCTGCTTGAGGGTGCTTGGCTCCTTCATTTTTATGAACATTTATTTTTGGAAGAGTCATGACTAATGGTCAGTTCAATTGCCAAAGTAACAGATTCAAGGAGGGAAAGAGGAAACTTCAGAGAACCAGTGAGAACTAAAAAATTCTAGTCTTATTCCTCTGCACACCATGACTGTGAGTCTACTCTCTCATCAAAACATCTCTAGGTCACTTAAAATAAGATGAATAAAAATATGATCTCTTGTACATGAAAGACAGCTACCTGCCAAGAAACATTTGGTCACATGACAGGGCAAAAGAAGTTACCATTATAAACAAAAAATAATCTTAAAAAATCACCAATAAAAAGCCAGTGTCTTTGGACAATAATTTCACATTACACATGTAACTACATCATAGAATGGCTCTGTCATTTCAAGTGACACTATTTCTTTTGGAAGTCCAGTCATTAGCTCAAGTAATTTGTGGAGCAGGTAGGTACCTAATGGAATTGGTGGAAGTTTAGCCAGAACCAGAACCTCTTGTCTGACCGTAGGGCTGAAGCAAGATGACTTCAGAGGCAGGAGAAGAATTCATTTTTAATGGGGCTGACAGATACAGAATTATGCCTGATAAACCTAAAATACAGACCTGAGAGCCACTTTGCACTGAAAACTTAGTGGCATTTGAAAGGGTGTGCAGTAACTTCATTATTCCTTATCCAAATATAACACAAGAGGTGTATTCATTTGTATACCCTGCAGACTCCTCAAATAAGCCATTGCCCAGGGCACTGTCTGCCAGACCCACCCTTACTTTCCCTATGATCTAGGGGAGAAAAGCATGAAATGAAAGCCAGGAAGTTCATCTATCTGGATGCACCCTGGTGGCACTGCAGTGGGCATGTCTATTCCAGCAGCAATGATCCCTGTACCAGCTCCCGGTGCAGGGCAATGCCAGGAGGAGATTTCATATCAGGTCACAAAGGCAGGAGATCCAAATTCGTAGGCTCTACCACGCAGATCCTCTCCCTCAGCCTCCAGCAGCAGCATGTGGCACAGACCCCATGCAGCACTGAGCCCCAGTGGGTCCCACGGCTGTGCGTGGTACCTAAACCTCCCTGCGCCAGCCCTCCGCAGTGACTCATCTCAGCACAGACAGGGAAACATCCAGGAATGTAAACTGATGCAGGGGAATTTAATAAACCTTGAACCTACATGAAAATTACACTAGGCTTCCCTCATTCTTTCTTCCCCTCAGTGTTCAATGAAAAATATTTTAAAAAAATTAAAACCCCCAGCAGTCTGTAGAGTATAAATCATTACTTGATAAATGTAGGTCCTTAGAAGCCAGTTGTGTAAATACAGATACACCTGCAGGCCCTGATAACCAGATTAGCAGCAACAGCTGCCAGACCACGCATCAACAACCAACAGATATTGTTGTGTCCTGGCCAAAGAAGTTTCCAGATCAACTCTCAGGTGCTTCCCGTACATCACTGTTAGTGAGAACAATGCATCATGAAAGTAGATGATCTTCATTGATCTTGAAAACTTAACATTTTTCTCCTTGGATGTATACAATGAGGCTTGACACTAACATTAGTTCACAGCACCTCCGCTGTACAAAGGGATTGGACTTTGTCTGCTGGCAGCTGGGAAGGATTTCTGTGAAAAAAACAAAATAAGGTGTCTGGATTTGGTATGACCTCATATTCAAAAGCATATCCTTATTGGATAAGAACCCAGATCAACTGATTCATAGGTGTCCTGCCACACCTGTTCTTATTGATGATTAGAAACTAAAATTAACGTCTCTTCTTGGCAAAACTCCATTTGAATAACACAACAAAATCTGATGAGCCTTAGAGCTCCTAGTAATACAAGCTAGACCTAAAAGTGCACAAAGAAGGTACAGACCTGGGAGGGGTTGGGAGAAAGATAGCTGTCTGTGTTTGGGAAAGAAACTCTGTGTCCCTGAAAACCTTGGAAAACAAGTCTAACGATACTGACTACACTTCAGCACTGTGCTTGCTATTCTTTCTAGAAATAGGGAAAGACAGTTCATAGAAAACACCTTAACATCTGGATGCTTCTGCATTGTTGGGGCTGAGGAGCTGAGCAGGGCCTAACACAGTCCCATCCCTCCTCAGGTGTACCAACCCAGGCAGGGTTGATGTGGTGGGCAGAGCCAGGGGTTTGGTAACAGCATCCACTGGCAGCCCCCAACACACCAAGACATGGGCTGGGGCCAGGGATCATCCAAAGAACCCATCCAGGAGCAGAAGGAAGGGTCAGAGAAAGAGTTGGAGACCTCACTCCTCTGGCATTGTTGGGACAAGGTCTGACAGCCCCAGGCTGAGCTGAATTGGAGCTCCTGGGCAATAGGCAGGGGTGGGCAGAGGCTGGGCTGGGCCAGTAAGTGCCCTCAGAGTCCTAACAGATTCCTTCATAGGAAAATATTTGAAAAACTTTATAACCTGATACACCTGATACATGTGGTAATTCTCCCCCAAAAGACCCAGGCATGAACTAATCACCCATAGACATCGTCCATGATGGATGTTGAGGGCTTAGATTAAAAAAAGTGTCTCAAATCAACTCTAGTGAATGAGATGCTTCCTTTCTTGGCAAGAACATCTATTTCGACCTAAAACAAGGCAAAAGTATTGCAAGTTAAAATGCTGATGGGGTAGGAAAAGCAGAGTGGACATCTGGTCAAAAGAAAACAACTTAAAGTATTTCAGGATTGTGGGACACTGAACGTCTGCTGCCTTTGCCGAAGAACTCTGGAATGGGGATGCAGGAATATGGGTTCTCCTCTGTGGGTGAGCTGGTGTGAGGCCAGTTCAGCCCTTGCATTCCCAGTCAAGTGCCACTGCAGTGTAGATACAGTTAGAAATTAATAATTAATATTCATCAGATAAATAGCTTTATTATAAGATGCATTAAAACACACTGTAAAGACATGTAAAAATAATTTTAAAATACTTGAAAGATGATGCTAGCTTGTTGCGGCCTGTTGTGAAGCATTTATAAATTGGAGTACTCACAATAGTTCATGCATGTCTCTGCATGTTAGAGCAGCACATCAGAGAATTTATTTATCAGGAAAAAACTAAACTCTGCTAAGTCATTTTAGTGCTCATAAAGGTTACTGTCATGTACAATTTTGCCAGATTTTATAACGCACAATACCAGATTGTCACATGGGAAAGGCTTGCAGATTCAAGTTCTTATTCTTCCCTCTAGCAAGTGCTGGAACCAGCACATTTGGGACACAAAGGTTACGTCAAAGCCTTCCAACTCTTTGAAGGATAATTACCATACCTGCATAATCACATGGTCTGCCTTCTATGCATTCGTGTTAAGGAGAGGACATTAATCTAACAGACACCCAGTGGCTGACAATTTATATATATATATACACACATATATATGTACATCTCTAATAATTCTCCATAAGATACAGTACTCCACCTAACAGCTGTAGAAAACTCCTTGCCACACTCCCAATCCCTTCGTAGAAAGGACTGCATAATGCTTTTCCAACCTGCCAGACTAGGTAGGAATGTTCAGCTGCAGGATATGATGCTGTTGATTGTCACTTTCTCTCATTTCAATAGACAATCTAGATCACTAGTTTATTATAGGTTGTATCGGAACTACAAAAGGTAGCTAATAAATAATACCCTAATTGAATTACTTTTGTTTCAAAATGTTTGAAAGTACTTGTACATATGTCTAGAGGTCAACTAAAACAGATGTCTGGTTCAAGGGGTTGGTGTGCAGTGGTGTTTATGATCCATGCAAGACTCTCCTCAGCAAACAAGCCACAAAGACTACAGTGGATGTAGGAATACCTGTAAGTCTTGGTATAGCAAACTTAGAGGAGCTCTTTCTCTCTTCACCATCTGGTTCAGTATCCAAAGAGACTGTAGTGCCATGCATCAGCAAGGTTCCCCTCTTTGGTGTCTGTATAAAGGCAGGGAAATAATCCAATCAGATGGCATGTGACAACTGGCCTTTTCCCAACAGTTGTCCCTCCTTTGCCAGTCCAAGTTTTCCAAACTGGAAACAGGGAAATCCCAGCAATACCTGGATGTCCCAACAAACACAGTGAGTACTGTGCTCTCTTTCTGTCCAGTAGACTAGTGACCAAGAAGACATGACCTCTCACGTGTGACCTCTGTTATCTGTGCCCTTGGCTCCTTCCATCTGGATTTCCAAGGTCTATTCTGCTTCAGCCCTTAGGAGCCTGCACGTGCTTTCAGTCTCTTTCTGCATGTAATTCCAAATATAAGCTTTTATCTTTAAACTCCTCACCTGCCTTGTGTATTAGATCTTCCACAGTGCTGTGCTGCCAGGCTGTTGAGCTGTGGACTCTGGAAGGAGCAGTCCACAGGAAGAGAGCACTCCTGGGTACAACTCCAAGCATGTCCACGTATTCCAGATAATGGTGGGACAAGAGTAGTGTTTTGATGGAGGAAGCAGGGAAATTACAGTGTAGAAAGAAATAAATAAAAGACATGATTCTCAGTCTGCAACTAAAATCAATAGCCATATATCCTGGGCTGAGATCAGTGTATGTTCCCATGTTTCAGAGACCTATTGACAAAGCCTCTGTTGTTGCAGTACCGTGTTTTCTTAACCTATGTCCAGAAAAGCTTATACTTCATCAAAAAGCCATTGTCAAATAGATTCTAGAAATGGGTAATAGCCCTAATAAATTTTATTCCTTACTGTAAAAACAGTAACATAAAGCACTTTAAGCAAGTCCTTTTACCTACAGAATACATATCAGAACTATTTTTCTCCAAGATCTAATTAGATTAAGATTTCATTTTCAAAACAGAACAAAATAAGTCTATTACCTGGGGGTGATCTGACTATAAGTCAGAAAAATTTGTTGTGTTTTTTGTTTGCTAATTTTGTTTATTTGCTTTACGTTTTATCAAATGGCAAATTTGCCCAGGTAATAAAGAAAAGAAGCACACTAGTGATAGTACCTACTTAAAAGTAAAACTCATCTACACACTAAAACATCAAAAGATTAATTGTTGCATTTTTAAAACAATTAAATTATTTTCTTTAATGTTTCATATTGCACAAATATTTTTGCAAACAGTAACATGCATATATTCATGCAAAAGTTAAGGAGCCATAGATCATACTGTCAGCCTCATCATTTCATATACTTATAAATATGACACCTAAATAAGTTCTAAACTCAGAGCCATCCTATGCAATTCTTGAAACAGCCTTTTGATGTGGGGAAATAGCGCCTTGGACTAGTGCTGCAATGGAGGCATGAAGTCACACAAGCTCTTTTGAGATCCAATTTGATATCTGTAAAATGGGAGATTAATTTCCTGCGACCACTGAGCATATTACTGATGTAAGAGAACACAAATCCTTTGCAAACAAGGAGAGTCCCCACTGTGTCTGGCAGGGCTTGAGCACTCACTGTTTAAGCACGACAAGAAATGGAATTTCCCTGGCAATTAATATGCTGCCACTGCAGGAACACACTGACATGACAGGGTGAAGGATCTCAGTATGAGTCTGATCCAAAGGTGGTATCTCTGCAGTCTCTGGGCTGCATGGTGAAAGCATTGATTGACTTCAGTTGTGTCCTTCTCAGGGTCTTCCATCCATGACCCTAAGCACCGAACTCTTGGAAATCTGTGCGTGGTACTGATGGGGCAGGCTCTGCCTGTCCCTGCATTTACCCTAGAAGGGAGTATAAGGCTCAACTCCCTGGTTGCCCATTTGTATTCCTGAGTCAATCGCAACTCACATCACCTTTGCACATTTGAGTGGCTGCTTTAACCTTTTCTGTGAAGACTAAAACACCCAACCACCCTTGGCATGAGAAGACAGCAATAAGGAACTGTATTGGTTTTCCAGGAGGACCCATCTTTTGTGTCTGTATATCCAGGCTAGAGCATACCTAGGAGTGTTGTAGCTCATCACTGAGACTGCACTTACAGGACTTGTTATCAGTCAGAGTGCAGGGAGTAGTTAACCCAGCCCCAAGCTACTTTGAATCCCACTAACCTGAAGCATGGGAAGAGCCATGGTGGAGTGGTCAGCACCATCTGTTTAAACAGTCTCTTAGATATGCCAAATTCCTACCCAGTGTGCCCAATTCATTTTTGCTGAAGTCCTCTAAATCATATCACCAGATTCTTTTATTGTTACTGAGATAGGGGAAGAAATTTTTATTGAAGCCTTCTTAACAGAAAGAAGTCCTTCAGCTCTGAAAGAAGAGTGTTGTCTTCCTAGCTGGGAACTGCTCCAATTCTGTCTATCTAATCCCTCATGGGGCCAGAAGCAGGGTGGTAAATGCACGATCCTCTGCAATGCCACAGGAGGGACTCATGCCTGGGACAGCAGTGAAGAACAGGCTGAGTTTACTCAAGGTCCAGATTTCCCCATTGGTCCTGTGTTATTTTTTATATTTCAGATCTCCTCAAATTCAAAACACCAGACCATCTTTGTTCTAGTGACGAAATACAATAGCCCACTGAGGAGAATTCACCATCTGGGATAAATCCAAACCTTAGGTTTTTAGCTGAGAATATGCTCCCCTTTCATTTTAATTTACTCATCATGTAATTGGAGGGGAAATATTGGTAGTGAAAAAGGAATAAAGGCATATTCTGTATTCTGCTGACTGAAGGAAATGATGATATGAAGGGACAGAATTTCCCTGAACTACAGCTGGTAAGGAAAAAGAAAAGACTTTCAATATAAATAGTGTTTAGGGGGGAAAAATCCTTTTTTAACTTTCAGAAGACAATAAAGTTTTGAAGTGCATGTAAACAAAAATAGTTGATTTTTGGTCTCCGAATTTCAGTCAAAGGCTGAGAATAGGAGGAAGTGATGCAATGAGGGGGGTGGAAGAAATGCATGTTAATGCTCCAGACTTCCTAAGAATAAGCGTGACAGAAGAACCGTGTTGAGCCTAACAGATGACAGTAGAGGACATTTCAGCAGAAAACAAATCAGTCAAATGTAATAATATTGTATGGGGATGGATTCTCCCCTAAGGACATTATAAAGCAAAGAACATTTTGTTTTGAGAGGTGCTAAAGTAGAGGTCCAAATCTTGCTCAAAAAAAAGGAAGAATGGTCTTGGAACAGGTCTCTGCTACTTCCGTTTCTGTTTTATCTGACCTAAACCAGAATCCAGGCTTCAGACAATCAGTATCTATATTCAGCTCTGATTTCAGAGTTTCAGAAACTCCATCCATCAGACAGGCAATTCTCGCAAAACGCATGCCTCACAGGTACCCTGCAACCTCAGCTTTCCCCCAGTACTGTGCTTCAGGCTGTATTTCACATCCACTATCAAATTCTCCATATACAGATCTTTCAACCCATAATGCAAATTGGTCTGTTGCCTTACTTAGAAGCAAGGACAAAATTAGTATTTGGAGATTGTCTGCAGCATGCTTGCAGTGTTGCAAGAGTGCTGCTCCTGCTCTTGTCCCTGCTTTGCACGAGCCCCCCCAGACCCACACCACGTGTGCCCTCCCTTGCAGTTGCCTCTCCGAAGGAGAGGAGCCGGCATCACACAGCGGGGCTGGAAGGAGCCCTATGACATCACCCGCACTATCTTTCTTCCCCAAGGTATCAAACGAAGTAATTTAAGGGCACTCTGATAGATCAGAGATAGCCACCCAATTTGTTGGGAGAAAGTATATGAAAGCTTTCCTACTTCAGAAGACCAAAGAACCAGGATAAACCTTTCAGAGCAATACTCTTACTTCCTGGCACTTCATTTTTTGATTCAAATTTGAAACTACAACATCCTTTTTTTATGCTGCTTTTTGTCTCAGGTTTATTGGGGAATTGTGTAAGAAGTGAGAGGCATTGAAACATTTCAAACTTACAGAAACAATCTGTGTGAGACTGAACTTAAATAAAGATGAAATATCAAAAGTGGGCAGTTGTGTTCTTGTTTATCCCAATCTCACCCACCCACATGGTAGCAAAATAGGCACCATGCCAAAACTTTGTGGCAAGAGGCTATTGTGTGGGCTTAGAATAATTTAAGAATTGATTGTCAGCCTGTTTCTTGGCTTCCAGCTATGAAATAATGCTCTAACTAGAGTGCAGTATGCTGAAGGACTCATCATAGACTTTAAAGCTGCCTCATTTTCAATTATGAATATTAAAGAGAAATGCTTTGAGTCACTCCTGTGTTATAATTAATATTCTAGGTTTTGGTTTGGTTTGTTGGTTTTTTGAGGTCTATTTTAAAGACACTTTCATACCTTATTCCTGAGTTAGTTCCCAAAAACCAAACACTGTTCCTGTTTATATCAGTGGGGAAATTCCCAGTGAAAAAACTAATCAGACCCAAGTTAATGAAAACAACACCCCCATTTAAAACAAAGCTCTAGCCTTAAACAATCTTCTAGCATTGCCTACATGTGTACATCCAAGACAAAATTTTATAGCCTGCATGTTCCAACCTTAAAAAAAAAGTCCTGATTATTTATTTATGCCCTTTTTGTTTAAGAAGTTAAATCCCCAGAGCATCTCAATTTAGATCAAAAGCAAGCTACCAAACTTCACCTGGCACACCTGTGCTGTGTGATTTCTTAATTACCTGCCTCACATTCCCAGAGCTACGAGGCAGGGATGCAGGACTCGTTTAGCACACAGTCAGATCTCTGAAATGCACCTCGTGTAGCAGAGCCCTTCCAGAACGCCTGAGGTAGTAACCAGCACTAAATGATCCTGCATCCCCACAGACACTTGCCTTTCAGCAAATTGCTTTCTCACAAGTTTCACAAGGCAGGGACCTATCGTGGGGTAAGAAACATGGGGAAAAGGAGAGGTTTATGATCTTCTTGAGAAAGGTTTTCCCCTGTCTAGAAAATGACATGGAGTGGTTTTATGTCAGTAAACTTGAGCCACGTTGCACTAAGACCAAAGATTAGGACCAGGCCTGTTACAGGTTGTTATTACTTATGCTTGGTATTCCACTGCCTGGGGTCCAGGGGAGAGCATGGCCACCTATGTCAGAAGCCAAGGAAGCCTTCAGCTGGAAGCCCTGGGCATGGAGAGCATCAAATCTAAAGAGACATACCCAAAGCAGGAGAATGTGATGTGACAAGGACAAGGCTGATTTGAGGAGGCACACATCAAGCTTTTGCTGAGACAACCCTTCCTGGCTAGAGGATTCTTCTGCACAGAAAACCCCTCTCATGTGTAAGGTGTGAGTGTCACTCTGCTCAAATGCTGACTGGTTTTTGCTGTGTCCCTTGTCTAGCTAAGGAACGTGCACACTTCATCACAGATGGGCTCAAATCACCAGTAATGTTCATTTTGTATGTGCATTGATAATTATGTACACGCAGGAGAAGTTCAGCCATGTCTTCAACCTCTCTAACACTGAGCACTTGTAGTGGTGTGTCCTCATGTGTGAACATTTTTATACTTTAATAGGGGATTCACTGTAATTTCTCATTTATAGTGGCTTGGGTAGTAATTAGGCATAAAACATTGCAGTTTCTTTGGCCATTTGTCAATAGTGTAATTTTATTAATTGGCCAAACCACTGACTCTGTTACCCTGAATGTAATTTAAACAGCTGAGAACTGATGGCATCTCTGTTGGTACAGTGAAAATATACAGCTCTGGAAGGAAGTCAAAGGTAAGCATTAGCATTTATAGTTTATGTGTCTCCACTACACAGAGAAGACTCAGAACCATCAGGATGCTTTAGATGTAGGAGATGAGACAGATGAACAGAACCCAAGCGAAATAGATGCAGTAAGTGTGACAGTAGCCTTTCATCCACGAGCAGGTCATTCATTGTGACTCACCATTAATGGAGACAGAAAGAAAACATTAAATTTTATTACAAAAAAAGTCTGTCTTTCTATGGAAGATTTCAGGGAAAAACCATTTTAGTTATTTCCTTCAAAATTACATTTTACGTTAAGAAATATTTTCATTGCCAAGAAAATTGCAAAAAATGCAAAGTCATAGCTGGTATCAGAGATACACTGAGAAGATTCTGTGCAGGACTTGTTTCAAACAAGAAAAATCTCTAGTGGTAATACCCTCCTAATATAGTGCAGGAGCACATGAGGCAGTAAATTTTATTTTGCAAAGTCTTCTGGCATTAAAATTTCAAATAATTTTGCAAGGAGGATTGTAGGGCCTCTTAGAGTTAACAAAATCAAGGAGAGGTTCAGACACATGAAGATTTGGTTAATTAAGAAACTACTTAGTATTTTATATTTCATTTCAGAATTTCAATATACTCTTGAAGACCCAACCAACAAGACTTATCATTAAGCTTTGAAATTACAATATTTTTCAGAAATTGTATGAAAACTCCTGGGGCATGGAGATGTGTTTTAAAAGCAAGGCACTTCATAGCAAGGCACTTCCCAGCTTCCTATCTGCCATAAAAAAATAACCAGAGTTATCAACAAGAAATCTATCTGCTAAAAGTTAATGAGGAACATCTGTTGGTCTACTGGGAGAGACGGTGGAAAAATGGGTGGGAATTTCCAACTTTAACTATGCTGCCACTCCCACAATATTCAAGTCAACAGAAAAAACTGTCAGCAAAAGGTCAAAGTCATTAGCAGACTTTTTTTCATCTACAGAGGGATAGATAAGATACTCATCATTTCAGAAACATTATTTAGGATTTTCCAAAGTTCTCACATTAAGTTAATTTATCATATAAAGCCTATCTTTTGGAGCAATGTTTTCAAGGCTTGTGAGACTACCATATACCCACGACCATAAGTGAGCAAAGTGCTCAGATTCACAAAGTAACTCAGTTTAAGAAACCTCTTAAGATCAGCCAAGTCAAAATAATTGGCAATGCCCCGTAGGTTCATGATCCCAATCCAGTTGTAAGGCACATTATCTCAGGTAACACTCCTCCAGACTGTGGAAAGTCCTCATATTTGCCACTGGCTAGGGCCATACATGAGCCTTTATTGCTGCTTAACTGATGCACAAAAATTTGCAAAATTACCATAATTTGACTCTGCCTCTGAATCCTAAAATCATTCATGATCTAAGGCAAATAGATGAATGGTAATGCAAAATGCTCCCAGCATGCAGAAAGTCAAGAGGTGGGTGTATGTGAAGTTCTGCAAATACATTCAGGACATTTCTCCTGAAAAACACCTTAGAGTAAGTGTTCTAATGAGTGAGGATGAGGAAATGCTGATATGCTGTGGTTCTTGATATTAATAACTTTGAGCAATTGAAGAGCTTTTTTTATCTACACTTCATACAAAATTTAGCTCTTCCAACCTGTAAACCAGGTTTTCATCTCAATTTTAAGTAATATTGACTATAGTGTGATTGCGACTAAAATGGAGAAAAATCCATTACTAGCCTTATGGCTTTCTTTCTTACCAAGCTACTTATTCAGAAAACAAATAGCATCAGCAGATACTATTTACAGGCATGACAATAGATTTTCCTAGCCCTGGGATGACTGTTGAAGTTTACATCTGTAAACTTCATCTGTAAAGGTAAATCTAGATTCAAAATCTCTGTTGAAATTTTTTATGGGATCCAAATAAATAACTTCAGGGATTTTTTTAAGCAAATAAACCATCCTTATTCCTGAACATTTTTGCGTAAATATCATTTATCATCATTGGCTGATATCCCTACCTATCAGGTATGATGGCTATTCCACAGTTCCCATCACACAATTTTTCTGTGGATTTAGATCATTATAAAACTGGATAAATGTGAAGCTGAATTGTCATAGAATCAATAGAATGAACTGAGTTGGAAGATACACATCAGGATAACCAAGTCCAACTCCAGGCCCGGAGCAGGACTCCCCAAGAATGACACCATGTGCCTGAACTCAGGCTTCTTGAACTCAGACAGGCTTGGTGCTGAGAACTTTTCCCTGAGGAGTGGAATTAGGCACAATGCATATGAGTTTCATAGACACTGCTGGAAGAACCAATAATTACTGAGATTACTTGATTCTTCCCATTTTAGGGTCCCAGTGTTGCAAAACTGGTGATGACTAAGCCGAACAGTGGCACGTCAGACTGTTGTCTGAACTTGAAAAGTCTTCTTTGGAAAACTTCAGGCAAAAGAGTTCACCTACTGCCAATAACAAGGCCATGGAAAAATACCTGCCTTGTCCATGTTAAAACCCTGTGGTAACCCATTTTCTCAGAACTTTAATGCTTTGGAAAACATACTTGAGTTTTGGCATTAAGATGTGGGTTATCCTTGAAACACAACCTTTACAACCTCCGTACAAATCTACAAAATCTATACCAAGGAATTATTGCAATGGCTGGAAAACCACAGGTCACACCTGAACCATGGATACTTCTGAGACCTCAGTCATTCCTTGAAGGTACATCCACGACATCAATATTTTGGGTTGGAGATAAAGAGATCTGACACTGTCTTGCTGCTTTGAGTAACTACGAGTTATTTCCAGTCATTTTGGGGTACTCTGGAGGACAGGAATATTTTCAATCTCCTTGGTGAAAACTATGGAAGTGGAGAGGGGAACAGGGAGAAGACAAGGGCATATGAAGAAATTAGCTGAGGAACAGGCTGGAAACCTAAGGGCAGCCTGACTTTTGTTTCAGGAGATAGATATGGGGAGGCCAGACCTTAACACCAGTTTTGTGGGAGGAAGCACAGTCTGGGAGCCAGTGGGAACAGGGACCTTGAATTATGACTGAGAAAGACTATTAAAACTAGAAGTCCTGAGGGAGAACTAAAGATGGCAGAACAAGAAGGCTGGAACTTCCACAGCAATAGAGAAATCTGAAGGAAACTGTGTGGCTGGGCAAAGAGGTTAGGAGTAGTTAAATATTCCTGTCCCAATCTTGTTTGGCACAGTAGAAGTGGAAAATCTAGAAAAGCAGTACATCAAACTTCACTCCTGAATTTGGAGTGGAAAACACAGTTTACACATCCCCTGCTGGCCTGAAATACCTGCAAGATCCACTAACAATTGTCCAGCCTGCCTCATAGGAAACAAGCCTCTCAGTGCTTTCAGCAGGACACTGGTATCTAGTGGTTATTAATGTTGCTACTCTATTAACTGAAGTACCAGAGCTTTCAGTGGCCAACACAGACTCCAACCCTGCTGGCTCTCCTGGGAGTCACTGTGACCCTGCATAATGAAATGCCTATTTTGGCAGTCTACTTTTTTTTCCCCCCCTCAAATTTGTGAAATTACACACCTCAAACCGCGTGAAAAGAATCTTGCAGTTGCAATCAGATGTGAGGAAGTGCCAGGATCAAATTGCCTCTCCAGCCCTGATTCAATCCCTTTTTTGCATAGGCATTATCTTTAATAGCATGATCATATGCTTCTCCCTCCTGCCGGGCACAAAATGGACGGCACTGATGATAGCTGGGAGGATATAACAAAGGGGGCTGCTGCCCATGGGATCTGGATGTCTTATAATAGCACAAAAAGAAAAGAGGATTCAGGCGCAGTGATGGTGCACTGCAGCATGGCCATTCTCCAGGTATGAGCTGGACTGCAGGTATCACAGCAGGAAAGGTAATAGGAGATGGTAACAGCTCACAGCTTCTCCCACTAAATCTGCTCCCAGGGCTTTACCAGAAGAGGGAGGATGGTTACACCATTGTCCTTGAGAGCTGGTTGTATTTCTGCTGCTCAGTTCCTATGCAAAGCAAGGCAAGCAATTTAAACCAGCTCCTTCCCTCACTGCTATAAATTGTACAGCTTCACTTTCTGGGTTCCTGGCTGGAGTCTGTGGGGTCTCTGAGCTGCAGAAGTGCTGAGCATTCACAGCCAACTACCACATAAAATATGGCTCGGTGCTGGGCAAAGCCAAATTCTAACTAGCCAAAACTGGACACTAAAATCCAGCAAATATTTCTGGCCTGCCATGTGCCCCACCTGTGGAGTCAGGTTAATGCCATATCTCATCTCTTGGGCTGCTGCAGAAATAAATCCATTCTTTTTTGTGAAACTCACAGACAGCAGAGAGCTGAAAGCTGTAGGAAAAATAATAATGCTGAATTCAGTACAGGAACTGGCAGGAGGGAGCAAGAGAATACCTGAAATCACATGAGGAATATCAAAAAGAAAATTAAATTACTCCTTAATGGAACATGGACCAGTCTGTGTACTGAAAGAGGACGAGAAGAAGCAATGAAACCAACACACAGCTCTATAATTAAGAATTATCATCCATTCATTACACACAAAGTAACCAAGTTGAGATGGCAAAGGTAACCTTAATTTTGCTATTTTTTTACTTCTGTGCCTTGACTTCACAGATTAGCTAATACACTTTGGATTAAGGCTGGTGCTTGGCTTTTCATTTATCTGTGCATATTGTCTACAACCATAATTTAAAGAATTTAATATTTTAAAGTCACTGAAATTTATCACTTGAATTATGATACAAAAAAGGTATAAATTCTTTGAATTCAGCCCTCAGCTAGCAATTGTAGTTAGAACTTTTCCTTTATTGTTCTTCCTAACAGCAGAGCTTGCACTGTCACATGGGACACTTGAGGAACAGGATTTAAGTGAAACAGAAACCAAGTTTTGATAAATTAACATCATCTGTACTTAGGAAGAATGTGTAAAAAAAGTTTCATTTGATTAAGAAGATCAGTAGCTATAATAATTAGTGAGAATTAGAACTTCTTCACATCTTAATTGAGCTTTTAAAAGTTGAGTAAATTAACAAATTTATTGCTTTTCCTGTTTTCTATTTTTACAGCTAAAATCTAGATTTTTTTCGTTCCTTGCAGCTACTTTTGGCATCCAGATTGTTAGCACATGACTTTAACTGTAGATCCTATTGAAAGAAGTATTTTTTGAGGATTTTTTCTGTCACATCATTAATATCTTCATTCAAAGATCATACATCTTTACTTCGAATAAACCATTCAACCATACAGTAAATATCTTGTTGACCTCACTTGCAAACAGTCATTGACAGCTAGTAAAAGACTGAATGATTGCATAACACCCGCCCTAACCTTCAAGAATACTTAGTTATATTTCATGTGCTATCAATTGTGGTGATCAGAAGAGGTGCCTGAGGACTGAAAGAAAGCAAATGTCACCCCAGTCTTCAAAAAGGGCAAGAAGAAGGACCAAGGAACTACCAGCCAGTCAGCCTCACTTCAATCCCTGGAAAGGTGATGGAGCTCCTCATTCTGGAGTCCATCTCTGTCCACATGGATGACAAGATGGTGATCAGGAGCAGTCAGCATGGATTCACTAAAGGTAAATTATGCCTGACCAACCTGATTATCTTCTACAATGAAACAACCACCTGGGCAGATGAGGGGAGAGCAGTGGATATGGTCTACCTGGGGTTCAACGGGGCCTTGATATTGCCTGTCACAACACCCTCATTCACACACCCAGGAAGTGTGGACTGGATGAGTGGACAGTGAGGTGGAGTGAGAACTGCCTGAATGGCACATCCCAGAGGGTCACAATCAGTGGCACAGGGTCTGGTTGGAGGCTGTCACTAGTGGTGTCCCCCAAGGTTCAATACTGGGCCCAGTGTTGTTTAACTTGTCCATCAATGACTGGAGTGAAGGAACAGGTGCCTCCTCTGCAAGACTCCAAATCTGGGAGGAGCAGCTGATACCCCAGAGTGCTGTGAGCCCTTCAGAGGGACCTAAACAGGCTGGAGAGATGGACAGAAAAGAACAGTCTCAAGTTCACTAGAGTCAAATGCAGGGTCCTTCACCTGGGGAAGAATAACCCCATGCATCAGCAAAGGTTGGGGACCAACCTGCTAGGAAGCAGCTCTGTGGAGAAGGATTAGGGGTTCTGGTGGACAACAAGTTTCCCATGAGCCAGGAGAGAGTCCTTGTGGCCAAGGCCAATGGTACCCCGGGGTATATTTGGAAGAGCATTGGCCGCAGGTCGGGAGAGATGATCCTGGCCCTCTCCTCAGCCCTGGTGAGGCACATCTGGAGTCTGTGTCCAGTTCTGTGTTCCTCGGTACAAGAGAGACATGGAGCTCCTGTGGGTCCAGTGGAGGCTACAAAGACAATTAAGGGACTGTAGCATCTCTCTTATGAGGAAAGGCTGAGGGACGGAGATCTGTTCAGCCTTGAGAAGTGATTGAGAGGGGGCCTCATCAAGGTACACAAGTATCTGAAAGGAGGGTGTCAAGAAGATGGAGCCAGGCTCTGCTCAGTGGTGGCAAGCAGTAGGACAAGAGGAAACAGGCAGAAACTGATGCACAGGAAGTTCCACCTTGATATGAGGGAGAACTTTACTCTGTGGGTGACCACTCACTGGAACAGATTTCCCAGAGAGGGTGTGGAATCACCCTCACTGGAGACATTCAAGAACCATCTGGATGCAATCCTGTGCTATGTGCTATGTGATGACCCTGCTTGATCAGGGAGGTTGGACCAGATGACCCACTGTGGTCCCTTCCAACCTGACCCATCCTGTGACCCAGAGCTGGGTATGGATGCACAGCCGGACCCAGCAACAGTGAGAGGTGACACCTGAGTCATGAGGATGGGAATTATCCCCACACCAGGCATTCTTCTGCCCCACCTGTCCCTTGTACCAGCCGGGGGGCACCCACCTGCTCACTCAGGCCATGGCCTGGGGACATGGGTGCTGCTCAGAGGAGCAGGCCAGCCTGGGCTGGCCATAGGTGTCCTCTCTCACCACTTGAGGCCACCCTGCCCAGCAGGTTCAGCAGGTCCAGACTGTCCTCTGGTGTCTGCGGGGTGAGGATGACAGAGACAAAAAAAAAATTATTATTTTAACTCCTTTCCTAGACATGCCAAAGCTGCAGTGCCCAAGCTTAGCAGTAGAGGTTTTTTGAAGACCTGTTAGATGTCATCACCCTTCACTACTCAGATTTGTTCTGGCTTTTAAGCATTTCTCTAATTCTTTTTACAAGGAAACAAAATCTCTTCCTTCATAAATTGTTAGCTGTTAGGATGAAGCTGCATCTGCACTAAGAGGAAATTAATAACAAATGTTTATCCAGGCCACTGGTGAGTGTGTGGTGGTTTTCCTGCCTGCAGCCAGTCCAGGATTTCAGTTTTTATGGCCTGTGGCTGTTAAATCTTGGCTCTTCAGATGACATATACACAAGTATGTATATTCCTTTAGCCC
The DNA here is from genome assembly GCA_013400975.1 of Atrichornis clamosus. Taxonomy (NCBI): domain Eukaryota; kingdom Metazoa; phylum Chordata; class Aves; order Passeriformes; family Menuridae; genus Atrichornis; species Atrichornis clamosus. The sequence continues at coordinate 253,565 of WBMZ01005565.1, forward strand.
ACTCCAGTTACTAGGATAAAAAATGTACTTTAATCCTCTTTGACCAGACCTTCTCTGAAGAAACGGTGGTGACAGCTTATGCTGTTACCAGCTCTTCAGCTGTTTGCTCCTACTTTGCTCAACATTATCACCTCCTGAACAGTTCTTGCAAGACAAACTGTAGGCATGAGGAGAGGCATCTTTCATAATTTTAGATAGGTCATAAGTTTAGATAGTTGCAAACTGCACATCAGGAGCACTGCAGACTCCTCCAAAACACTTCAGAGACAGAGTTAGAGTGGATGAAGTCCATTCCTGATGTCTTATTACAGACTATCACAATAAAAGCAAGTCATCCCCTACTTTTTTAAACCGTAGGTGTGGGTTTGTCAACCTGAATTAGGGGTTTACTCTTCTTAGTGAACTCAGCACCAGTTTGGAGTAAAAATTGAAATGGTTTGCTAAAAAGGAGATACCTGTTAGAGTAAGGGATTACATCATCCTGTATACTTTTAAGGCACAAGGCTTAATTCAGGACCTTATTTTGGACAAAGGTAATGGCAATGAAAGGTGGTGAATCTACCAGAGAAATGAAATTTTAATCAGTTTTATGTGTGATATAAAACACTGTTGCCTTCACTGTCTTTTTCCCAATAGGTTACTTCTTCTTTGTCAGCTGAGATACTTGAATCTTTAGCTAACACTCCCTTCTGCCACAATTTTTCACATCCACAAAAATGTGTAGCAACAAAGTACCTTAAAAGGATCAGCAGCATAGCACAGATAGTACCAGCAGGGTATCTGTATCACTTAAGAAGGCAATCAAACTTCCATCCCCCTTTATCCTCTCTTACCTCTGCTCAGTAGGCATGGTTGAAATATTAGAGCCAATTTCATCAAAACAATCTGAAAGGTAAGTCAGGATCCTTTCAAAGCCCAGAAATATTACTGGAAGCACAGAAAGCTCATCTTTACAAAAATTATTAGATCTCAAGTTTGCTTCCTGCAAGAAGGTTAAAGGGCCTACATCCAATTAATAGTATGTATCTACTTGAGTCCAAGACATAATTTAGCTGTGACTATGCTTTATTGTACCCCAGTCACTTCTAGACTATAACTACTGTGGCTGTGTTTTTATTTTATCCCAAGTATATCTTTGGTCTAAACGTGATTATCTTCAGGTTTATTTTGGAGCTTCTTAAATAAACTCTGCAAAAGCTGTGCTTGTATTGCCACGTTTATGAACGTTTGTGGGTTTTATTGTTATGTGAGGTGTGTATTTAGAAACAGGAACAAAATCAAACTTTTTAAAAATTGATTTAAGAATAAATTTCAAAGGAGAGCTGCCTTAACTAGAGAGTTTATCTCTGTTTTTAAAAATTAATTTTCTCTTTTATAGCAAACAATATAATGGTTGTAACTACAGCTTCCACCAGTCCTTGGCTGCTTCTACATGCAAGACAGGCTTCTCTTAGTGGGAGTTTTACCATTAGCTTCATTAGGAGTAAGGACAGACCTGTCTAATGAGCTGGGGTATAACCCCTCACCTTAAAAAAAAGGAGGAGAAGATGCAGAGAAATTAAGAAAAAGGTAAGTTGATCTTTAGCACTGGCAATCAACCTTCAAGACTGCAAAACACCCTCAGAGCCACTATTTCCCATTTCCATATCTCCTATCCCCCCATGCCTGGTGGGCTGAGCAGTGCCATGGCCAACACCAGCAGCAGAGGAGAACCCCTCTAAACCCTGTCTGAGGGATCAAATATTGACAAACAAGACTAGGATGCAGTGAGTTCAGCTGTTCCCAGCCTTCACTTGCCCCTTAACCCAGGTGGGAAGGAATAAGTGGTGCTAACCTGGACCCAGAGTCAAGATAATTTCTGTGAAAGGGAGTGTCTTGGCTGACTGCACTTCTCATCCAAAGGGACTCACACAAAGAGATTTTATGTCCCCAAGCTTCAGCTTCCACCATAAACAAGTCTCAGAGCTTTGTCCTGAGTCTTTACTTTCCAGAGAAGCATTTACAGGCTGCAAAACATGGGACTGGGTCTTGGAACACCCAGTCTCACTGGACCTTCAATTCCAGCAACACACATGGTGAAACACTAGCGGAAGCCTCAGTCTGTCTCCATCTGTTCCCACTCGCAGCCACATTTCCAGACAGTAAGGCTGTTGATTATTCTGTGTCGCCCCTGGACAGAGGGGAGGCCGGGCACAGCCCTGCTCTCACCTGTAACCCTCAGGGACAGCTTTCCAAGCTGCCTGACTGTAAGGAGGCAGGCCAAGTTATGGCATTAGATGAATGCAGGAAGCTGAAGTATTTTTCCTTTCCTATAGCACAATGATTACTTGTATCTAAATTCCTATGCCCTTCTCCAGGAAAACTAGGGGAGAGGAAAAACAACAATCCCAGAAGCAATGGGGGACCTTTGCTATGTTTCACTCTTCCTGTACAGCTTCACAGGCCACATTAAAGTTCAATGCAATGGCACAGCCCCATGACTTGTGCATACCAATATTCTGGATCCTTTTATATATTCTCTGTGATGTCTCAATAATATAATAGGGTTTGTAAAACCTACATGCACTGAAAAAAATACAGTATATACAATTCATTCCTTTGACAGTTCCTCAGCTCCAACACTGAGAGACATAAAAAGCAGGTGTTCCTGAACTGCAGCTTCGAAAATATTGTGTAGAAAAGGATACGTATTATTCTCTAAATAATGTGCCATAGGGAGGAATACTTTTATAACCCAAGAAAATGTTAAAGTAAGTTTAAACTTTACCACAGAGTTCACCTTGCCTATTTACTGTGCAAGGTGATATATAACTTCTGTGTGAGCCATAAAGATAAATTGTGTTTTAAGGCAGGACTATGAAAATTACAACAGCCCCTTCCCCTTGAAGCATTCCATTTCTTCTTATCATTCCACATATAATCTAGAAATGGGAATAATGGAAGCAATGCAGACTTGTAAGAGATTGAGGCTGAAGAAACTAGAGCTCTTTTCTCTCCCATGTTATACATGTCCTGCTTGTATTTGAGCAAATTGTTTAACAATGTTCTCATTGTTCCCTTGAGACAATATGTAAATAATTATAAGTCTTATTAATACTCTGCAAAAGTGCACTTTGATTATCTCAAATTAACTGTGTCATTCCTGGGATTTATTATTAGGTTCATTTATTATATGTATTGTGCAATTATGGTTAAGGAAAAAATCAAGTCGAATTGGAATTTATGACATGGCACTTCTCAGTCTCCATGGTCGGAAATGGTGGTTGATGTTGTCTTGGAGGGTTTTGAAGACCTTCTCTCTGGTGAGGAAAGGGAGACACGCTAAATCTTTTTCCATATAAATTAAGACATTTTGTAAAATACAATATAACACCGTTTGCTATTTTTCCAGACTATTCAAATGCAATTCTGCTGGGAACAGCACAGAGCAGGTGCCGGTCGCGCCTGCCGCAGGAACCCAAAGGCTGCGCCGCGGCTGCTCCTGCAGCGCAGCGCCACCTGCTGCGCGCGCCGGGATCCCGCTCCCGCCGGGAGCCGCGGCCCGGGCCGGGAAAATGCCCGCTTCACCTCCGCATCCATTCCTAGCACCTGCATTAGGCACTTCGCTCCCTTTGACGAGATAAATAAGCGCACGGTGCCCTGGTCAGTTAGACAAGCATCATCACCTCCCTTCGCAAGCAGCTGCGCGGAGGCGAGCAGGGAATCCGAGCTGCAGAGGTGACAGCGGGAATCGGAGGGGAAGCCGGGAGCGGATTCCGGATCCCTGATTTACAACGCTGTCCAGCAGCCACCCCGCAAGAGGGAGAAGCTCGGGTCTCGTGGTCCGGCGGCAAGGCGGGAGCTGGGAAAATTTATTATTTCTGCCACAAACCCTAAGGAATAGGGACTGTCCAGAGAAATCAAGACATGGCAAAATCAAAAGCAGTAAGAGGGAAAGGGATTTTCACCTACTCTGCCAGCAGAACTCACAGTGAAAAGAATCCGGAGTGCAGAAGAAATCAGAAGTGACCTTTCTAGCAGAAATGAACTTGCATATTCAAGCTACAATTTAATGACACAGGATGAGCCATTCTGACAGCTCATTGCCACCAAAATAGAGAAGTTCCTTCTCTTCCTCAGTCAATTCCTCATCCACCCTGTTATTGACTCATCCACTGCTGTTATTCATTTGGCTTCACTTCTGGTGTTACTGACCCCTCCAAGCCAGTTCAACTCTTGGCAGAAAATAAACTCCACAAGAAAATGAAAAATAAACCCCAAACTTCTGGTGGTTTAATGAATTTTAACAGCTTTATAGCAAAATTCAACTGTGCCAAGGCTGGAGCCCAAAGCAGTGGGACTTTGCATCTGGGAAAGAGAAGGAAGGAGGGAAAAGGGCAGAAGGGAAAGAATGAATAAAGGAGGAAGGTGTTGGAAAATCGCCTCTCCTTTTGGTCAGTCATCAGCTCTGCTCAGTTGCTCATGAAACCAAGCCCAAGCTGTCATCTCATAGCTAATGATCATCATATGGCCACGTACTATGAAAATTGAAGCACAAAAATCACTTACATAGGTTTCCTGATTCCTTCTCTTCTCTAATTTTGACTTGTCTCATTTGTTTTCTAACTGTACTATATTAGGTTTAAATATATCAGAAAAGTGTTCTGAAAAATGCAATTGTTTTCCTCTCAATATGAATGTATGGGTATTGATAAGGTAAATGTAACCAAAGTCATGTATAACTGAAGGATTAAACCTTAGCACTGCATTGACACATAGCCAAATTCAGATTTATTCTAGTAATCTGTTGATGGAACCTACATCTTTATCAGACAGACAGACAGTTGAGATAAGGCTATGAAGTATATTGTAATGAACTGTTAAAAATGAACATGAGTGAATAGATGTTTCCTCACCCTTCACACTAGCAGACCTGAATAGCAAGTTGCTAGAGCCATGGTCAAAGGTCTAAAAACGTGTAAAGAAAAAGGTCTCTCTGTGGCAACTTTCCTATATTATATAAGCTACCTAATATATATTTATCTGTGCCTCTTAACCCCAGATATAATTTATATCTCTATTTATACTGTGACTGCCTTTGTCCTACAGTTTCATCAGCATTATTGTCTGCTCTGACAAGGCTGTGGGGCAAACTCTAAGTAGGAGCCACCAGTGGAAAAATTCCTGATGCCTTCAGTGAAACCAGGCTGTCATCCTGGACACTTGGATGCCCAAGCTACTGTAGCTCCTCTGGGGATAATGTTCTACTAAAATAATTGGTCATGAACACAAGAGAAAGGCAATCTTGTTTTACACAAATAACACAAATTCTCAGGTCTCAAAACAGAGCTTCCCCTACTATGGGGCCTAATCTTTAACATCACATTTAATGGATCCCAATATTTTCCATGAGGAATGACATATTCCTGCCTATAATGAAAAAACCCACATACAGCTCCAAAATAAAGACAAGGGTGTAACATTATGAGTTACCTGCTGTTGTAACCAGTATGTCCAACACACGGGCTGCCCCACAGCAACGTGAACCACAGCCACGGGCAAAGTCACACATCACCACATGCTGTGGCCGCTCTCATGATGGACAAAAAGGACTGACTGGAGAACACTTGCAGGTTGCAGGGTGCTAACCTGTAATTCTCCGGAGGTTATGCGGACTTTGGGGTCTGTGGAATAACATCAGAAATCTCAAAGAAGCCTTCTTTGGTGATTTTTATCTACTTTCTCTTTCAGTTTGAACTAGCATCAGCAGCTGAAGACCAAATCTTGAAGTTTTGGGGAAAAACATTAGGTTGGTTTTTATTATGAGTAATAATATTTACAGTACAATAGACCCTGGAGGCCAACAAGATTGAGATCCATTGTAGTAAATGAAAACCACTTGTCTCCGAGTAATTAAATAATTAAATTATTAAATCACATTTAGATCTTCTTTAAAAGTCCTTTTTTTTATCTACGCATGAAACAACCAAAACTCCTCCAGTATTGGGGTAAATGGAACATCTGCAGACAACTCCATGGCTGCCCTCAGGGCCTGTGCCACTGTCACGTGGCTCCCTCGTGGCAACCTACTCATCCTGCCAGTCCCTTAGAAAAACACTTTCCTGGCCAAGCCAGTCATACTGATACAAAACCGGGGTGTAGACCAGAGCAGAGATAGGGAAGCTTTGCTAAACAGGTGTGGCTCATTATTAGACACTTCATGCTTTCTATTTTTACCTTAGTCTCTTTGCTCTTCCCTCAGGGCTTGTGTAGTCTAGAAAAGATTTATTTTGAAACTTATTAGCTCAAGCATTTGAGCTAATATATTTTAAATCCCTGTTTTCTGATCCTGACTCTAAAGGTGGCTACTTTAATCTACCCAGGCAGGGTGCAGGAGTCCCCTTTTCACCACTTGGTCCTTTCAGAGGACTAAGGTGTGCTAACTTGTCCCTTGACTCCTCCACCTAACTAAGCCACTTTTCTATCAGTTGATATTACAGAAAATACCTTGTGCTGCTTATTTCAGGGCTTAAACAGGTGTTAATTAAAACATTTTAGCTAGCACACTTTAAAAATACACCTTTCATCCTAGGGCTCAGATTCGGGAGCAAATTCCTGCAAGGCAGCTGAGCCCCATCACTGCGCAGGCACCGGCAGCTGCCTGCAACCTCCGCCTGCCTCTCCAGCCCTCATCTCTGCAATCTCCCCACACACAGCATCCACAAACCAACAGCCAGACAGTATTTGCTAAGGAAAGCAATTATTTAAATGTCCCCCAATAAATTCTCAATCCCATTTCAATTAACATATGTAAAACTCGTTGTAATGCTCCCCGTGTAGCCCCTGTATTGCTCTAACACTGCCTAGCCCCAGTTTGAAGAATTACTTATCTGCCATTAAGAGAATAACGGCACATCTGCCACCTTGATCACTGTGTTTGTATTATTATCAACTTCTGTCTGAGTGCCAAGTAATTTAATCAAACTTGAGAGAAGAAATAATAACATTTCAGTTAACAATGGCGTGGCCCTTTGAAAAGGCAGAGATTTGCTCTAGGGTACACTAAAAGGAGAGAAGGTCTATAAACAAAGGGTAACACTGTGAAAAATTTATCTGTCAAATCTAGCTACTCTTTTTTTTTCCTACTTGCAAAAAATTCTCCAGCAGATTGCAACTACCATGAATGTATCACCCTTCAGGAGACATGCTGTGTAACACATTGCTTATTTAGAGATTGTTGGCAGTTTTTTCTGTAGAGTATTTACAGTTTCCTTTTCATGCTCTGTGGTAGGTTCACAATATATTACTTTGCTTCTCTGCTCCGACTGGACAGTCCAAAGAAAAATGCAGAGTTGCCTTGGATAAATAAAAAATTTTAAAATAATCATAAAAAGAAAGAAGCAGAGGGAAAGAACAGTAAGCAAGCAAGCTGAGGACATGTTAAAATATGTGAAATCTTTCCTTGTCATTTACAGTGTCAGGAAGATCACTGTATCTCATTCTGCTCCCCGATTGTTTAAACTATTGATGGAGGAAGAGAAGGCATAAGTCATATTTACTGACTGCCTGGAAAACTGTTCAGTCAGTGTAAATTCTTTGCATGTGAGTGCACGTCCATGTGTAGAGTTGTTTGCAAAGGGTGCAGTCCCTTATCCTTGGCCCTTTTGTTTGAGCAAATGCTTAAGTGCCAAGCCTTTGGCCAGAGACATCTGGAAACTTCTGCCTATCCTCCTTCCAGCACACTTCTGTAGCTAAAGCCAGCTGTCTTTCTTTTATCTGATGCTATCAGTGAACAAGCATGGCTAAACCAGTGGCTTCTTTTCTTGTCTCCTAGGCCTTCTCTCTCTCCATAATTCTCCACTGCCAGCCATGTAATACAGAACTCAAGCTCCCAGAAAATATTACCCCAGGTTGTAGGTCCACGCACGCAGAGGATGACAATGTATTGGTAACAATGGAGAAAGCACAGGCTGCTAATCAATAACGAGTAGACACTAACATCCAGACAGGAGTCTTATCTGTTCACAGCAGAGTTTTCTCTTAAAGGAAATGGAAACCCCAATAGCTCTGAATAATGAATTTATAGAAGCAATGTTTGCAAAAAATTTCAGTCTTCACAGGATGTTATGGGTGCCCTGACCAAGCATTAATCAATTTGTGCATCCCTTTTTTTTCCCCCTGCCCCTTTGATGGTGTGAGCTATTAGAGTGGGATATGCTTTATGGGGGTAAGAAAGCCAAATCCTCATGTGAAAATGCTTTCAGATCATCTGGCGAGAGCAATATGAAGGTTAGAGTTTATATGACTGTTTACAAGAATGTTGTTATTACCATGCTATAAAACAGAAAGGAATGTGACCAGACTGGTACAGAACATCAAAAGAATTGTAGAGTCATTTTAATGAGTTACTAGAAACTAAGTCAGGTTCTGCTGTTTTCAGGCTATATGGTTCTATTCTGTGCAGTGGATTTAAGTCACTTAGCAACCTTAGCACAACTTGCAGCATGTTGAGGCTTGCTCCCAGCTGGTGTTTAATGCTCCCAGCATCCACAGGTGGACAGACTGTCCTATCCCTATTTTACAATGTAGGAAAAGGCAATCAGAGCCCAGAGGTCTGCTGCTCTGTTGCCTCTGACCTTGTGCAGACAGTGCCAGCTGAGTAAGAAAGGTGAAAAGTGGCGTTTATGGATGTTTGTTCAGTTTGTTTAAAGCTCACTGTGTACGTGTGAAAACAGCAGCACAATCAAGCCAGGAAAATCAAGCCTATGTGGATTTCATATGGATTTCATAAGGATCACATAGCTACAAGGAAAGGGAGGCTCAATCAGGCCTTATATAACCTATCTTTAGGGAGAAATTTTCAAAGTTAGTACCAGTTCATCTAACAGCCATTTTTGCCTTAGAAAACCCTCTCTCATGTTTGAAGCATGTTATTTGCCAGTATTTTTTTATTCATTTTGTTTCCTAGGAGTAATTATTTTTTATAACAAAATGTCACCTACGTACCAAGAACACAGTGAACCTCAGAAGCTCCAGAGATCTTATCTTTAATGTAAAATATCCACAATGACATTTAATTCAAAATGCACAATTCAGTATTACTCTGGGTGTTTAACATGAACCTATAACCACATTTTCAGAGCAGTCTTGGACCAGATCATGAGATTGGCTATAGGGTCTTTCTAAGTAAAAATATTGATGTATAAGTGGTCCATGATAGGGGAGCTGGAACTAGTTGATCTTCAAGATCCATTCCAACCCAAAGTACTCTGTGGTTCTAGGGTTCTATGATAGTGAAATGTGATTATCAGTGAGATATTGGTTGGCACTTGTGTGAGTCTTAGATTGCAAAATTACTCTTTGGAAATTTAGGACAGGTCTATTTTTATAGAGATATTACATAGTTTTTAACCTCCATGCAGCATCCAGATTTATAACCATCATGTGCTGTTAAATTATCTGGAGAGGCTTTATTCCTTGTGAGGATGTTGAAGTCGATGGGCTTCTGAAGGAGAGTACTACCCTCCATGGGAAACAGATTTTCACCAGCCTGTGAGGGATCTCTTCTGGAGAAGGATTTGTGTGATTTGTCCAGTATTTCTATGAGCTAACACAGACTCACCTGCTGGGTCTTCTACAGGGGCCATGGAAAGCTCCTGCTCCAAGGGAACCTGAGAGCTTACAAACACAAGCCAACAATTCCTTCCACTTAGTCTGTCATGCCCTGAAGAAAATTTGTGCCAATTCAACTTGTCCAAGTTGCTCCACTGTCAGTATAAAACATTAAAGAAGGAAACTACGTGTGAAAGAAGAGGTGATTGCATTACCAGCACTGCCTTTTTCCACCTACTTCTATCAACATTTCAATTCCCCTGTAAAGAGTCACATTCCCATCTTTAGGCCTTTTTAACAGGAAAAAAACCCACTGCTAGTCATTAAAAAAATAGGCCATATTTGTGAATGTGCTTTTTCTCCACCCCTGACTTGCAGAGATAGGCACTTACCCACCCTTCCCTTTGAAGGCAGTTGGCTGGGTTATTGCTCAGATAAGCACACATCTGCACTCCTGAGGTGCTCCAACAAGAGAAAATACCAATTAAAGTGTCTCTGAAACAAAATATGTAATGAAAAAAAATTCCCTGGTGCTACTTTAAGCTTCCTGTTCTGTATCGTGTCACCAGCTACTGTCTAGCTGCTGATGGTGGGTGGGATGGGCCATGAAGGGGAGCAGGAGGATCCAGACAGATCACCTGAGTGGAGGCTTGCTGGTACTGAAACATCTCACTGTGGCTCTTGCTTATAAATCTGTTGGGTTTCTTCTGAGATTTCAAGTTATCAACCACATTTTGCGGAGATTATCACTGTTCTTTTCATTTAAAAGCATCTGGAACAATTCAAAAGTCTCCAGTCAAGTGTCTGGGATGGACCATCCATGAACATCTCAAAGATACAGAACAAATGCATCACATCAGCTGCTTTAGGAGTTGATCAAATGGATGCAGGCTTGTTTGTGGTGCGTTGTGGAATATATGTGCTGTGTCATTATACAACTGGGCTTCTTGGTTTGCAGCAAATTAAATTTGACATTGTCACAGACAAATATTCATGTTAATAATAGTCATATTAGGACCATGGCATTATCGCAAATGTCACACAGATATTTCAAATTTCCAGTCTCCTATATAAGTATATGTTTGATCAGTGCCTGCTTTGGGTGTTCTTTTTATTAACACACCAAATATAACTGAAATGAAAATATTCCTTGCACTCCCTTGCTTATATAACTCCATATTCCGCCCCAAAATCAATTCAGACTGATACCCAGATTTCTTTTATTATGGTTTTCCAACAGTACACAAGAAATTAATGGTTCTGACCATGAAAATCTGTCCTGGGAAGCTGATGGAAAAGCAATTCTCCCTGACATTTGCAGCTGCCACCACTGGGAAAAGTTCCCGCACTTTTTTTGACCTTCTGAAGTCCAGAAGCAGAAATCTCCCCTCTTTGTCAGCTTGATGTTGTATCATGCAAGTGTTGACAGACCTATCCTTGCCTTGTTGCCTGAGAAATATCAACTGACTGGTTTAAAAAATCATGATTTAAATAAATAAATTCTGTACGCATCAAGTGTATAATTGAAAATATTACATAAAGATTCATTTATAAATTTATAAAGGCAAGGATTTAAATAGTTCTAGCAAATCTTGCATGCCTTAGTGTATCTATGACTCTGTGCAGGAGGGTCTTGACACAAATTATCACCATATTCCATATCCAAGACCCAGGGCGAAGTTACAGGATCCATGTTTTCAGGTGTCCTTGCTGTAACACACACAGATGAGACAGCCCAGCAGCAGGTGTTTTGGGAGGGATGTGGAATCCCACAGCAATCCCATAAGGTGTTAGTATGAAGCTCCAGAGACAACCCTAAGTCCACTAAGGGTTAATTTCAAACCCTACAAATTCCTTGGCAGGAACATCCAAAAATGGCAGAGTCCTGGAGCTCTACCATCAGCAACAAGCACATGAAATCTCTCCCAAGGTGTCTACTACAATAAATTTGAATTAAATTCCTAGTGTCCTTAGGACTCCTCATCAAATCCTAAACATTATCTAATTTGAAGGTATTATACCTGATCTGTTCACCAGATAGCTGTGAGCAATACCCAAAGGTGCACCTGGACAGATTTACTTTTTTTCCAGCTGACAAATGTCCAGGATCCACCTCTGTGCCTGGAAGTAGAGCTCAGCACGCTCATTATGCAAAGAGCCACATGGCTGACACTCCTGGGGAGCACATCAGGTCACGTAGACTTGTGCCACATCTCACGTTAGAACACAAGTCCCAAAGAGCTAGTCTTGACCTGTTCCATGCTTGAGTCTTGGGAGGAGTGGAAGAAAATGATGCCTGCAGCCTGAAAGGAGAGAGAAGGAGTGGGACCCCTGGGCAATGCAGGAGGCAGCTGGAATTCCAGGACATGCTGGCCTGCAATGCACAACAAAACCCCAAACCGGCTCCAGGTCTCTGGAGGCTGCAAAGATTGGCAAAGGGCCTCTCCATGCCTGAAATCAGCTCTTCTGCTGGTTCCTTGGGCTTTGCAGCAGAGGTTCTGGGTGTATGAGGAAATCTCAGGGAAAGAAGCTTACCCATCTTTTTGTATTTACTGGAGACATTTTGCTCAGCTCTGCATGAAACCACCTGCCCCACACAACCACAAATATTGAAGAAGTAGAGCAATTCTTCTACCACCCACATAAGATAAGGAATCAGGAGGCACAAAGCCTCATTATATCCAAACAAAAAACTTACAAGTAAAAACAAAAGTGTTAAGAGGAAGCTGAAAAAGTAGCTGAAGAAATTAGCTATTGTGCAATCAAATACAAATAGAATTCCAGGGTGTATTTTGTTATTTAACACATCTGCTAAGTGAAATCCATGTTCAAGTGACATTTTGAAACTCATAAAATTACCATCACCATCACAACTATCATCTCAGTTAAATTCTACAACAGCTACTTTAGAGCAGCTTCCCCACAGAGACTGTGAGGTGAGAGGTGGAAGTACTAATGCACATGGCTCTACCCTCTTTTCCCGTATAACTTAGTCTGCCTTGAAAGCAAATCTCAGGGATGGATGTCCCGGGGTGAACATGGAGACAGCAGAGGTTTACACACCCTGTAGGGTTGCAGGCCATAGTGCTTTCTTGGAGGTTTTGCAGCATCATTCAAATAACAAATGGAGCACTGCACTAACAAAGGGACAGCATCCACTGCTTATACTTTGGAGAAAAACTGGCTGACATTTGCATTGAGGTGAGATGCTATGGGACCACTTCTGCACTCCCCAGGGAAGCAGGATTCTGGGAAAGGAAGACTTGACACCAGGGAAGAGTTGAGTGTGGTGGTCTTTTGACATCTCACATTATTCCTGTACTTGTCCTGTAACCACCAAAACCCCTGAGACTGCACTGAAATACCTTTTGACTTGGGACCGTCAAAAGATCAAACAACTACTTCCCTAACTGCAAAACTTTTCCAAAATATTCCAATGTCTCTTTCTTGAGGAGAATAAGTATGTCTATGGATGCCTATCCATTGCTTAGACCCCAATGTCATCACTTGAGCATGTTGACAATCAAGTCTCTTTCACGGTAGTTCTTGCTCAAAAACGAAACTTGATCCATCCTTCAAAGGCATCCCTTTTTTTCTCAAATCAACAAAAACACTTTTATTTTTCACTTATTTCTATGCAGAATCATAGAAAACAAGTCTAGCCATGACTTTTTAAATCATCTAATGCACCCAGCTCACCTGTTTTCCCAGGCAAAGCTGGAATCAAGCACACCAAGCTGTCACCTGAGAGCAGAAGCAGCAGTCAGTAAAGCCAGCAGTGTGCTCTGAACAGTGTGCCCCAGAGAAACATGGATTCTTCCTTTTGCTCTTTCTAATTTGTAGTTCACTCCCCTTGTGTTGTAAGTTATGACCTTAAGGTGCTGAATCATGCAAAATGTCACCTGAAGGCACCGTGTATTTTGAACGTGATCTCCATAACAGTTTGACAGGGAAGTGCCCCAGTGCCATTCCCAGGATTAATAACATGAGATGCTGAAATATGGGGGCATCAAAGGAGGACTTCAGCTCGGCAGCTCTGTCTCTGGATAATCCTCTCCAGGGAGTCCTGAAAGGCAACAGAGAGCTTTGCATCATGCTGTGGGCTTGGGCCCATGATGAAAGGTGCTCTAAAAGAGTCAACTGCAAGGTCAATGTGCTTTACACCCACGTGTTGAAAAATAAGTAAGCATCAGTGTCCAATTTAGTTGTCATCACAGAGTGGGACTCCAAGGCAAAGGAATGCTCTAAGCTTGTAAGGACCACACTTCTCTCCTTCCCTTTGATGTGAGCCAAGGTAATGGAGATTCTGCCAAGGTGTGACTAATTCCTTGTAACTATATTGCATAATTTTCATATACTTTGGAAAAAAAAGAAAGGCCTTTAAGAATTGGAGGGAAAGAGAAACTCACCCCTGACACATTCCACAGAACACAACCAGCAGTACAAAGCAGGTTTTATTAACAGATGGTGAAAGCTCAATTTTAAAAGTACTGTGGGCATTAAAGGAGATTGTTTTATGTCTTTGACATGAATACTCAAGCTAGATGAACTATCAGGAGTTTGGTTTAAGTGAGATTAATGCTCAGTATTTGGAATCCATCCAAACTGATTAGATCTGATTGAGTAAGAGAGCACAACTTTCTATATCACTTTCAAAGTGGTATGAATAGGCTGTATATGTACTATCTGAAAATGTAAATATAAACAGAAGGGAAGGGAAAAATACCGTTCCCAAGTTTTAAACACAAAAAAATATTAACGATCCAACTGTATATAAACACTTAACATTTAGCTGACTATTAGAAGAGTTAGATAAGAAAAAGTATGTTAATGACATATAGAAAGTGTTACAGGAATAGCAAGCCTGCGTTCTGCCCTGCTGAGCGACTCATTTATCTCCTTTGAAGTCAGGTGAAGGGTATAAGTTTGGGTGATGAGGACTTGACTCCAGATCGTTTAATCTAGGAAGGTCATGGAAACATGGAACTTTTCGTGTTGTTCATAGATTTGCAGCCACTAGTTCTAACAAGGATCAGTTTGCAATTATTTAAAAGTACACTTTTTATGTCTTAAATAATTTAATCATTTTATATATATTTATATGTGTATTCAACAGTTTTGTCAAGCATACCTTTACATATCGACCAGAAGGAGACTCAGCTCCAGATTCAGGTACCTGTATGTTGGTGCCCACCTGTAATCTTTGTGCCTCAGCTTAGTCAACGGAGATCTGACCAATGCAGACAATGAAACCTCCAGACTCCCATCAGCTGAGCCCTTCTGGGTGAGAGCTGGTCAGTCAAATTCACACATTGACACCTCCATGGGCATAGGAAGGATTAAGGACTATATCCTGGAAAATATTAACTCTGAAATAAAATTTAGAGAGGCAATCTCTTGACTTTCCTCTCTCATGCAGGGGGCACTGAGGAAGACACTGCTGAAACATTGAAACCACTTCTACAGTCCACACACAGACAACTGGAGAAGGTTCAGAGCAGGCCTATAAAAATAATTTAAGGGGTAAGTTAGGAAGTCCAAAGGGCTTCACTTTGCAAAGCAGAAATTAAGAGATAACTTGCTGTCCAACTACATTTCACAAAAGCTTTTCTGGGCCTTGATGTCAAAGAATTGTGTGTGAAGATATGGCAGAAAGTTTAGAATGGGCATGTCACCCACATTACACTATGCAAGGCATCCAAAGCCTTTGGGAATTGCCAGAGGAAACTTTATCCCAACCCTTATCTAATAAAATGAGTAAATTTCCCCAAGCAACATATACAAACGGGTGAGGAAGCAGAAAATAAAAGTGAAAAACATCATTTTACCTAGCTTTTCATCTCAGTTACAACTTTGCAAATTGTGCTGAAATTATTTCTAGTGAAGCCACTACTCATTCCCTCTCCCAGGGGACAGCAATTTCCTTCAAAGGGCCAGTCCTGACACTGGGACTTGTTAGGGTGGGGGGAACTATTTCACAGCAGAAGCAGCCAAGGTGCTGGGATCCCAGCCAGAAACCCAGGCACATCATTTTTCAAGAAGCAACAGCTTTCTTCTTTAGCAGCAATGGGCAGCACTTGGTAAAGCTCTTCAGCAATAGTCAAGGTCAGGGCATTACCTTCCACTCCACCTTTGGTCAATTAATTCCCTACGTTAAAATAAGAGGGGAAGAAACAAACAAACACAAAAGAGTATTTGTGAACTCTTTGGCTTCTGCTGTGGATTCTTGATGGGACAGCTCCCCAGATGCTGGTGTCCATAACCAAGAAGACAGAGTAGGAGTCAAAGTCCAGGCTCTGTGGCCAGAAGCTGATGTATCTCCCAGCTCTACAGTGTGTACCAAGCACTTATTATCCAGTAGGCACTTATTATCCAGTAGGAACAGAACAAATAAAACAGGGAGAGAAACAGATACACTGCTCTGGTGCAGAGGCATTCGTGGACATCTCAGCTAAGTTGGATAGTGATGAGAATTAAAGGCAGTACAATGAATCACAAGTTTTATGCAAGTCAAAGAGGTCTCCGTTTGACAGCGTTCTGTAATAGGCAAGAGGCAGTTGAGGAATGCAGTAGAGACCCATGGTTTCTTAATGAGAAAAAAGAATAACAAATGTTGAAAAACTCTGCCAAACAACAAAGCTTACATTTTATACACGCTCATCAATTTAACCCTAAAACCTTAAAAGCCTCAGGGTGATCCCAACGCCTTTAATACTAAAGGCCCCAACTATGCCACAGATCAAGCACCAAGCCCAAGCCTGCTTTGTCTAGAAAGATGAAAGCGCACTCAAACAGGTGAAGGCTTCTTTGGAATCATCACCTGCAATTAAGTAAAGGAAAGCTAAGAGGAGAAGAGGTAAGCTGAACTTGCTTTAAAAAGACACCACGGGAGCAGGTGGATGCTTGCTAAGGATAGCTGTGGTGTCTGCTGTCATTCTTTCACCAAATGATATGCATTCATTGGGATTTCCTGCACATTAACAACAGATCACTTGGTGGGAAAGTTGGGCAGTTGCTGCAAAAGCAAAAAAATACCTTTTTTTTTCTTCCCTTGTATATAATTCTGAGAAGACTGCTGTTGCCAAGCTGCTATGGATAGCAATACCAGGGCTGTCTGAATAAAGCAATGCCACAGGACATTTCATTTTGGGAAGTGGATAATAATTTATCATTCTTCTTCACCTCAAATAATTTGCAAATAACTAAATATTTAATTTAATACAGAGTGTGTAAAAATGTAATGTTTCCCTTCAAAACCCAGCTCCTAAGATACTATTATTTCAATTATTTTTTGAAAACAGGAAGCTTTTAGCCATTGCTGTCAACACAAAATCTTTCAAAGTAAAAGGAAAGTAAAGGAATAAACATTAGAATGCAAATTTATACACGACAGTAGTTTTTTTACTACTGTTGCATAAATATTCCAAGTCACTATAAAATAGGAATTACATGTAAGAAGGGAGAAAGGAAAGAGAAGGACTTACACACCAATATGCAGATCTTTGTGGCTGTAATATTCTTCATGTTCTGCATTTGGAAGGCACTTTACACAGTCCCTGAGGACAGATACTGGGTAAGCTGATAATACGATTAATGCCATAAATAATAGTATTAATTATGTTAATAATGATAATCGTAAAATCCATGATAACCTTTTTGGTGTGGTTAATCTTTTTAAAGATTTGCAGAATTACATTATCCCTGTGATTTAATTAACTCCATATATATATATATTTAGAGTCTACCTAAAATTCAAGGAATCACTAGCTCCTCTTCTAAAAGTGTCAAAAACTATTCCCATCAACATCTTCTTCCTGACATACACCTACCCTAAAATTCATAAAATTAACATGTAAACTGAACAGTGAGAAAGTTCTTCTTTTCAACTCGGCATTTGCAAGACTTTGTTGTTCACCAACAATAAAATCTTCTCTCCTAACCCACCTTGCCTTCTAATCTCTGCCCAAGGGGACCTTGGGAAATGTTTGGGAAAAGTGCAAATCTGAGCAGCATCTGGAGTTCACCATCTCCTTTCCTGACCAGGAGAAAGTCTAACTATAGCAAAGGTCCTCCCACTGAACACCAGTCAGCCCACCTGGGTTATTCAACTGGGTTGCTCTGATTATTCGGGAAATACGTGACTATCCACAGCCCCAGACCTCTGCTCCCAGTCAGGCACCGGTAGAGCGGCAGGTGCAGAAAAAAAATCCCATACCCAGGGTTCAGCCTAAACAGAAAATGCTCCAGAAAATGATGATTAGCAGAAAGGAGAGAGTCATGATACCAAATGGCCTAAAACTTTTATGTCCAGTTTTTTTCTTCCTCACATGGGTTTGAGGAGGTGGAAAGAAAGAAGAGGAAAGAGATGTGTTTAAATTACTGGCCATAAGGAAAAAACCTGATCTGCACAGCAACAGCACAAAACGAACAACCTGAATAAAACTTTCAGGTGGGGATTATATAAAGAGAAAATCAATATGGTCAAAATACATAAATAGAGAATTAATGGGGAGAGATTTTATGAAGTGCTCAGCTGCAAACTCACAGGATTGCACAAAATATGAGAGGGCTTTATAATCTCTTTCTCTCCTTTGTATTTTTCAGGTCATCCTGGCTTACAAAAATCAAGTTGTATTTCTTCTGCTTTGCTTCCTGTAAAATCAATAACAACAATCAATTAAAACTTGTTTTGTGCCAGCAGGCTATTGTTTGTGGTAATAATGCAGGGAGTTGAAAGAAGATTGCTTTATTTCCTTGACCTTCTCAGTACACAGATAAATATGGTGTCTGTTCCATCTACAACTCAAAACCACAACCCTGTCCCTGGGTTGGTTTTTAAATTATATGAAAGAAGATTAGATACTCTCACACACTGTAAATAGTTTGAAGTATCTGTTTTCAGTATCACTGTAACTGGCTGGGAGATAACATCTAATTTATGCCTAATTCAGCAAAAATTCCCAGTGTCAGGCTCAGCCCAGGTTTTATTTTTCTTTGAATCCTCTGTGGTCCCACTGATTTTGGTCAGTTTTCATCAAATGAAAGATGTGAAGAGTCAAAGAAAAGACCTGGCAATGAGAAATCTTTCACAATTCATATCAACAGCAAGCTGTGGTTGTCTCACAGCATCTGGGACCTGTGCTATGTCCTTCTGGTACCATGTAGTGGCCATGCAGTACATGTGACCTACACACACACAAACATGTGTGCACAGACAGATACAGACACAGGTGTATACATATGAGATGTATGCAGAGAGACAAAGAGACAGAGATGTGGCAGTGAAGTTCTCTTACATCTCAAGCCAGTGCAAAACTGAGTCCTGAATTTTTTTCATTCGCTTTCCCAAAAGCCCTGAACACCAGTCTGGCCACCCAAAGCCCAGGCACAGTGCAAATGCTGGAGCAGCCCTTTCCTCAACAGCGCATATTTTAAACATATATGGAAAGCAGGCAAAAAACTGCAGGAAGAGCAAAAAAGAGGATGAGGTTAACAGCAAGATTGTCTCTGGGCCAGCTATGCACACAGCTTGTCCGGGGGTGGAGTTGCATTAGATCTGAAAACAAAGCTAGAAGGGTTTGTCAACTGGAGATGGGCAAGTTATGCAACTATGTGAACATGAGCATGCCTGCCTGCTCAGAGAGGAGATTAGGGACTTGAATACGTTTTTATACCTGCTAAATAATTAGTATCAAATAACCACGTCCACTCTGCACTTTTCCTCTAAATATCGAAATGCGATTGAACTCTTTGTTAATTTAGACACAAAAGCTGGGATTTTAAAGGGCCCTGAATAATGTTAAACATGCAGCACCCAAAAACCTTACCTTGACATTTGGCTATGTGTTGCCAAAGTGAAACCTCATAGCTTATGCTACTTTTATACACTCACCAGAGGCACTACTCCCATTCTGCCCGAGGAGACTTCTCCAGCACTGGTCCTTGCAGCCTGGTGAAAACCATATGGCCCAGCCCTTGCCTGCCCCCACATCTCTGGGGGCTGACAGACCCTGCTACTCCTTGTACTCCTTGCTGTTTTGTCCTTTTGGGTTTGGGTGGTTTTTTTCAAATGAAGTCGCATCATATCTTACTGAGAATATTAGGGTAAAGGACAACCCCGTGTTCTAGTAAGTTCTGGTGTACAGCTGGTTAAACCTAGGACTGGAAAAATCGGACAAAGGGATGTACACCCTCAAAAAGCCTTGTCCATGCCTTTTTTTAGCACTGTTAACAGCTATTATTTCTAGTTTCACGGCCGTGGCATCCTTAAGCAATTCAGTTCTAGGGGCAGATCCCAGGATACATCACACCATCCTAACACAGATGTGGCTCAAAACATTCTCACTGCACTTTACCTGCATCATTCCATCCCTCCTCCCACCACTTACATGGCGTTATAGTTCAGCACAAATGAATTTCCAGACAAAATTTACAAATTTATCAGCAAGTGTTGCTTTGTGTGATGTCTTGAGCACAGCAAAACTCTTCAGATAACAGATTCACCCTCTTTGCTTTCCCACTTCAGGCTGCCTGCACTGGGAGGGCACCTGAAGCAGATGCAAGGAGAAAGACTGATCCTTTCTAGCATGTGACTGCAATTCTCTATTTATTGATTTTACATTGCACACTGCCTTAAGTTTAATAAACTTTGCAAAAGCCACAAGAAAAGGAATGAATAATCAACACCTCCATAACCCCACTGCATTCAGCTGGCCTCTAGCAGAGGCTGAGAGCTCACCATGATCCATGGATGTAACAAACCACAGAGAACGGGCTGTTTGTCACCATTTCCAGACACACTCTTAAACAGCCTGATTTTATTATACTTCCAGTGTTCATATGGAGAATCAAAGTGCTTTCAAAGAAAAGAGAGTTACCCAATTAACCAGAATGAGAGAGCAGGAAAAAAACACAGTAGATAGGAAACCAGCCTTGCTCCCTGCTTCAGATCTATTTAAAAAAACCTGGGTGAACACTTGTATTTTCCCCTGCTGCTTTTAACCTCCACACTGAGGAAGCTTGCGTTGGTATAGATTCTGGGAGCCAAACCCATCCTTCTTTGAGAACTCCTTGAGATTATATTCAAGCATCATCCTTGCCTTCCCGCAAGGTTATTTTAGATAGTTGCTGAAATTTCCAGGGTTCCCCAGGGATAACCTGGAATGAAAGTTTATGAAGGTTGGAAGTGGTAAACTTTAGCAGAAAGTGGTGGGCAACAACTCAGGTGGCTCCCAGATGGTGCAAGGCCAGCTAAGTTCAGGAGTGCACAGGCCAGGCTGAATCCCATCTTTAGGGAGTGCTTTCTACAAAGACAAAAAAAATATGTATTTTTCCCAATCTTTTCAGGCATCACAGACCTTGAAGAACTAGAAAACCAAAATTGCTACACTCAATAATTCTTAAAATCCCCTTGACTATTTCATCTACCCTTTTTATCTCCCTAATTCCTTCTATTCTTTCAATTTTGCTTTCAGTTTGTGAAGTTCTGATGGAAGTACTTTCTGCACAGATGAATAGCAAATATCCATGTCCCCACTTCACTCATATGTTCTCCTGGCAGAAGTCCCAGGCTTGGGAATATTAAGCCGTCAAGCAGGTAACAGTATTTGGCTTAGGACTCAGGGTCCTTGCAAGAACTTGTGCTGGTTGTTTTTCAAACATTAACAGAAAAATCAGTGGGACAAAACTTCCCATAACCCAGATCACTCTCAAAAATCCTTCAGAGCCAGAGACAAGACAGTGAAATTGGATGACAAGGGATTTTTTTCACAAGACTTTTTCTTCCTTTCCATGTCTTTAACTGGAATATGCAAATATCTTGCAAAACTCTATCTTTGTTCATATTTTCTAATCTTTTACATAGCCTGGGCAGCTTTCAAGCTTTGGTTGTATGTTAGGATTATTGTATAACTGCTTCACTGTATTTTATTAATGAAAATCACATTTCTAAATCATCCCTGTTATACCTTTCCTTCTTCTGCCATTTCTTAAAGATTTTTCCCTCACACTTTTTTTCAACGCAAAAATTTGTGTTCCTGTGGTTTGGGTTTTTCTTCTTCTTTTACTGGATTTCAGTGTATGAAGGAAACAATGTTTATCCAGTTCCTCGTGACCACTAAAGCTGCTGGAAAGTTTCAGTCTCATCTGAAAGAGCAGCAGAGCTTCAGCAATGCAGAGTTCATAAATGTCTTCATGAAAGTGGGCAATCACCCTGAGGGCAGGTACCTGAATGAATCTTTGGCTCTCACTGCAAGAAAGGATTCAGCACAATTATACTGGTGGAAAACCCAAAAAGGGAGGTATTTTAAATTTAAAATAGTGAAGAAAAAGCTCCAGTTTTGCTTGAACAAGCTGAGAGATGGGACAGTTCATTGTACAAGATAAAAAAATTAATATAAATTAGACCCTACCAATTCTGCTGTTGATGGAATGACTTCTTTCCCACCCCTGGCTCCCCATTAGCCTGATTACGTGTGATTGGCACAGTCTTTTCTGAAATATTGTCAAGTTATATTCTTCAAGCATACCCAGGCAGTGAGAACTGAACTGCCTCTCTCTTGATCCACCCCAGAGATTTTATACATACACTGTCTTGTTGCAGTAGAGCAGAATTTATAACTTTACTGAGAGAAACAGCATTTCTAACAAGTCAAAGCTGTACATGATGCATTTATGAATTATAAAGGTCCAAAGTAATAAACATATGTGTCTTTTTGGAGCTGAGATTTTTCTCCCTCTCTTTTTCTTTTTGGCCTATCATACAAGATATATTATATATATCATATAGAACCAACACTCTCTACGCAGAAAGCCACAATTTACCACAAGTCTTGAAGAAATACCCAGTCCACATTCACAGATGGACAGTGGCATTAAACCTGATCATATTCATATCAAAGTCTTGAACTCTGAATTTAAGAATTCCCACTCTGAGATCCCTTTTAGGGAAGAGCTCTTCTGTTATCTACTTGTGTCAGAGGCTGCTCCAAATATGAGCATAGGAAAGTCTGCACCAGCTCGAGCTTTCTCCATCATTTCAGCACATGTGAGTGTTCATACTTTTAAGAACATTTGCCTGTGAATTGCACATTTCAGTGCTCCCCAGGAACCTGGGATGTAAATCCTGGGTCAGAATTACCAATCTTCTGCTGTAAAATAAAGATTAGCATTCTCTGAAGTAAAAGCATTAAAGATGCAGCATCACAGGACCAGTGACAGGGCTCCACACTCAATTTTCACCTATGTGACATTTTCAACACAGGTATGGTGCCCAAAAAGTCCTGGGTTTAGGTTTTGTGAAAGGAAATGGAATCACACCTCTAAGCTTAATATTGTTTCTTTACATACTTTTTTAATTATAACATTTATAATTTTGTAGTATTTTTTTCTTGTATTAACTTCTATTATCTTGATGTATTACCTTTAGAATTTATTTTATTTGCTACCTTGTTAATCTTATTTCATCATTTCTTTCTTACATCTCACCATTTTCCTCCTTGGAAAAGGTCTGAAATTTCCAAACATGCACACACTTCAGCACAGTGAAAGCAATGGCAGACTTCTCCTTGATTACTTGCCTGAATGGTGTCAGCAAAGAAAAAACAGATGTCAGAGGCACAGCTTTTAAAGGCCAAACAGGCCAAATTAAAGGAAAATGAAAAGATGTTAGGTAAATTCACTCATTCTTCAAACAAACTCATATTCCCTACCTAGGGTTTTTTTAAAAATTGCCATTCCTCCAACTAAAATATTCCAGAGTGTTTATGGTCTGCCAGATGATTGGAGTGTAATAAATGTAATTTTGCAAGCTTGTAAAATATCCTGACATTGCCTTAAAGAAACCACAATAAACTATCTGGTTGGATTACTTTACTTCCATTTCTATACCTTATTAAACCAGTATGCAGAAGATGTAGCAGCAAAACAAGGAAAGTTTCTCTATTGCAACACTAGAAATAACTGAAAGTAGCTTAAAAATAAATTCTGTTGCAGGCGACAGTCCATTAAAACCAGCATATAGCCCTTTAAGCCTTGCCACAAGCCAGATCCTTATCTCAGAGGCAGGCAGAGCGCCCATTTACTTCAATAGGAGCCGCACATGCATATTCTGAAGCAGAATTTGGTCTGGTGTGTTCATTAAGGGCTTCTGAACTTAAGATGTTGCTTTGACGTTCCAGAAAGGGCCCGTAGTACAGATAAGCTTCTGTCGATTCTCAGGGAAGCTCCCTCTGTAGCTGTTTCAGGGCAAGTCCCAACACCGAGCCTGCTGGTGTTCCCCTCCAGCACGACATGCACCTACAGAATAATGAAGACATTGAACTCCGTGACTGACAGAGCCTTATAGAAATGATGCACAGTAAAGAACAATTATTGCAACACCGTGGCAAACCCCATCTCGGATTGAAATTCCCTTTTCATCTGCAGGCTGAGGAGCATGCCAGGATTATAAATGAATTATAAATGGCTGTTGCAGGTACACAAACACACACGATGTTCTAGGAAGTTAAGTGCTACAACTTCAGACTCAAGTGGCCCAGCAGTGTGCACATGCTCCTGGCAGCTGCCCAGATGTTCAGAGTCAGTGGCTGGAACGGTGGCAAGAGCTGCCTCCACCCCTCACCCACCTCCACCCACCCAAGGATGGGCTCTGTCATCAGGCAGATCACAGACATGACTGCCTGGTCCTCTCCAGCTTGGGGCCAACCCACAGCCTTGTTGTGTCTCATGGAAGAATTTGGCCCCAGGGACCCCATCAGTCACCTCTCCTCTCCTCCTCCAATGCCCGCCTTAGATGACCCTCCTGAGATGAGAAGGGTTTCATCCCTAAGAGAGCACTTCCACATAAACTGAAATACTGTCAAGGTTCAGGAACAAATAAAAGGATGGAGCAATTTTCCATGTTTGTCAACTTTGGCACAATTTGCACTATTCCAATCAGTGCTGCTCATATTCTCCAAAAAGAAGTGAGTTTTTCTCTAAGCAGAAGTACTAAACTTGTTTTCATGCCCTAATTTATGAAAGTTTTGCATTACCTGTCACATCTTTATCTGGGTTATCACATCACCTCTCTTCCTCCCTCCTCCCTATAATCCTGGATAAGGGAGGTTTTTACATATTTGGGAATTCCGCAGAGATTTTGAATCTTAGGCACTGGTACTGGCACAGTCCAGGCTGCCCACAGGACTTCTCTGCCACCAACAGACCAGAGTGGCTACAGAGAGGTGAGTGCCACTGTTCCACCCCAGCACATCCAATTCAGCTGAAATCCATGGTGTGCAACACCTGACCCATGGAAGCTGCTGAGGAGCTTGTACATGGGCATCTTCCCCAGCCTCCATCCAAGCAGGGGAACCTTCACAAGAGGAAAAAGCTGGCAGCAGGGACTGGGGACTTTCTAGTTTTGGAGCATTCCTAGGAACTTTCTGATGTAAATCACCTGTCTTTAGGGGGAGAGCTGAAGGCCTGGATCTCTCCTCCCAGCCCTCTGTTAGTCGCTTGGGGAGGAGAGGAGCCAGGGGATGGAAGGTCCTTGTTGTCCTTGCAGTTCAGACCAGCAGAGAGTCCATGCTCCCATCTAACACATTGCCTCCAACACGCACTAGACCACAAAGCACACCTTTAAAAGGGAGAGCAAACACACTATTCCCAGTTCTCAGAAGCAGAAGGAACAGATCACATCTCCCTATCCATCCATCCCTGTTCACCACCTCTGAAGATGCCGCGATGAAGACGACCCTGCTCAGGCAGCCCAAGAGCCCATCCAGTCATTGGCTGTGTGGGTGAACCAGCGCAGATCTCCAGGTTAAAACAACAAACACACATTCTGGCTACCGTGAGCCCCATCTCCACGAGATTATGCATCTATCTAGGAAGTTGTTTCCCTGTGCCAGATTGTCAAATGCTGCAGAGAGCAAAACAGCAGCAGTAGAATTTTTCCAATGCTAGGTACTGACTGAAACAATAAAATAAAAATTTTCTCTTTCATTTCCCACAGCACCTTCTCTTGGAGAGCCTGATACAAGGAGAATACTCCTTATAGCACCTCTGGTTCGTAATCCTGGAGATCAGCTGTACAGAACACAAATGGTTTCACTAAGGCTAAATAAAAAGTTTACAATGGAGGCAAGAGGGAGACAAGGTGCTGCAGACTCCTATTCTGTCTTTTAGATCTAAGATTCCTTTCACTGTATAGTCCTGAGCTCCATGGATCCTGCTGCTCCCTGGCTGGAGAAAGGAAATAGCTATTTACATTTTTACACCATAACCCAGGCAGTGGCAATGAAAACTGACATCAGACTAATGTTTTAGCTGCCCTTCAACCATGGATTCATTAAAACAAAACCACCCTGCAGATTTGGATTATAAACAAAGCAATTAACAACGACAAAAATTTGCAACCTATTAAAACTATTTTGGGAGCCAGGCCCTCAGTGGTATCTCAGAAGGTCACACCAGCTGCTATCAGCCCAGCCTATGGCTCCTTGGCTCTGGTCAGTGTCAAATCCATCCCCCAGTGCACACCCCAAAGCAGCCCTTGAGTCAATCCATGTATTTCCAGCTTCTAATTAATTAATTCGGCATCTGTCTGACGCCACACCCTCCTTCCCTGGCCACACTCATTATGCTGGGCTCGGGGGAAAGCGGGGCTGCAGATGCTCTTGTGCTCTTTTTTCTGGCACACGCCTGGATTGCCGAGCTGGCTGACACGTGTGGGGAATTGCTCCCATCCTGGGGCTGTGGTTATTTCAGGCAGTCCTGGGAAAGGTCACGAGACGAAGCCCTGACACATGCAGACCTGGCAATCATTTCTGTCGCAGCCTCCAAAACCAAAGGACGGGAGAATTCACTGATTTTCCGCAGCTCTGTTGCCTCTTTGCACCTCAGTCTGGGGTTTTGTGGGCTGCCAACATTTCCCCAGCACCCTTCAGAGTGGGGTGGGAGCAGCACCTGGCAAGTGACTCAGAAAAGCTGCGATCACCCAGGTGCACCCAGCCAGGAAGGTTCTCATCAGGAAATGAGAGTGATCACAAATAGGCCTAGGATTTTGCCCCAAATTGGTTTTCTGTGATTTTAAATCACATGATTTAAATAGTGATGCCTGAACTCAGGCTCTGGCCAGTCCTTACCCATCACCTGCTGTTCTGTTGCTGGGAGTCACAGGTACATTGCTTATTGTTGTTTATTTCTTTTTTTCCACTAAAAACATTCGTCAAAACCTCACTCCTCTGTAAGAGCTTTGAATACTCTGGATGCTCCACATATCCTCCAACTATGAAGTTAGAGGTTATGATTCTTGCAAAACTCTGCTATTGACTCCTAAGTGCATATAATATACTCAAAAATATAACTGTTATATCATTTGCTCCACCTCTATAAACTATTAAAAATTCTCTTGAAAATATTAACATGCCAGTGACTTTTATTTCAATGTATTTTCAAAGGATGACAGTAATTTCTGAGGAAATAATGATGGAATGGCAGTGCACTCCTTCTACAATGGAGAAGCAAGTAAATGATCTCATAATAAAATGTAATGTAATAGATAGTATAGCACATGCTTTTGTTTCAAGAAGTTTTGAATTTCTAGATAGCTCTGCAATGGCCAAAAGTTCTTTATGTTTTAATCACAATACAAAAGTCTGTCTATTTACCTTAATTATTCATGTAGAGATTTTCAAGGTTCTTTGTCTTTGTGTTCCCATCCTATGAATTCATCAAGCATCAAAGTTTGGAGGGGTTTTTTTTAGCTTGAGTTCTGAATATATTACTGCTGGCATCACACCATAAAACACTTTGGCAGCCAAGCAAATAGCTTTACATGAAACCCAATTTAATGGTGGGTTACTGAAATATGCTTTCTATACACGTCTGGAATTCCCCTAATTAGCAGAGTATTTTCTAATCTGCCCAAAATGTATCATGCCAAAACCATGATGCATTTTCCCAGTTGTCCACCCAGGACAGTCAACCATTCCTCTTCATCAGTTTTGGGAAGCCACCTGTAATACGAAGGGAAATGAAGCACTCACAATCTCTGAATGCACAGCTTTTTGTCCCATCTATTCCATATCGCTTGGCCAAAGTCCTTCACGGGATAACCCAAAGCAATCACAGTTGATAAAGCACTCTACCTAACCCCACCCCTGGGTTTTCCTGGAGCTGCCTCGGCAGCCGACATCACAGGTCCCAGCAGGCACCTTCGCAGCACATCCCAATAAAGCTTGGGGGTTCTGGGTGGGGTGCTTTTCAAAATTGCATTTTGGGAAATGTAGTTCTAAGCACGGCATACTTCCCATCAAGACCCTAAATGTGTGGCAGCTAACCAATGCAATCCTCCACTAGCAAATGTGTGATAAATTCCTTTGTAAAATCTATTTTTTTAAAAAATACACTTCTCCCTTTACAGGTATTACTGAAAATACCTTTTCTGGACACATATACATTATTGATACTGGAGAAGACTTCAATTTTAATACTAAATTATGTCTATATTATTATTCAACTTAATTAATAAGGATCATTCTGTACTTCATTATCCACTGTGGACCTAAGTTCCCAGGTAGAAGTAGCTGCAGCTTAAAAGCTTTCTGTGGTTTTCAGCACAGAAACAGGGAAAAAAAGCACCAAAGCACGTGCCTTTGGTGACCAATCCTGCAGAATAAACAGCAGCAGTGATAAACTCTGATTTGAAAGTAAGTGCAGCCTATAGGCTGGAATGTATACAAATAAATCTTGCCATAAAATGAACGAACAAATGTTGAAGGTCAAAAACTACAGGCAGATAACTCACAAACAGCAACAGAGACTGAGCAGTACAATAAGGTGTTCATTACAAATAGACTGCCTCCTTTATTGATTAGATACAGGTCTTTTAATAAAACAGTTCATAAGTCTAAAAAAAAGAGAAACAATCTGTGAAAATGAAAAGTAGGAAAAATCTTTCTTCCGTTTTAGTGAGTGCTACCAAAGTTCAAGAATATAATCCATTGAGTAGAAGCAGATTTACCTTCCTACATTTATTTCCAGATTTTAAATCTTTGGACTAATTTTTGAACATGTTGACCTAGAGTATTAAGTGAGATGATGCATAATCCAGTTGATTTTAGCACTGATTTATGGCCTCAATTATGGACTTCTACATCAATCTAGAAATTAATATTTCAGCCTAAACACCATTTCAGATTCTCCACAATATAACTTGTCACCATTAATCTCCAGCCTTGATGTTAAACATCTCCTAGCTAGCAAACTGTAACTACAACGTGGACTATATTTTCGCCGCCACTGGAAAGAATGATTGAAGACTGAATTGATCGAAAATCTTGATTTACCTTGTCTACAATTTTCAGTAGCATGCAGTGATTTATATACCAGAAGAGAAATTTCTTTGATTAGCTCGCCATAGTCTAGGAAGGCTAAACATTATGGACATTAAAATTTCAACACAAATGTTATCTCTGCAGTAAGCACAATAGTGACATCTTATGCCTATCAATTCTTGTATTAACTGAAGCTCTGACACATCTCAGTAGAGATTTACCTCCAGAGCTTTGAGGTTTGAGCAATCAATATATAACCTACTTTGATGCATTCCACACACCAAGCTACATTAAAATAACATTAGGACTTGCTTTAAGCTGACAACAGCCAGGGAATGCACAGTTAAAGGCAAAAACTCTACCTTTAACTGATCCTTATGTAACTTCAGATCCTGTAGGCAACACATGATTTTGTGCCACAGTAACCAGCTAGAGCCTGATTTCATTGCCCCAGTTTTATAGGCTTTAGCTGTGTTACATAGCTGGTCCAATTGTGTTAAACTATCTTTAGTAACTCTTTTATAATGCATAAAGGAATGACCAAGTCCTGCAACAGGTCTGCCTCCTTCCCTAGCACAAGGCTCTGCAGAGCAGCAGCTAGGACCCCTCTCCTTCCTCTTGCTGTGGGTACCTGAGCAGTCCAGCTCAGGAAGGACTCTGGATACTTTTCCTTGCAACCACCAAAGAAGACTGAGATTCAGTCATTTGAGTGCCCTAAGAAATACAAAAGCAATCCGTGAAATAATCACAATGCGTTGAAATGTCAGTCTTAAAGAACATTTGATTAGACATTCAAGGAATGTGCCAGTTTTAGCAAATACATGCCAACTCTATTTATTTGAAATATGAAGTGGTTTTCTTTGTACGAAATTCTCCTAGCGTAAGTTACACCAATTCCACAGAACGGAGCGAAAGCGTCAATTTTCTCACAAGAGGCAGTTACCTGTGTAGGCTGTTCATTCACAGTGTGTGCATTCCACCCAGAGATCACTCAGACCTTTGCCATTTAACTCCTTCACATCAGGTGAACCAATAACCTGCTCTGTCATGACTTCAGGATTGTTCATAACCTTCGAGTTTCAGACATAAATGGTAATAGCAAAACTTACTGTGAGGTAAGAAACACACCAACAGAACACTGTTGACAGAGGTAACACCTTCTCTCCCAAGAACCAAGATGCTTTTCCAAGCAGGACGCCCCACTCAGCCCAAGATAATCTTTTGGGCAAAACTGAGAATCTGTTCCACAGAACCGTTCTGTTTATTTCACCCTAGCAGAGGGAAAGAAAGACAAATGTAGGAAAAAAGACCACAGGAGATATCTGACATGTTTGGACCCAATGATCTTTTCCAACCTAAATAATTCTGTTTCTAACTAATGAAGTTGAATTCACCAGAAAAGCTGGGTTTGTCTGTTGTGAAAATGTCTGTAGTGTCACTTGTGTTTTCAACAGGTTGTAACTGTCAGCTGGGATTTGCTAGAAAGCACCCAATGCCAACCTGAGACAATTTAAAAGCACTGGGTAGAAAAAATATTAACTCAGGAGGAAATGCAAAGATGATCATAACCTCAGGCCTCAAAACCAACAGGGAAACAGTATTGTTTCTACCAGCCCTGTAGAAACAATGAAGAAATCAAATTTGCAAGGCCAATAGACCCCACAAATGCTCCTACATCTCCCCCTTAAAGTTAGGTAAATAAAGTATTATTTGTTCTACTGTTACTTTTATGCTTCTTCTACTTAGATATTGATGAAGCCAGATGAATTCTATGTAGCTTGATGAGATTGCAGCCCATACTCTTAAAGCTGCAAACCAGTCATTAACAGTGCATGTTGACACAGACTAAATTTTCACTACTGCGTGGAGTAAGTGCATGCATGCTCACCTAATAAAAGCTCGAGTTTCTACACCAACAGAAAGAGGTAACTTAGATAATGGACGGGATTGGTGTATAACACTTGTATAAACTGAAAAAAATATTAGGAACTTTTTTGAAGGCTACAAATTCAGATTTATGCTCTTCTTACATTTTCGTGTACTTTCTGCTTTCATACTTCATCTGTACTAACATTTGAGGAAGATAAATGAGATAATGGGTGGCTTTTGGCCTGGGATTCTTTTGCTTGTGTAACTCAGTCTTAATTGCAGGTCTGCACTGGAGTCCTGAAACTCTTTTGTACAGAGCATGCATAATCAGCAGACTTGGATGATTCTGCTAATGCCACAGTTAAATGCCTTGAGCAAACACAGTATTATAATTTTGCACCAATTTGAAAATATCCATTTAAATGTTAAATGAAGAGGAACTAATCAATAAAAAGATGCATAGAGTCTCTAGGGAAGTACACTGGAAAAGACAATAATCTGCCATTAACATGCAAATAAAGACACAGCAGGAAACAATAAGAGTATTGACTATACTACAGTACTTTAGGAAGAATGTTTTACTAAAATTTGGGCCAAATTCAACTTTGATTAAAACATTGTAAACACAGATCAGCTCAATTTGACACAGTGGGGAAAGGAACAGAAGCTCCAAATGCAGATAGCGCCTGGTACTGCTGAGTGGCCAGGCTGACCTTGTGCGGCATTTGGGGTAAGGTGATGTACAAATATTTTTAATTAGATTGGCTAAAGAGCTTAGCATCTGGGACAGCAAACAAACTGAGTATGGAGTGAAAGGAAGTAATATAATTCACAATCAAAGGCTTGAACTGGTGAGGCTAGCCAGTCTACCTGATTATTCTTTATGCTAACATAAACACTGCTGTGCATCTATAACCATCTGTTTACAGCTTGTGAGCTAGTTCCCTGAAAGGTGCACATCAGAAATAGATATTAAAAAGGTATTAAGTCACAAAAAATAGAGATATATAGACCAGAATTCTTTGTATCAGAGAAGATAAAATAAAAATATGTACATGTAGGGAAAAGGGCTTGGCTGGCTTCAAAGGAAACTGGAGAAATCATAGGCAAGAGTAAGCAGAATGGTACTGACAAGAGGTGTGAAAAAGTTGGATGAAAAGCCTGAATTTTTTTGAAGTAGGAAAGAATGAACTTTTTGAAGAATAAAAAAGCTGGAAAGATGAGCAAGGAAGGTTTTTATAGCAGCTGCAACCGAGAAATAGGATGCAGAAGAAGAAAGCAAAACACCTTGCAATAAGTAGAAAAGTAAACACAAAAGCTTATATTAATCAAGATACAGGCATATTATCTAGATTGCTAGATGATTTGATAACACTTTATCCTCAAATCCACAATTCATGAACCCTCTGTGCCACTGGATAACACTTGGATACTCTCTTACACAACTCTGCTGCAACTAAGTTGCTGCCATGCAATTGCCACCAAAAGTGCTAAAAAACGTTCATTCAGAAGTCTCTTACTGTTAAAAAATAGTGGTTTGCTCTGCAAAAATAGTAGCCTGGACCAGTCAGATATTCCTGGAGAGTAAACATTTTTAATTCAAAACTATGAGTATTTTTTCTGTACTAAGCATCGTCTTAGCTCTTGCTGGCAATGCTACAGTATTCCCACTCTAAATCGTGCTGACATTGGAAAAAATCCTGCAGTGCTCTTCTCTGTGCTATCTCAGACATTGTTTCTTGCAGAATATCATCTGTAGGCTGTAAAGATGTCACTTCTTTGCTCCTCTTGCTGTGTTCCTTACCTGCCTTGAGAGCCTTCGCTCTCCAAAGGAGGCAGCTACAGTCCAGTCCATAACCACTGACTGTCCTTTCCTGCAGTTCAGGACTTGCTCAGAGGAAGGTAAAATTTAAGTGAATGCCTGAAAAAATGAAGGAATGTCCTAGCATTGCTGTCATGTTGGAACAGACCAATCACCCCTGGAAGGGGTTGAATGTTCATTCAGCCGAGATGCTCCACTGGAGAGAACAAGTGGTGGAATGCAATACAACGAACAACCTCTTGCAAAAGGGGCATGAATTCAATCTCCTCCCTGGCTTCTTTCCCCCACTTGCAAGGAACACAAGGATGCAAGTTAAACCAGCAGAATTTCTTTGCCAGAACTTTTTTTGCCATCCTCTAGTGAAAACTCGTTTTCTTCAAGTGCCGATAGTTATCCTTGGGATTATGCTCCCAAATATTGTAAATAGTAATGTGACTCCTGTTAATGTCAAAACCCAGAGGCTTCTAAATAATCCATTCAGGGTACTTTTTGCCTGACTTTGGAACTATTTGGTTTTTCTGTCTGCAATCAGGTAATTCTGCTAGTAGGTCTGCACATTGGTTAGTGCCCTGCCTGCTGTAGTTCACTAAAAAAACCAGAACAAATAGGTCAGCCCCTACATGAGAATGTAAAGTAAGTGAAAACTCCTTATTTCTTTACACATTTTGTTATAAAAGCTGACACAGACTCCCTTATCATGCCCTTAAAAAAAAACCTCTCTAGCTACACAGTATTTTAGCAATTGCCACGTAATTTATCTACTTGACAAATCTTACTTTAGACGCTCAGCCCATCTTATACACCTGATCTCAGCAAAACCTTTTAAATTTAGCCTGAGGGTAAAATATTGAATATTGTTCATATTTATACACTTCTGTGACCAAACTAAGAAGAAAAAAAAATCACCTTATGAATCAGAGGAAAGGAGCACTGGCATTGGCCCACGCTCTGATCTCACTCGAGCCAAGCTGCTGCCTGATTAATGAGCTGTGATATCATAGTCTGTGAGCAGGCATACATAAGTGGCAAGGAGAAGAATAGCACCAGACACTATCAGGCTGCCTCTGCCTAAATCTGGGGTGAAAAAAAAATTAAAAAGGGCTTATGGTACCGGCTCCTATAAAGGAAGAAGGAAATCCCTCACCTATCAAGGCTCCTGGATTTGAGGAGATTTGTTGTCAGGTTTTTTTCCAAGAAAGATATATAAAACTAACCTTTTCCCTGAAGTACTGAAGATTCTTATGAAAGTGCTTTAAATTATTAGTAGTTACTGGAAAAACAAAGGGTATTTTTTAACCTGAAGAAGTCATTAAAAACTGACAGCTTTTAAAATTTCTTTGTGTTTTACTTACAAACTGGTAAAAGCAATATCCATGGTTTCTCGTAGAAAGATGCTTCAGAGCTGTTGAAAGCAAAAACTAATGTGTCAGGAGAGAAGGATATTTCGAGGTCAGAGCTGGTCAGAAGAGACTCATTTATGTCTTTTATGATGAATTTCTTAATAATTTTCAAACATGGCATCCAGTACATATTGGTAAAATTTTCACCTAGCCCTACTGGCCCTTGCAGTTTGCAAGAGACTATGAAGAGAATACATAAATATTTTCCAGGTAAATTATTGAACTGGGATTCAGGACTGCATTTATCACTGGGTCTCCCCACAAATTTCCTAGGGCTGCTCTCAGCCACTTTGAAAACAAAGCTTTTGGACATTGATGACAGCTGGAAAGAATACACCAAATATCCAGCAAAGGATTGTTTGGAGGCTGGATTTGGGGAAGCAATGCCCTGGGCATGCATCTCCCTCTGTCTCTCTAAACTAGAAGTGGGGAATAGGCAGGTTGGTAGGGTGGCATCCATATATCCTTGGTATCAGGCCCTGGGTAGGAGTTAAGAGGAGGATTAAGGACTGGGCTGGTACGAAATAATCCCTTTCCAAAAACAAACTCTCAAAAATCTGACAACCCATGACTAAGGGGCCTCCCCCAAGCCTCCTGCAGGCTTTTTCCACGGTAATTTTGGTGATCTCTCACTAGAAAGGGATCAAACTCTGCTACAAGAGAAGGATTCAGGTCAGGGAGGATGCCCTTGAGCAGCAGGGAAGAGCAACAGTGCTCTTACCTCAGCTTTTACTTGCCAGGGTTTTCCTTTTGGTAGAAGACAGTCACCTAGAATACGTTATGGACTCCATGTGAGTAGGAAAGTTCCCTTCTTGAAATCCTCAGCAGAAAAAAAAGTTTAATTATGTTGTAAGGACACCCTTAAAATCTTACAAACTGTACCCAGTTATGCCAGTGAAGAAGACACAGACTTCCATGGGAGCAAGAGGAAACAAAAGAAAAAATTTAGTATGAGGGCCATCATTTTAATTCATATTGGAAAAATGATGGACTTAAACCCCATATGCAAATTTAATATAAACACAGTAAAGCTACATATAAGTCTAACAGACAGGTAATATCTTTCCTTAAAACTAACCAACTTCCACAGATTGATTTTTACCATAGGGATTCCAGTTTATAGCACCATTTTTCTAAGTGATTCTCTGCACTAGAGTATAATTTAGATGATGGATCCCTCTCAATTACTGTCCATTAGAAGACAGGAAAACATTAAGTTCAAGTGAGTATTATGAGAATTATGGGTTACCCCTTAAGTGAATAGATTGTAAGTGAAAATTAATTCTTAACATGTTCATTTCTGATGTTGTGTAGCATGTTTTTGAGGAAAAAAGCTTTCCAAGAAAAAGATTTTTTTTCAAGTAAAAATGTCTTTCATTAAAGAAAAAAACAC
This sequence comes from Atrichornis clamosus, assembly GCA_013400975.1. NCBI lineage: Eukaryota > Metazoa > Chordata > Aves > Passeriformes > Menuridae > Atrichornis > Atrichornis clamosus. The sequence goes on from WBMZ01005565.1 coordinate 288,959, forward strand.
AGTGCAATGAGGTAAAAAAAACATGTAACTCAAGCAGCAAAAATTGCAAAGTATTTCACATTACTTCCCTAATGGATTTTAAAGGGACCCTGCACCATAAGGTAGAGGATGGCTGGAAAGTGCTGCAGATGTTCTGAGCATGCAGAGGTTAAAGGGCTGTGAGAAAGCACAAGTGATGTCCAGCACATGGGCAGAACCTTCAAGACATACACTGGTGTTGCATATGCACATTTTTGTATAAGTGAAAGTAGAAGCTGAAGGCTCTTACCTCAAAATATTGCAGAGATAAAGAGTAAGACTTCAAACCAGCTCACTGAATTTGAAAATAAACTCTTCCCTGTGTGAATTCCACATTTACTCACACGGACATGCCGTGTGACATTGCAACAATTCCTTTTAGTTACCCATTTATCAAATTTGCTTAATAAGTTCAGAAAGCCAACTTGAAAAATAGAACTCCTTTCATATAACCTTGATACTGAGACTAATTTAGAGACATAACATGACCATCTTACTCTTAAAAGACATTACTCTGATCTACTATTTCAAAATAAAGTTAAACAAACTTGAGGATTCTTTCAGACTGCTTTTTTTTTCCCATTGACAGTACAACTTAATAAGAAACATCATGTGTTTACCCTTTGAAAATTACTGGAATAAATTCCTCGATACTATTAGAAAATAAAATCTTTCTCCCTCTGTAGAGACCCATGTGGAAACAAGACAAGATGAACATTTTGCATGACACAAAGAACAATTGCTCTGCAGCTGCTGCCACGACCCTCAGGCTACACTTGAGTCGTGGCCCACTTCCTTTCCTATAGGGATCTTTTGGTTAATGTATCCATTTAGTTTACAGCCCCAGTATAAATTCTATTTTATGCCAACTTACTGAGAATCTCATAGCAGGTTGCTTTCTATCTGTTCATCCTGCACATTCTCATACAATAAAATATCTGCATTTAAGCCCTTTCTGACACAACATCAAATCTGAGGGATTTGTGTGGTGAAATCTTTGTCCTCTTGGTGTGATTGACAAAACTCCTAGGGACAGGAAGCCACCATAGGTCCATTGCTTTGTTCAGTGTATCTGGAGGAGTGACCTGGTCTGCCTATGGAGCAACTTGCTAATTTAATATTCATAGTTAACACTCAACAGCTTTCAGAACTACCACATAATACAAAATGTTCCTAGGAACACAATGCAGACATGAATTCCTCCACAGATGTCCACGCATACTCAGTCAGTCACCAATATTGTCTATGATTTGCATTCTTATGGCACCTGCCATGTGAAGACCTTTACCAGGCTTAGTTAAACCTCTCACAGCTCAACTGTGAAGAAGGCAGCGCTCTGAGGGACTAGCCCTGCATATAAAAGCATGTTACAGAAAAGGGAAAAGTACTGATGCAGGGTGGAATACTGGCCTTTTCAAGGTCAAAAGATGTTTTCATTTCAACTTAAATAGAAACAGGAATTGAGCTCATCTGCTTGCTTGGTTTTTTTCTTTTAACCTATGAAACCAAGGGTCCTTTCTACTCCTCCTCGCCTTCTGGCTGTACTCCAGCTCCTACACATGCAACAGGGATTGATAACAATAAAATATGCTGGTATTGAAAATCTGCCCATTATTAATAAGGCAGATGACTCATTACTCCTTCAATATGATGTTAATGTCAGTATAAAGCCAGCCTTTTATTGCTATGGGGGATTTGTTTGTTTATTTCAGAGCCCTGTTGCTCTTGCCAGTGGTTTAGGTCCCTAAGAAAGTGAGATCATTACAAGTGTTGCTGCAGTGACACCAGTTTGACCCCTGTCCATTCCAGACAGTGACAGTTTTCCTATTCTTCTGAATTGGAATAGGATCAACCCCACCATAAATCACTGGAAAATTCCACACCCTCCTGTTGCTGTTTCACAGCATTGCTTAGGACTCCTCCATAACTGTGCAATCCTTTAAGGTTTTCATATACACATATTCTGGATGTAAATTTCTTTCTTGTCTTCACACAAAAAGTAGCAAAGACAAAGTCCAAAATGCTGCCACACAGTAGTCCAAGCTGGACACTGAGTAGATACCAAGCTTTGTATTTCCTTCCTGCATGAATCCCAGTGTTCATTAAATGCATATTTTGAGTGAATGTAAAAGCAGAGTATAAGAAGAGCAGAGATTGATACCAAGAATACACTGGGGTGGTCATGGCAAAGCCCACAGGACCCAACTATTCGTCAGTAGTTTACTATGAACAATGACAATTTATCAAATTAAAATTGAAATATTGAGTTCTCAGATCTTGTGACTTGAAGCAGTTTCTTAGGATGTTTTTGATAGACTGACCTCAGTTTACCAAGCCCTTTTATCGACAAGTGATTTCTGTGTATGTTATGCTTTTTGACTTTAGGAATGTCCAAAACCAAAGACATTATGAAATTTTGAATCATAGGATTCATTTTCACTCTTCAACAGAAAGAAGATGTAAACATACCAAGATTTCCACTTTAAAAATGAGAGGCATGAGGTTCTAAAATAGCCTATAGTTGAGTAGAGCAGGTGCTTCTCTAGGACATAGGAAATCTCCCTTCATGAAGATAAAGCTGTTGAGCAAACTGCAGTCTTTCTCTCCCTTATGGAAAGCTGATAATGCTTGCTGTAGAAAATCTTTGTCATTAAGTTAAAAATGAGACGAAACTTCCCAGGCTGTATCTGAAATGAAGCAGTTGAATATCTGGCAAAATCCATGCATCACAAACTGTGCCTCTGAAAATGATATTCAGTTCTCCTCCTTATATGCCAGAAACCCGACAATTCCTTCCTTTACCAAATTGCAGGAAACATCTAATCTCATTAATGCCACTCTTCCTTGGAATCTTTTAAATATGTATTTTTCATTAAAATTCTAATTCTTGATAAACTGAAAGCAAGATCTGGTGACAAAGAGGTTATAATTAATCTAGCAAGAGCAGTCAAAGAAATCCATGTAATTGAAAGCGAATGTATGAATGAGGAGACTAATGCTACAGAACTTCCAAAGCCTTTTCTGTGGAATTAATACTACAGAGACCCATAAAAGATTAATCAAGATAAGCAATCGATAACTTCTCAAGTGCTAATAAGCACTGCCATGTTCCATGATATGTTGAGCAGTTTATCATGTTTAACCATATGAAGATTTATAGAAAATCCATTGTTAAAACCAAAGGATGAGGTAATGCACCACTTAGTAAATGAAGTGCAATTAAAATTTATGCTTGATATTACACATTCAAAAGATCTGTAAAAATCATTTTGATTTCCTCTTTTTAAAGAAAAGAAATTAAGGTACTAGTTGTACCTTTCAGTCAGTAGTCCTGGGAGAACAGAGAGCCAGCAATGGCATTCTTCAAGTTAATATCTGCTTTCAGGTGAAATGTAATGAAATAACCTTAAAAAATTGTTAAGCTCTCTTCTCACTTCATTTTACTCAGGGATCAAATTTTGCTTGAAAATTTTGAAAGTTAAATAGAATACCTATTAGGAACATAAAGGTCTCTGCTATCCATCAATCTGATAGATTTGCAGGTCAAATGAGTGAATTACTTAATGGCTAATTAATAGTCCATAAACTACAGGTCTTGACCTTGGGGTCACTGTGACAGAACTCCACACTACAGCATATTATTAATTAAAACCATGAAATTATGTATTTAGTAAATCAATTATTTAACATTATTAAGAACTCTCGAATGTATTGACATGATTTGTTATTTATTTATATGTCATTGGGCAGCAATATATACTGACGAGCACACCATAAGCACTCCTAGTGAACTTTGAGCAGAGTTACAGAACAGAATGTATACTTTCCCTTCATAGGTTCCTATTGTGTTTGTCTAGTTTTAGTTTTGTTTGGGGCAATACTCTGTAAGTGAGGTTCTCCTCCAAAGCTCAGCAAAAATTTTAATTTAAAAATCTTTATGATCATAGATATGTCATAGAAAAAAAGTTAAGATCCTGCCTGCTTCCTTGATAAATTGCTAGCTCTTAAAAGCCTCATATTAAAACCAGTGACACTATGGACATCACTTTGTCTTTGAAGTGTCCTGGACCATATATTTAAGCTTATACCTATCTGCTCAACCATATATATATATATATATATATATATATATATATATATACACACACATAACAAACCATTGCCATGTTCTAGTTACAGTCATTCCTAAAGCACAGACCATTCATGTTTTTCTATGGCATGCAGATAATGACACCAGAGAGAAAATAAGCAAACTAAACAGTGTCCCAAAGACTGTACAAAATGACAATCACATTTCAGCAAGCAAGAATCAGATTTTGAAGATACAGATGACTGTCACTTTGTAGGACCGAGGACAGTCACTTTGCTAGCAGAAGTTGGATGCAGAAAGAATGAGCTGAGGTGCCTCCATGGACACATGAAAGACCTAGGATGAGGAGGAATTGAATCTAAGGCTCTGGCAATTCATGAGATTGCATAGTGATTAGTACCCATCCTGTCTCAGAAGATAAACTCTTTCATTTCATTGCTACTGCTCACAAGGAGAAGAGCATTCATGTGTCCAGATGTGCTTGCTCTGAATTGCCCTCAGAGGTACCTGCTCCTCTCCCCTAACATGGAAACTGAAGTTCTTAACTTCTGGTGTGCTAAATCACACCTAAATTAGGTGCCTTAAATAAACAGCATGGGTTACCTCCCTCCATGGACCATAAATTATCCAGACAAATGTATCACTATAAATTACATCAGTATGATAGATACATACAATTGAGGGTGTATTGCACCTAATTAATTAAGTGGCATATTCATCTGCAATTAGCAAATAAGCTCTCAAGTCTTGGTATGGATACTGTAACGTGTATAAGGCATGGCTGTGTAATTACAATGAAGCATGATTCTTTTTCGTGATAGTTTCTTCATAAAAATATATTCACTCTAAAATGTATTCACAAATTGCCCTGACTCACCCAAAATTACATACAAATATACTGTTTAGAAGGCTATGGAAGTATTTTTAAGGTTATATTAAAGACATAGTGTGCTGGGACATCACTTTTATTACTAATATTATCTGGTTGTTTTCAACCACTTTGCTTCAGTGTGGTACAAATCATTTTGTACCACCTACAACCGAATACATACTACTCACTTCAGGGAAAAAAGTGTTCCAGAAATGTGACGGCTGACAGCTGGTTTGCAATCCTCACAGAACTCGAGGACAAAGTCAGAGTCTATTCGTAAGAAAGACGGCCCTGAGAAAAGCGAGATTTAGCCATGGAAATTTTCTGCCAACAGAGATAAGAAATCCAAAACAGGGAGAGAAATATGCAACAACATTCAAGCACCTGATGTTTTTCTCAAATGCATAAGAGCTGATGTTATATTCAACCAACAGACAATAATGTTGCAGTTGAATAATAGCCAACAGGTATGCTGTAGCAGTTAGATGACCAATAACCATGTAGCACAAATGATAAGTTATAAAAATGTATAAAGGGAGACTGATTGTTTATTAAAACACAGCATTTGCTTAGAACCTTTGCACTGTCCACTTCGTTATGTCGTGTCCGCCTCAACAGCGACACAGAAACATTCATAGCCAAGGGAAGTTTGCTTGCAAAGTGGGACCATCTCCTTCGATATGAGCAGCATGAGTGAAACACTCTACAGCACATCACTCATGTGACATAGAAGTCCATGTCCATATCAGTAGACACTGACAGAGTTGGACTTGAGTCTGCTATTAGCTGACGGGGGAAAAAAAAAAGATAAAATCCTGCTAAATACTGTACAACTCTTCCATTGATGGGCCCAGAGTTGCTTAACTGCCTCTGAAGCAGACTTCTCAAGTCAAACATGATGTTTTTTTGAAACACCAACTTCTTAGCAGAACATTCCTACCCAGCCACACAGTCTAAGCAAGGAAGCATGTGAAGTTATAGTGCCCAAACATGATGGCAACCCTTTCACTCTCAGCTTCAATTACTGCTCTTTATCTGCAAGTCGTGCATGACTATGGAAGCCCATGACACTTCACCTTGCAAAAATCACACTCGAGTACCACGCAATCAGTGGCACTAAAAAGACACCCTGTGCCGTTAACCTGTTGTGCTGTATGTATGACCTGCAGAATAAATGCTGCATCCAGAGAAACAAGCATTGCCTAAAGAAACTACATTCCTTCCTGGCATCTCTAGGGCATAGGGATGGATCACTGTGTTTATACTGCTCGTCTTAATGTATTATTGTATTAAACATTTCAGGCACTTTCAGTTACCTTTCAGAATTAAAGATTAATCAATTCCATGACAGTGGACATCTAAACAAAATGTATTGATCCCATTCATTTTTAAAAGCAAGACACTATGTTGTATTTCAATATGTCATATTTTAAGGCTACCTTATTGATCACATTTTGAGAACTCTTGATATTCCGTTGGAATTTAAGATACAGGGTAAGCATAAGACTTTCTTTATGATGATGTGTCCACGGAAACCACAATCTATTGTATTGACATGCTTTTGTTGGCATTGAGACCCACCCACTTCTCTTACTATAAGCAGAGGCTCAACCTGAGAACCATTTTCCATTGCAGTGTTCCTGCTGTTTTCCCTGGGACCACACACCCCCGCTGAAAGTACTCCTACATGCAAGGAGCGGCTCCTAAAAACTGAGAGAAGAGTTGCATGAGTTTCACATTACATACAGTCTTACGTTACAAGCCTGTAGAAACCAACTAGTTTTTTGGGAGTGATTTTACTAAATTCAGTTACTGATTTTCACCTTTATAGCTGTTAAGTTCTTCAGACCAAGACCAGCACCTTTGTTTTGCCTCTTTGGTACCTGATGTTGGTCTAGTTGGCTACTTGAGGATAAATCTCGTGGAGCACCAACAGCTTATGAATGCCAGACATGACACAGACGGTCTCATAACTTAGAAAGATTAAGCAAAAAGATGCACTGTTCCTCACAACTACATGATCAAATCAGGAGTCTGGAGGCATTAAGCAATGAATCAACAATCACTGGTTCTATTCTCAAGATTTACAGCTCTATATTGCTCAGCCTCAGAATGTTTATAAAGCAGCAAAAACAACTTTCAGAAAGTGAGTGTTCACCAATACCAAACATATTTCTAAGTGGCCCCATTTTCTTGGGTATGTATTTCTGAATGCAGGCACAGAAATTGAGCCATGAAGTCCTACTGGTATCCAAAGAATTCCAAATGCTAAATGCACACAGAGGAAGCATGTTGGAAACATGATTTTAATGTAGTAGTTCGCTGAAACGGGAATACATTGGAAAAGAAGAAAGGAATGAATGATTTCCGGATGCTGCTCGGAACTGCCAGCTTCCCCAGAGGATCTCAAAGGAGATGGCACATACCTTAAAACCACTCATCTGTGCATGCATTTCATGTGCACTTCAGCATTACCACTGGAGTGTCTTCCATAAGTAATAAATATGCTATGTAAATAAAAACACACATAAATAAATTCTAGAGCTCCAGGCAAAAATGAGCTTATATTATAATATCATAAATTATAAAGACTGTAATTGCTACAGCCAATAACTTTTTAAAACACAACAGATAAATATGTACAATAAGACTGTGTAAGGCTTACTTAGTTTCAGAGTGGAGTAAATAAGTTGATTTAAGTCAATGCAATTATAGAAGGAAGGTAATACAGGGAAGTCCTCAGAAAGTCATCAGCTTTCTCCCAGTGCTTTTTTTAATCCCAAGAAAGAGCATTTTAAATGAATCCTGTGCAAGAGGCTACAAGATATTTGCTCCATGAGTTAGAACCATAGAATCATAGAATATGCTGATTCAGAAGTGACCCATCAGGACCATCAAGTCCAACTCCTGGCCCCTGCATAGGACACCTCAAGAATCTCAAAAGATACCAAACACCATCCTTTCTTTAATCATCTTTACTCTCTAGCCACTTTTAAGAAATCAATACAGTCCTTTCAAAAGAAATCACAGTCAGTGGTTTCTTGTTTTTAAAATGCAGACAGAATAGAAACTACAGACTTTGTGCTAGATCACTTCCTGAAACGTGGTGGTTTAAAAGACTAATCGAACATATCTGCCACAAACAAATGCACTTTGTGAAATAAAACAAAAATGCAGCCCTGCCTGCCTAGATGTGAGGGTTTCTCAAAATGCATGCTGGTTCAAAATAGAGTTGAGGCAACATCAAATTTTTTTTCAAGATTATAGAGCACTGATAAAACAATATTAGGATTCAGGTTATTTCTGCTTTAATGGAAGATACAAATTTATTTAACCAATTTTTAAAAACAAAACTAAAACTGCAGAGTGTCACCCATTTTTCTCAAGGGGCAGTTTCATTTGTTCTTAGCACCAACCTTTCTGCTCCTGTGTCTGTAGCCCACCAGCATAGTAGCAACTGCTTGGTGCAATAACTGTCTTTTATAAATCTCTAGGAGAGGCAGAAGTGATAAAAACAGTGACATTTCTCATGTTGTATTCTGAAGATTTTAATTTGATTTTCTCTCAAAAAATTTCCTCTACTCTAATTACACCTCTCAGGTGACCTCTTCTGCCATACCCTGAAAGTTTGTCTCCCCACCTTCTACAGATCCTGTGGATCCTAAGATCTTATCCTAAAATGTCTATATTTTTATGGTATTATTAATCCTCAAGGCCGCTTAGTAGTGCCCTTGGTGGGTAAACTCTTTTTGATGAAGGCCATTTAGCTCACAGAGAATATGTCCCAATATGAATAATATAATATTTCTTTTCCTTATTACTTATTTGATGACACCAGCCTTTTTATTGATGAAATTCCCATCGCTTTTCCTTGTGGAGCCCTCATACCCAGTCCTTGAAGTTTCTCCATTTTCTGCATCTCCAGTTGTGTCCTCTGTTGTCATTCTCACTGCAAAGACTCAATATTTCCTCTTTTCCATAACACATTTTCACTCTCAACCCTTCAAGTTCAACTGCACTTGAAACTCAGCTCTCTATGGCTCCTCTCTCTCAGTGTATCTCTTCCAGTCTTCCACATCCATGTTTCTTTTTTTTTTTCAAAGCTTTCTTTCAAAGCCACATCTCTACTTTCATCTCCTCCTACACTCCTTGGCTCTGGCAAACTCATCCCCTCCACCACCTTTAATGTATATTCCTCACTTTGTGCCACCCAGTTTGTTTGGAAAAAAACTCAATTATTTATCAAATTCTGTCACTCTCCTTTTTCATCTGTGGAATAAAAACTTCACCTTTACTGGACATATAAGCCATTTGTGTTAACATGAGTGTATAAAATCATGGCCACCTCATCTTATAACCTGTTATTGATGTTTGGGAAAGTATGGCTGATGTGGCCTTAAAGAAGGCAAATCACAAAGTCCTGTTTCATGAAATCTTGATCATTAAAACAAAATCATGTCTAAGCAGTAATCAATCCTACCTCTAGGTAGGCACATGAATGGAGTCCCTCATAATCCCTACAACATTTAAAACCAGTTACAATTTAAATTTACTTCCATATATAATCCTTTACCAGAGCCAAGCATTATACCAACTCATATTTGTAAAAATGAACATCAAATTCTCCCCAGCAATTTACTCTTTGGGAACCAAAAAAATGCTTTTGGTGTGCCAAACTCATTGATACTTGCTAGATTTCTTTCGCTTTCTGCAAGCATCATGATCTGTGGTAATACCAAATATTGTCCTAAGGGCTTGACATTGTTTCAGATCTCAGGGCTTTGATTGCCATCCAGATGAAAAGCATTTTGTAAGTATGCCAAATTAATAAAAATGCCTCCTTGATACAATTCACCTGGCCTTGCATTACCTGTCTATACCCATCTACACCAGAAGAACCATGTAATTCCAATTCTGAGATTCCAGAGAGAGTTCAAAAGACATTTCACTCCACTTAAGAATAGTCATTTATCTCTAGTATATAAATCCCATAAAATTAGGGTAAGAAACAGCTCCTCTGCTATAACCTAAGCCTGTCCATGCAAGCAATGGGGTTTTTTTCTACTAATCCTAATTTTAATCACATTGTAGGTTTCATCTCTCTGCAACATAGTGGTTCAAATTGGCTTTTCCTACTGTTATGCTTTAACATTTCATATTTACTCAGCGTGAGCTGGACTGTGGATTTTGCACAAGAGAACTTGTATTTATTTGTTTAAAACAAGTATGTGTTCTAGAAGGTAAGTACTTGAATTATATTCTTTGTCTCTAAGACATGTACCAGTATTTATTATAAGAAAGTAAAAAGATTGCATATGAAAATGTAAATACATCGAAACACATTAGAATGATCTAACTACAAAAGGAAACAAAGGAGTCTGTAAGTTAAGGAATAATTGGGTAACACCAGTCAATCCTAAAATACATCTGCAGAGGAAATAAGTCTAAAGCCAATGTGGTTTGTTGGTTTATTTTAAAAAGGGAAAGAGGAGGAGAGTAAAATAGATTTCAAAGGCACAGAAAATTCCACACCACAAAATGAGTTAAAATTAAAAGGTTGGCTAAATCTAGATGTGCCATGAAAAATCTAAAATATTTTTGGTTCCTGAGTGGATTAAATATTTAGATCACTAGTGTAGAACTAAATTAGCAGAGGCATAAACCCCATAATTCTACAATGGCCTCATCCCTCAAACTCCACAGAATTAATCAAAGCAACAGTAAAGCATTGCCAGAACTGACACTAAATCTCTTCCAAAAACAAAAGTTCTGATATTATAGGGTACATCACCTGTATCTCATACACATTTTTGAAACATTGTGAGTAGGCATCATCATGCCATCCAGTCAAATGCTTTCTCCTTTTCCAGGTGTATCTTAAAGCTGGAATACCTGAGTTGTGGCTCCATAATTTCCACAGAAAATCTTATCTAGTATCAAGCAAGTTCCTTCCATTCAATAAAAATTCCCTATAAAATATATAGCCAAAGATAATGCTATCAACTTTGTGTGCTGGTACTCTGGTATAAATCTTACCCCATATAATGGAGAAACAGTGTCATGTTGTCAGGGTGCTGCACACCATTGTAGATACAAATCTGCTTCAACTTCCAGCTTATTCCCAACACTCATTACCATACGAAATTGCAAATGTTGTGCAGCTCCTTATGCACAGTGGATAATCTTCTAATAGTATTATTAATGTGTTGATATTAATAATATTGGCATATGGTCAGAAACACCTGGCTGCAACAATCACATTCTTTCCTTCTGATGGCAAAAGATAAAAGTCTACTTTTGAACGGGGAGTATGACAACTTGAATGGAATGCTGATCTCCTTTCATAGAGTGCCAAACTTATCTACTATCAGCTCCAGAGTTCACTAAATATCATCCAGTCCCACTTCTAAGAGCACCTCTACCTCTTCTTGGAGAATTTTCTCTGATTATGTTGCAGTCAACAGAAATCAATTAATTCTATTTTTATATGTATAGCTTTCTCTACGTCTCACCAAATCAATAAAACATTCAACTACTTTTATTCATTCAGTAGGCTTTGGAGTCCTCCTACATTTTATTAATTTAAGGCAAACATTCACTGGTACCAAAGATCTAAAATGGGTTTATACTTTAACATTATTACAAATGATATATAATGACATCTGAGGAAGCTGACACTTTTAAGTGAGAGGAGATGTCACTGTTTACTCATCAATTTAAAATGTGAGAGAACACTGGTTATTGAAGAAAGAGTTGCAGAAGACAAGGGCACAGTATAGACTCCAGAAACTGATTAAAATATTTGTGTTGTATAGATTCATCTGTGGGCTGCTCCTAAATTGTCCTCTAAGCATAGTTCAGTATTCAGCAGAAATAGATATTTCTTTACATAATTCACAAACTATGCTTCATATAGTTTTAATTCCTTCATTTCTAATGAGTTCATAAAAAATCCCTTAAACATGTATCAAGGCTAATGAGCGGATGGAAGAGCACACTCTATCAGCACCGTGTGCTGATATTTCACTAGCCCTACAAACCAGAGATAAGCACAGCTGAGCTTAGCTTTCCTAATTCTCTATTGACAGTCAGGGCTTGATTCAACTGCCCAGGCACAAGCATTTAATGCCATTTGAGACACAACAGAGACTGCAGCATCCACCTGACATCCATCAGATGTGACACAGGAGTGGCACCTGAAGGACAGCCACAATATCCTAAGGTGTCTCAAAAGGCACTGGACATCTATGGCTAAACAACTGAATCCCTCCTCGTAATTTTAGCAATATGATCACTAGAAGAAAGCTCTTGAGACACAGTGTGAGCTGCTATAAGCTACTGCATTTTACTGCAATATGCTCTTAAAAACTGAGCACACTCCACTCTTATCTCCTCACGGTTTGCAATGGGAGGTGGCTCCAGACTTTTACCTGCTCTTTCTGATACTTACAAATGTTGTTTAGATTGCCAGCCTTACTCATGGATGATCAAACACATTTGCTTTAATGCCAGCATCTTCCAGCTTCACCAGCACCAGTGTTTTTTCTCCCTTGCTGAGTTAACAGAGAAGACATACACACTTACAGAACTGTGTTTGCTAGGCTAAACAATCCTAGGCTTTAACAGTGCTTTTTGGGATGACGTTAATAGTCTTTATCGCTACTGGAAACACTGTGTCTGAGACTCTGTTTGCCTTTTCTGCAGTCCCTTGGGTGAATCACAGTCATCCTGTTGTTAACTACCAGATTCCAGACTTTCTACCCCCTTTGTCATTTTGTGTGGGTGAGTTTTCAGATTACAGCAATTTGTCTTTTTATTAACTCTTTTTCATATTATGATGTTTTATTTAATTTCTTTCTCTTCCTCCTTATATACCCAGCTAAGTTATCTATATCACCAACCAGTACATCCTTTCTTTGACGAGACATAAGCTCTCACCTTCACTCTTAATCATTGGAAGCTCTCCACTCTTTGGCGTAACCGAGGAAGTTCTTTATTAGTTCAGAATTGACACATTGTGCCAAAAAGAAAACAGGATTGCTTTCTGCTGCGATGATATGAGAAGGAGAGAAGCAGGAAAATGCATATGAAAAAAGCTGATGATCTGCAGACAGATGACCTAATTCTTGTATTTGGATATTTAAGTCTGGTATCTAGAGAAAGATACTGTGAGCTGCATCTTGATTGGGCTGGAAAGAATGCTAAAAGCAATGATGGGACTCACAACAATGGCACTACCATGGCCTTGCAAGCACTACAGTGTATAAAGATGTATGTGCGATAAACTGACGCTCCACTGTAAAAAATTTCCATTTGTGTTACTGTTTTCCAAGGAGCCTAGGCATAATAACGTCTTTTCCCTCAAAATGAGGCTATCTCCAAAACAAGCATCTTCATCAAGATTAGTAGAATAAAGAAAGTGTGGGGAAGCAAACCCACAACGGGAGGGGTGTTTAATAGACCAGATGGCTGTGTTGTCATCCAGCAGGACCTCCACATGCTGGAGAAATGGGTAAAGAGGACTGTCAGGGAGTTCAGCAGAGGGAAAGTCCTGTCACTTGGGAGGAATAACTTCACTGTAACCTGTCTGGCCAGCTGGAAAGCAGCAGAAAAGGACCAAGGGACGGGGAGGGTTCTCATGGACACCACGTTTAGCACAATCCAGCAATGCACCTCGGGCAAAGGCCAACAGAATCCTGAACTGCAGCAGGAAGAGCACTGCCAGCAGGACGAGGTGGGTGGTTCTGCCCCTTTACTCAGCAGTGGTGAGAGCAGAGCTGGAGCGGCAGCTGTAGTGCTGGGCTGTGAGACATGGACACACTGGAGTGAGCCCAGCAAAGGGCCACAAAGATACTGGATCTTCAGTCATACAAAGAGAACTGGGATTGTTCAGCCTGGAGGAGAGAAGGCTCAGGGGAGTCTTTTCCGTGTGTATAAATACCTGGTGAGATGGTGCATACAAGACAGAGACAGAATCTTCTCGGTGGAATCCAGGTAAACAAGGAGTACAAACAAGGAATAATATTTTATCTCTCTAACTGGGAAAGTAAATTGAAAGATACACAGGACTGAATTTTTGACCAAATTTTGCTAAAAAGTAAAAATCTCATGGCCAGAGTTCCTTGAACTAACAAAATCCCTACTTCTCAAAAGTCTGCATCTTTCACCTCCCCCATACTGACAAACCCCTTTTGAAAGGATCAAGCAGGTGACCTTTTATTCGTATGTCACAGGCTCTTAAATGCAGATCTCAAAGACTGTTACGTGTAACTGCAGCACTGACACACACAGCTCACTCCTGAGCCCTCAATGTCAGCTTGGAGGTGACCCATCCTCACTGAATCCCTGCTGGCTGCTGGAGCTGTTCACTCCTGCATAACCCAGCCAGTACTGTTCATGTATGCAGTGTTTGATCAAGGACACCTGTCCTTGACAGAAAACATTTAATCTCCCTCCTGTCCACAAACAGAGAGCCCAGTCCAAAACCCACTAGAGAAGAGTCCAGATAAATCAAGTCTCTCATTTGTTGCAATCAAGAAAAGAGACAAGTTACACCTATAGGAAATAACAACTTTGGTATTCACCTCTTCTAGTTTCACATGAGGCATCCAGTCCCGGCCAGGTCTGTAGGCCCCACCTCTAGTGAATGGGGCAGAGCAGCACTTCACAAGAGGATTCAATTCATCGCTAAGACAGGAGGCACAGGTCGCCATCTGAAGACGCCTCCCCTTCACTCTGTTACACCCAAAGAAAAATTTCAGGCAGCAAGTCAGGTGAGCTGAACCCCAAGGCATTCCCTCCACACTACCTCTGTCCATTTGCACATTCATATAACCACTATTTCCCTTTCTTCAGTCAAATGCAAGTCCATTTGAATTTGCTTCCACTATGTCTCCCGACTTAGTAAATCAAAACCATTGTAAGGCACAAAAGGAAAGGCTTTCTTCAAATCCAAATAAATTATGTTCAATGTTTCAGGATTGCCTCCCAATCTGCTAGTGTATATAATGCATTTAAATGAAACGTATGCATATGAATGGTGATTGCTCCTTATTGAAACGCACATCTCTAAACACCCTGTAATCTTGTTTCTTACCAGTGTCTCCCAGAAATTATTCCAGCATAAAAGGCTTTCTTCTTCATCCTCAAACCAGTTTTAAAGCCATAAAACACAAACTGTTACTCAAGCTCTTATATTGTGATTGTATTTATTATCTATTCTCTTTGCTCACACACACAGTTATAATGTTTTCCAAATATATAAAGGAAATTCTTGAGACTGGAATTTGGACAAAGAATAGGAAAACAAGCCATATATGAAAGACAGAAAAGAAAGTCTCCTAATATTCTTGTCAAAAATTGGCAATTATTTAGAGACCTAAATCTGATGCTTATTGCCAAGAGTAGGAGACTTTATTTCTGCAATGATTTTTTTCAGGCTGAATTCCTTTCCCATCAGTCAGTCCCCCAGAACCATCTGATCTCCTAAATGAGCAAAGTAAATGAGTTCTCTTTTCTCTGCCTATGTCTTATGCATTCTGATTCTGTATCCTGAATGACTCAAAAAGGCATTGTCTCCAAAAAATATATAAAGGCTTTCCTAGAAGATTTCTAACATACCTAGACACATATTTTTGCTGAGTCTCAACTGCTGTCAAATTGCAGTTCTTCCAATTTGCCTACTAAGAAGTAAATTTCACAATTAAAATGCCTTAAAAACCTAAACTTCATTTCCCAGTTGACTGAGGTGTTTCAGATTCAAATCACATTGAAAACCTCCTACCTGCCTAAATCCCTTTTGAAAATTGACTGCTTCATAACCCTTTCCCAAAGAAACCCTCACTCTCCCTGTTGAGTTACAATCTGAATATTTCTTTCTTTTCAAGTAACAAGGTGACTTTTTTTTCAGAAAATAGAGATCTCACCACTAGGAAAATAAAATAATTTTCTAGAATGACAACATTTAAAATACACTAGTTACAGTATGTTTCATGCATGAACAGGTGATGAAAGAAAAGCATTTCTGCCTGCCAAAACTAACAGCTGTATTATTAAAAATATTGATAGGATTGTGCAAAAATCCAGTCAGATTACTATTGTGAAAAAATACCTCATCTGCTGCTTCTTTTTAATACAGTAGCAAATATACTGCCTGGTTTGGCTTCATGCCAAGATTAATTTTAAATTGGACCTCATGAAATATTTATGAGGTCCAATTTAATGGGATTGCTTTCTCTGGCATTAAGCCTGTGTGGATAGCATCTTAAACACTGATGTTTTTAACAGAACCTCAAGACATACACACAAAAAAAATCCTTGGGTATTAATAGGCTTATTAATAAATTGTTTAACACTATGACAGTCTAAGTTAGAAGTATTTTGACAGGTCCTTTGTAGCGAATCTTTACCTGCCTTTCTCTGAGCCCACACTTTGCGCTCTGTCAAACAAATGCTGCTTAGCATTTAGCTAAATGGTAAATCATCATTAGTTAGAAACAAGCTGAAGTAAGCCTGGGTAAAGAGCTAATCACGCTTAGGTAGGCTTCGTGGGGAACTGACAATGCTCAGAAAGCTACAGACACCACTCAACTCCTCTGTGGCTTTCTTGACTCACTGAGACATCATCTACCTTTGGTTTCTAATTACATTTAATACTTCAATAAAAACACTATATTGAGACACACATACTTACAGCAAACCTCAGTGTTTCGTACAAAGAAAACATACTGAATAATTGATAAATCATTTTCCTTCCCTTTTTCAGTTAAGAGCATGGACCTAATCTCTAGAGAAAATTATTTCAACTGCATTTGAACCCATTTCTAAAGAGCTGCCTCACTGCTTCTCCTCGGTGTTCACAGTGGAACTTCAGCAATCAGAGATCACGAATGCAGTGCCGTGGTACAGCCAGCACAGGCCACAGCCAAGGCTGATCTCAGTCTGTGGCTACTAGAAAGCACCATTGATGTGTGACCCCTGTTAAATGTGAAAGCCATACAGTGGATACCAAAGAACCCCTAACTCTATGGATCAGCTCTGCAAGCTGCACCACGGTTCCTTGAGTACAGAACCAAGTAGGTAGCGCATTACAGAACCTCTGTCTTTCCTACAGAGAGCTTTGGGAGGCCTGACCAAAGAGAGGTTTGTCTGGAGTGGAGGGCAATTGCATTCTGCACCACAAAACAGAAAATATATTCCTGTGTGTTTCCCAGCACGATCCCTTTAAAAGGGCCACAGATAACTCACGTGCCTTGGGGAAAAGAAAGTGGTATGAGACTATCAGAAAAAAGGGATTGTCCATCTGACCTGCTTGGTTCAACAGACCTTTGCAAAAAAATAAATGATGTTTGCCAAAAGAGTAGAAAGTATCAGGCAAGCAGGAGTGAGTAGCACATAATTCGAAAATGAAAAAGTGGGGAGAGAAATCACATCAAATTATGTGTTTGGGTAAGTGGAAGACAATAGCAAAAAGATACTCCTTTCCATAAGGGTGCCATCAGATTCTAGAACAGCAAATGGCAGTCACAGAGTGGGACATGACCTTGTAATACATGCCTCAGATCCTTTGTGCTGGAGCTAGATATATTCCAACTTAAATCCCATATCTATGTCACAAATATTGCATTCAAAGAGGCAGAAAGTTGGTTTCACCATCTGCCTTCCCAGGACCCAACATGCCCAGCAGTGAGAGCTCTTTAACAAAAATAAAGCCATGCTTCTAAGAGTTTGGAACTAAATATAAAAGCTAATGATCTAAATAATGAAACTACAAGGGAGTTTTAGGAAGGCAGATTGTAATTAGCCAACTGGAATTTAGCCAGGACACCACAGCTAACACCTCTGTGACCTTCAATCAACACTCTTTTAATATGCATGAAGTTGAGTTTTTTTATCATTAATAAACTGAATGAAAATCCAATTGGAGCAAATACTCTGTTGGTTGATTTTCATCATCACAGAGCTGCTGGGATGATGAAATTCATGGGGGAAAGATTGGTGAATTCTCAGTCTTAAATGCATAGCTAGCTAGCATCCTGTTTCCTTTCCTGTACTTCTGATGCTGACAGCTGTTGGATGTGCACAGAAAATATTTTCACACTCATAGCTGGGGTGTATAAGCAACATGTTCCCTCTGGATCTCTTCCTGGCAGAAACTCAACCACCCAAATTCCCACTGTAGTTAGTCGGATGGAGGAAGAATCTGCAGAACCATACCTTGAATTTACTTCCACATTCCTGTGAGGCCACCTTAGGACTTGGTATCTTTCCTGAACACGCTGCACCCACCCATTTACAGCACAAAACCTGCTCATTTTGTTGTTCCCACACAGATCAACACCCCCAGCATTAAAGAAAAGCTAATCACAGAAAAACCGTGATTCACAGGCAGCCATTTCAAATGAAGGAATCCCACCCCACACAAAGCAGCTTTCTGGAATAAAAACTTTGAACCAGCTACCCCTGTTTAGGAGTGTTGATAGCAAGATTAATTATCCTTCTGTTGAGAGGCAGAAGCTGCCACAATGATGTGTCACCAGCACTTACCAAGCAAGGATGTATTCATCACAAGTGACAAGACTGCAGAGAAGTGAAATTCTTGTTTAATATGTGTCTGTATGTTAATGCAGTTTGAAAACAAAGTTCTCAAAAGCTGGATGAGAAGAAAAAGGAAAAGAAAAAAGAAAAGGAAGAAGAAAAATGCTTTAGCCAAAGTAAACGACAGGAAGAAGTAAAGCAATTTAATTTTTTTACTCATTTTACAGACCTTTTGAGATTTAATCTGCACAGCCATTAGGGATTTAAAGAGGACTGATGTTTAACTTGTTTGCCCATTTGACTTAAGACAAATCCATCTGACAACAACAAAGCACTTTCTTTGTCTTCACCACCACTTAATTTAAAGGGGACATGTTTACTAACAGCTTAATCTGTTTAATACAAATAGTCTTTTACATTCTTTAATCTTGTCCAAAAAAAATTTTTTTAAACCCAAGCCAAACCTTCAGAAATCATTTGGTCCCTTCCAAAGTCCAAAGCTGGACATTGTGGCAACATGATATAAATAAAATATCTTATGTGCACAAACACACTGCTCTGACCAATCTACATCTTTATAAAAGCAGAAAGAAATATGTTATTTTTAATGTGTCTGTGGAACACTGTACACTTTTTTTTTGTGACAAAAGTTGTTGATCTGCAGGAATTCTATGGCAAATGCACATATTTATTTCATAGAGCTTCATGCACAAGACTTTAGTTAGTATTCATGAGAATTAATGTCAAAGAGCATAATAACCACACCATATCTCAACATCACACTATTTCTAAAAACTACTCAGGAGAGTTCAATGGCCTTTTTTTCAATTCACATATAGACTTAAACTGAATATGGAATGCCCCTTTATCTAATATATTTTCTTCCATGACCACCAGTGTTTCTTGGTTGTTTAATGCTAATAAAAATGGAAAAGGTCTTATTCTGAAAAAGTGTTAAGCACCTGCTGGTCAGGTTTATTCTTTTCTGATTGCATTTTCTCATCTTTGCTGTTGATGTTAACCACAATCCAGCAAAAAAGCAGAGTAATGGGAATCAACAGATTTCCACAGTCTTGATGCTGGAACTGTCTGCTGTATATCCCCAAATAAATTATTCAGCCCTAAGCCAGCATAACATGGGCACATATATTTAAGAATAATCATTCATAATAAAGATGCACTTTATTATCTCGTTGCACTGAAGCCTTTCCTTTCCTCTTTATTTCGATTTCTCCATCTGCAAAGTGCACAAAGAGCCATTCCAACCAAAAGGTATTGTAAATACAAAGTAATATTCTTGTCACTTTGCCTGAGGACTTTGTTCCGGTAGTACCAAACTATCCTGTAAGATGTCAAAGGTTAAATTCTGTGGGTTGCATTTAAAATTATTAGTCCACAGGCTTCAGAGCCTCGCAGAATTCTGTAGATGCACCATGTTACCATCAGCTCTCCTTGCATCTCAAAAACTGTAGCAGCATGCATTTTTCCTTTTCTTTAAATATGAAGGAGAAAATATGTGTCTGTAAAATGCATTCAGGGCTTAGCATTTTTAATAGAAGGCACTCTAAAAATTGTGTTCTGTTTTACTTACTATGTCAGTGTCACTTCAGGAACTAGACAGTTATTAAAATAAAGCCTCTTATCTTCAGATTCAAAAAGGAATGTAAGGTAAAGACACCTCTGTCAAAATACTCCTAGTGACTACATTCATGAGTAAACTCAGCCATACAAAAGCTAAGTGATTATTAGTCCCTGGTTAAACAAGGAGCTCGTGGAAGAAATGGGAACAAGCCAATACTAAGCATTTACATAGGCCTTTTCACACAAGAATTTAAAACATTTTAAAAAGAAAACAACAACAACAAAAAGCGGCACTTGGTTCCTGAAACTTAGTCTTCTACCATATCTACTACACATCAATCTTCTCCAGAAAATGTTGATTCTAACATTTACTTTGTTACACAAATTTTCACTCTACCTCTGTGTTAGGTATGCTGAGTAAACTGCAATTTTATGCTGACATGCATGATTTTGAAATCAGACAAATATTTTAGCTGCACTGTGAGGGCTTTTATAAAACCCAATTACTCCCCATCCTGTAAAAACAATCTTTGATAGTAATAATAAAAGTCATATGACAATGATCATATTTTCAAGTTAATGGCAAAATAAAGAGATGCTAAAAGGCAGTCTTTATGAGCCTAACAACTATGCTATATTTTAAACAGACCATGGCCACAGAATAGATTAGATTTTCATAGGTTTATCTGAATATTTCCCCTTAAAAGATTATTTACAATTTTATGTGCTTTTGGAGGAAGGCTGTCTTTTTATATCATATTTTTATAGCACTGTATCCTATCTGTCAACATCATAGGAATAATCGAAAAATCCTGGCAATATTTTAATTAATATTGTGTTAATTGATTGATGAAAACATCTATCCTGGTCTCAGAAATCTTATCATTTTGATCAGATACACAACATCTTTAAAAAAACAAACCAAAACATGCTGCCTCAAGGCATTTGCAAGAGCAAGCCTGGGGGATCCACTTGAATGTAGGTGCAAAACATGCAGCCCAATTTTGCAGACCCTTTTGGAAAGCCTCACTGGGCAGTTTTTGAAAGCATGAAGATCCTAACCAAGAGGCTGTCTCTCCCTTTATTTGCAGAAATATACACAGGGGGTGATTAAATTGCAATTAACTTCTAACCACCTTGTCTCTCAACAAAGTGATTCTCTCCTGTGGGAAAGGAGAAAGTAAACGGGATTTGGAGGTGTGGTGTACTTCCCTCCCTGCTTTCCCAGAGCTGATGAATGCCTACTCCAGCTGGAAAAATACAAACAGCTCCAGTGAATCACAGAGGTGTGGACATCTTGCTTGGTTACTTGGTGCCAGATATCTGATAATGCAGACACTCACTAATCCCCCACGTACCTGGGATTTTTGGAGTAAGACAGAGTATGAATAGTCGGTTAGTGAAGAGAGGGACTTTAATTAACCTTACTTTGTGGGGATTTACAGTTTCAGACTATGCAAGTGGTGGCATTAAAATATTCTGTCCTATCTCTCTTCACATTTTCACGCAAATAAACTGTAAGAAAAGCCTTGAGTGTCCTTCTGTTTCAGAGGAAGGCCAAAAAATTGTTCCTTGAAGACAAACTCAGTTAAGGAAAATAGACATAATAAAATAAAGAAAAACATCAGATTAAACATGAAGAATTCTACAGTATGTAACGATCCCAAAAGCATGGCAGTAGCCAGGAATTTTCCAAACATGACCTCTCTCAGTGGCAGTGAAGCGATGGATGTCACACTGAGGAATGGGCCGCATTTTATTGGGTTTTAAGAGTGATCACTTCAGTTGTGCAGGCAAAATTATATGCCAGAAGCAAATACAGGTGAAAGGAAACAGCTTTTTACTACAAATTTTTGGTGCAATGATCTTCTGTGTCTGTGCTGTGTCTGTAATGTCTCACCCTGTTACCTAAAACAGTTGAAACTGGGCAGGTCGTCTGCATGGCAGGGAATGTCACTGCAAGGAAAACCTCCCTTACAGCCAAGGTGTCCTAAATGTGTGGGGAATTTTGCTGCGTGGTGCTTCAGTTTCATCTGAAATGATACAGCCTGCAAGGTGACCAGTAAATCTGTTGTGGGAATGAAAAACGCTGCTTCTCCGAGAAGACCTCAACTTCTTCAAGTGTTGTAGTGTCTGGAAGTTTTATGGATGTATTTTTGGTTGTCTTTGGCCTTTATATTATTTTTTCATTTAGCATTGAGACTGAATATGGACAATTTATGGATCACAGACTCTAAGTTGCTCTCTAATGTGCCCCTGTAAAAAAAAAATTAAGACTGCCCAACCCTGTGACAAGTAACAGAGGGTTAGGCATTCGGTGGGATTGTCTGGGTTGAATTGTCAAAGTTTCCACTTTCAGTGCTCATCTTCTTGTGTCTAAATCCATTTCATATTCAAAACATCCTCACAAAATATGTCTCACAAATTATTCCTATTTTTAAGAATGTTTCCATTGCTTTCAAGCCTATTGCCAGTGTAGTCAGAAACTATCAGAATCAAGAGTACACTCAAGATAAGAGTTAAGGCAAAAGATTACTTATTTATTTATGCCCATTGCACCAAGAAACATGTATCCCCAATGAGGCAAATGCTGTATGTGGAATTTATAATAGCTGGCCTGAGCACCACAGTACAAACAGGCAATGTAAGTTATATTAGATCAAAGTTTCCTCACTGAAAAACAATGGAAAGTCAAAAATGTGGCTTGTTATTACAGCAAATAAAAGACAAATTACTCAAGATATTTTCTTGTACACTTCTTTTTTGCTAAGGGAGTCTGTCAGGACATAGGAGGGGAACTTGCAAGCGCAGTGAGCAAAGACCATAAAAATGGACAACAAAGAAAATAAACTTTGAACCTTTGAGTTTGTTGAAATTGTTGTCTGCAGGAGAACCTTTTAGTTTTAATTGTGCTCACTGTAACTATCTATCAATGCCAGAAGAGAAGTCCACTTTCACATGCTTATTGAAGAATAACTGAGGTCTCCAGAATAAGCTATGGAATCCTTTTTCAATTTTATAAGTAATTAAACATTGATTCATGTAGGTCTTGCCACTGCAGGAAGAATGGAGAAAGTATTGCAGAAAAGGTGTATATATATATATTTATATTGTAAAAATGCAGAAGAGGAGAATCTAGCTATGCAGGATTTTATTTCAATATCTCATTATCTTTTATTCATGAGAGGAGCTAATCCAATTTTGATGCAACTCTGTAAATCAAAAACTCAAATTATTTTTTGTTGCCATTTGTACCCTTTCTGCTTAATTTCGCAGCTCAACTTCTCCAACCAGCCTTCACCTTTCATGATGTACCAACATGGTTGCACCTTACCTTATCCTTGATAATTCATGGTTCAGGGAAGATAAAGAATAACTGAAGAGTTTGTCCCATTGAGGAAGGTGGGAGGAGGAATTGCAAAGATTACAATAATGAACGCCTGCAAAGACATCTATTTACTTTTACAAATCACATTTCCTTGTAGCAGAGGAAATTTTAATAGGTTATAATAGTGACCAAATATGAATATTTGATAAAATGCGAAAGTGAAATGCAAAGAGCTATAATGCAAAAGGCATTTCTTTTATCATATGTGTACAAGATAACAAATGTCAGCAGATAACAGGAGTAGCCAGCTAAACCCAACCATCTGATCAAGCCAGGTCATGTCACTCAAAGTTTAGGGTCAAATAATATTGTAAAGTGTCAGAGGTGATGAAGAGATGGACACAGATTAAAAGACACAAATGGTAGCATGTCAGGTACAAGATGCATGCTGAAAAGAGGCACAGATATTAGGAATATGAAAACACACCACTGCCCTGATACTCATTTGTCTTATGGAGTCTTTATTCTTCTCTGTTTGTTTAAAGAGGCTTTGAATGAAAAAAATTAAAAATCCATGACCCCACTGGACTTACTGGCATGACCTCATCTGCTTCACTGCTGAGAAGAATTTAAACCTTATTCTTCAATAAAATTAAATTATTTAACACAGGAATTGGTTAAATACAGGAAGAAAAATAAGTATTCATATTCCAAAAATTATTCAGACTAACTATTTCTAATTTCTTTATTCTTCATTCGTGCTTATTCATCTGAACTTATTTTCAGTTGCATGAATGGAGAATATTTCAAAGAGTCATACTTGATGTGAACACCCTGGGATGTGCACTGACTGCTCAATGTAGTCTGTTCAGGGAGTAAAGCCATAATCCCGTGTACCAGGTAACCAATCCCAAAGTAACAATATATGCTACCGACATAATACATTTCCTGTTGGTCACATGGTCACATTTAGTTCAGGTTTTAGTTTGAGCTGCTTGAAATTGGAGTGATTTAAAATTGCTCACAGGGAATTGCTTTGGTTCTGTCACAGGAACAGGGGTGGTTCAGAGTAGCTTTTAGAAAACTAAACCTAAGTAAGTGAAAGAATAACCATGTCACTTAATTGCAAATATCAGGTGCAAACAAACTATTCCTATATGGTAGTGTCTGAAAGCCAGATGTGATAACATGTGAGCCAGTGAGCAGAAATTCCCTACCTATAGTACCCTGACCAAACCTCTCTTACAAAGGAGAGAAATGGAAAACTGTTTTCACCCCAACTTCCTCATATGAATCTCACTGTCAACAGAGCATCAACTGCTAATGAAAGGTTCCTTCAGACTGCCTTGTACTTCACTCTGAATCAAAGTATCATGACTGCTTTCACCTGCTCCTGCCAGGATAATCATCTGAAAGTTGATCAAACATATCTGAGCCCATACAAGAGCAATAACTGATGGAGACGGATGCTGCCAGGTAGGAAGATGTCTTCACGCGCTGTTTGTTCAGCACTTGTCACCTCTGGATCACAGCACCTCTGTGTGCACCCTTCTTTCTTATTATGACAACACTGCAGTCCAGCAGCTTTCATTCCTGAAAGCTTGATGAAAATACGTGATGATTTTTTGAAATATGAGAAGAAGCTGCTTATCTTTGGAGAGATGTTTTCTTTGATGCTTGTGTAAAAATGCATGGAATCCATCTAAACTCAATTAAGGAATATTTGTAGTATCACTTAACCTCTTAAAAATGCTTCCTGGCCGATTGTAAAGAGACCTGACATCTTCTTTGAACTGAAGAAAAAAGCAATCAGGGAGATACATATTAAAATTTACTTCTTGTGGGAATATGGTCTGGGAAACTTCTTCCCAGAAGAGAAAATTTTAGAGTTACCAAAAAGATGTAACATTGGGTAACATCATGTCATTGCTTAAGAAGCACACTACCTTAGATCTTCTGCACAGATTTTTCCTGCTTCCCAATGAAAAAGTATAAAAGTGTTTTCCCACCCATGGAGTCTTAGATTTCCATACTCAACAAAAATTGTTATGTTATTCAGAGGTGGCTTCCAATTAATTTAATTCATTTAAGAATTTAATTACAGCAGATAAACAGGAACATAGTGGCAAAGATCTGACATAGAACAGGCAGTGTTAGTAGGACATACCTTTAAGGTCCCCAAGTTTGAAGGAATACAGAGCTTGTCTTCTAAGTCATTCCAATCTAAAGTAAGTCACGAGATGATGCCAAGTGCTGTTACTATCTTACTATTTCAGTACTTTACATCTCTAAAGTTATTAACAAAAGGAAGCCCAACTTTACCCTCAACTACTCACACCAATATCTGTAGGAAACACACTGGTGGTCATACTTCAGCTCCTAATATCCCATGGTCCAGATTCTTACAGACCAAACTCCATCTGAATCTAAACTGCTGCTTGTTGCCTCTGGGCTTTCAAGGATTCTTAAGCAACAGAAAGCACCAAATAAATTGAGATTAGGCTGTGTGAATCGTGGATCTCCATGTCCAGATCCATGCTCTGTCTCTCCAGGGCTGGTGGTTTTAACGTAAAGCCTTGGAGGAAGAGGGAAGGGATAGTGCAGTGCAACACATGGTGTTTTCCTCCCCAGCCCGTGTCGGTGTTACTCGTTCAGCTGAGACTGAGCAACAGACATCAATATCAATTTCCAGGAAAGTAATTCTCAATGGTTCTCCAAGCACTAAATAAAAAGTAACAGAAGTTGAACTGGTTTGGGGTTTTAGATACAGTAGAACAAGGAAAAGTGAACATCAAAACACTCCACGCTTCTGAACTTTAAATCTCAGCTGTGTTCTTTCACCTACATGGACAATACAACCCTGACATCAACAGGCTCTTTAAAGAGTGATAGTGGGCAATTACAGACAGAAAAAGGGAAAAAAAGACAATTCTTTGACTGCTCCAAAACTGCTTCCAACAGAAGGATGTGTATTTATTCTGCCAGCACTAGGATAAGGCAGAAGGTGACTGATGAGGAATTAAGCAGCCACCTGATAACATCAGCATTATGAAATGCTATTCACAGTGTCAGCTTGTCAGCTGTCCTTGATTACCATTCAAGAATAGTAATGGAATTGCTGGTGTACCATGGACTATCTTTTCCAGGACACTTCTGCACATTAGAGAAACGTGGTCAGTAACTAAATGAGTGGAGTTTATGCTGGCAAACATCTACCCAAACTAATGTGCATTGCCACAGTATTTACACCAGAGTCACTGCCATGCACAAAGCCATCCACAACCTGTCCTGAGCAAAGTTTGCTCAAATAAATACTCATGTGAAATACCCAAGTATTTGCCAGACTTCCTGGAAGGGGTTTACAGCCCATACTCCCAGGACAATATCATTAGTACTGGCCATTATCTACTTTTCGTAGAAAGGGTACAAGCTGTTGACCAAAGGCTATTGTATCATGAGATAAATGACTTCCTGGAATTCCCTGGATAAAGACACAGAGAGATAATGCAACACATCATGACCTCAGGTGGCCTTTAATCTCAGTCTAAGCTTCCATAAGCAGGAGAAACTGGAATTTCCTACACTGAATTTACTGAATGGTGACATATTTTAGTAGTTCCCCAGTCTGCCTCTAGCATCAAATAAACAGCAGATTGGTGGGATTTGGGCTCTTAAGTCCTGTCTCTTTTTAAGGCTTTATTGCAAAATAAGGAGCAATCACACTAGCATATGTCTCTTGGTTCCTCCTGACAGAAGTTGGCAAGGTAACAGTTGAACACACTAAACCATATGAAGAAAAACCTTACATTTTTCCAATTTTTTTTCCAAAATATTTTTCCAAATTGCTTTGCTTCAATTGCAAAGTGTTTCTTCATAAAGATTTGTCAGCAGGTGAACACACATTTTCACTTTTCTAATTCACGCTGCAGGTGCTCTGCCCCCTGAACATTCAGGCCTTTTGATTTTGTTGCGTTATTTAAGTGACTCAGACAGGGAAGATCTGCCCCCCTGCAGGTTTTGGATCATCATTAACAAAATATTCTAGGTCACTTTGGTGTTTAAGCCAAAATTCAAAGGCACTGAAACCAATAAACACTTTACAGGTATATTTTAGTTATACTGTACACTGCCCTGGCAAAAAGACATTACATTGCATTTATGATGTAATGAAGGAACAAAGACTTCTTCCACGTGGAGCTCTCACTTCTGATTATAAATCATGTCTGTGTGGGAGATCAATAGACTTCTCTGCTTTCTCTTTTCTTCATTTTTCCAGTTCCTTTACCCATTTAAGTTTTTCCTTCTGTAGTGCCTCCTTTTTCCATCCTTCTTGGAAAGAATGTTCAAATGCTTTTAATAAGAGAATATAACACAAAAATAATTAATATCCTTGAAAATAAAGAATCTTATTTACTGGTGGACTGAAGAAGTAACAAAATCTGTGGGATGCAATCAGAAATTATTGAGACACAGAATGGGAAAAACAGTGTGGATTTGATAAGCATCTATATTAAACAGACATGTACAAAATTTGCTTGAGATTTAAGGCCTTTTGATAGCCTAATCTATCTGGGAACTGAGAAGGAGCTGGGAAGGAGCTGTTGGTTGGAGGATAGCAGAGAAAGAAGGCAAATGTAGATGAAAAAGTGTAGGGCAAAGGGGAGTGATTGGCAGGTCACAAGGTTCACAAGGATCAAAATAAGAACAGTTTCACTCAAACTGGATATGACATTAAAAAAGAGCACACAGCATGGCAGAAGAGCTTAGCAAGAATTAAAATAAAAAGAAGGATGGAGCAAGATTAAGTTTGGTACCAATAATTTTGCAAGTGATCTGAACAAACTAGGAAAGCATTTGGGAAAATTGTTGGCTTCCTTATTGCAACCTGCATAAATGCAGGTTAAAGAGACTTTTGCAACAGCAAAAACTAATAAAACAAAAAACTTTCTATGCCACAGAGCTTTGCAAGAAAGCTCCTCCTGATGAACAAGTACGGTTTCATCTGTTCAGTCTCTCCTGAGGAATGTCAGCTCTGATGCCTACAGCACCTCTTCCACCTACTTCTGCACTGACCTTGGGATCTGCAGAGTTGTTTCTCTCACTTATTCTCACTCCTGTTTGTGACTGCAAATGCATTTTTTCCCCTTCACAGAGCCACTACCACCGTGCTGAAAGGCTCAGCCTTGGCTGCAGATGGATTCAGTTTGGAACTGGCTGGCAATGGCTCTATGGGACACAGGGGAAGCTTCCAGCAGCTCCTCACAGAAGACCCTCCTGTGGCCCCCACACAAGCCCACCAAAACACTGAATAAATTGTCACACCCGCCACTGAAAGCTCCCAGCAAAGACCATGCAGGCTGTACACCTCAAACACAGACCTCCGTCACTCGCTCTCGCTGCAGGTGACCTGTCGGGATGCCACAGGGTCAAACCTGCAAGTGACTCTGACTTACATCCAGATGCTTAAGTAGCCATTAAATGAACAAGCTGGCTCATGGGCTGGAAGTTAAGCACATGCTCAAGCATTTTTTTGGTCCTGAGTGACAGTGCACTCCTTCCACAGGAACTGTCAGGTTTAAGCAAGCTTAAAAGCACATTGCAGGCCCTAAGAAAATGAGAGCTTCAGCATAACCAAATCTGACCACTCACCCTTCCACAGCTGAGGTAAGGATACAAATATGATTTGAACTGCTTTGTTTTCTCCTCAAATGATGATGAGCTTGGTCACTGGGTGCATTTTACCAGTCTCTTCAGAACAAATGACTTAACGGGGTAAAGAAGATTTGCTAGGAAACCTTCAAAGGTTCAATTCTTTCGCTTATTTTCTCTGAATCTATTTTGTTCTAGTACAAATCACCACTTAAAATCCTCTTTCAATGACTGAGTATAAGCAAATAAACAACAAGCAAAATATTTTCTTCTAGAACTAGGTTTAAGAAGAGTGTTATATCACTTTCCTTAAATAGCTACCTAAATACAGAAAACCTTCATTTTTTTTACTTGAGACATGTCACAGAAATAATATCCTTAACAATAGCATCTTTATTCTTTAGCAGTTATAAAGTAAGACCACCTTCCAGAGGTCAGTAATAAAGAACGACATTAATTTGATCTACAAGGAAATTCTACTATTGGAAGTGATAAGAGCACAAGTGTGAAAATGAGCAATAGGCAATATTTCCATTTTAAAACTTTTGGAAGAGAAGCACACTGATTATTTACAGTGTCAAAGGAAAAAAAAAAACAGATGGGCAGTCTTCAATTTAGAAATCCAGTATTTGTTTATGTTATTACAAGCATTTTCAGGGAACTCATCATTTTACACCTGCTCCAGCAATAGCCTCAAACAATAAAAGCGTCACCTTTGGATTTCATGTTGTTATTTAAAGTGAAAAAAACAAACATAAAAATGCTTTTGATGATGCCAGAGGAAACAGAATTTGTGTGTGCAAAGACTGGAGTAAATCAAAATAGGTGGTTTACTCTATAAGTAATGAACAAAACATAAGTAGTGAACAAAACCTCTGCACCACCAGAAGATTATGGTTAATAGTAGGGAAGGCACCATCTACAGAGGACAGTGCTCTTAGACAAGGCTGTCTCAGACTTCCCACTAAAAGACCACCTTTAGAGGAGTTCACAACTTCCTCAAACTGAAATGGTTTGGGCTGAGAGGCTTGAAAATTGCTAAGGCTGAAGTTTTGAGAAATGTTAACCTAAAATAATTCTGCTTTTTCAAGGCTGAGAGGATAAAGACATTGCTTTCCCTATTCCCTCCTCCACCCCACCTTATTTATTTCAAATAAAAAATACCTTTCACAGCTGTCTGGTGGAGATGCTACTGCTCCCTCCATGACTCAGATCAGGATTTGGAAACATGGCATAGCAGTTGCCATAGCATCAATACTCTGTTGTTCTTGTGAAAATGTCCACAAATTCAGCCAAGTTATGAGCTTCTGCAAATCTGCCCACACACACTGCGCGGAAATTTTGACGGTATAGCAGATAAAAAGAAGCAAAGCTGCACAGACTGAAACCTCTTGAGCTGGAGTGTGTGTGCCTCATCCTCCTGAATCACAGGTCCATCCCCTGGCAGGGCTTTGTGACCTTCTCTGCCTGGATGAACCCACCAGGCCCACTGCCTAGGAAAGAAAGCTGTACATTTTCTGCCTCCTGTACTTTTTATTGTGTCTGTTAGTTATCCCCCCTCTCCTCTGTTGTGGTTAGAAAGGAATATTGCAAATTATCACTGTGGAATGAGAATCAGGCAGAAAAGTTTGTGAGTGATTGGACAAAGAAGCTCAATTGCAAACTGCACAGCAGAAACTGGGCCACATAATGAAGAACAACAAATGGCAGCAGATTACCCAGTGCATCCAAGGATTCTGTCCTTGCCAGTGTCTCAAGCAATCAGCATGTTTCCAGGTGCAGCTTTACAATCACCTTTCCAACAAATTTGTGGTCTAATTTCCTTCCACAGGATGGCATTGTCAATAATAAGGCTGTAAATAAGGCTGAAAAAAGACCCAGCACTCTGGAATCCCTCCATGACTTTGTTTCATCACCTCAGTAGTTTTCAACTATTAGATGTTCCTCTACATGAAGCCATCTCATTCCATGTACCAAGAGGCCAATTGCCTGGGAACCCAACACAGCTGGAAATGTGCAGGAAATGAGAGTGCTGTCTTTAAGATCCTCTCTCATAGCAGCAGTTGAAAGACAGGCGGTGCATGAGGAAAGTTAAAAATGTGGTCTTAGAATTCAAAAATATAACCCTCAAGTATCGAGTCTGCCCCATTTTGGCCACTGTCTATATGATGCTGAAAAGATCACCCTGAACTTTGCACTGCTGAACTCCAACTGTCTGTCTCTTACTTTCTGAAAATCCAAATTGTCTGAGATCACAGAATCTGATTTATGGAAGGGCTGGGAATTCAGAATGGCAGGAGTCAGCTACAGATCTGCTTTCACTATGAGAAATGTAAAGTATTCTGAAATGTATGAGGTTTAAGGCCTCTGAAATTGAACTGATAAAATTAGTGATCACTTTTACCTTGCATTTCACCATTTTTCCCGTCCCTGTGTGCTAAATAGCAAAAATACATTAAACAGTGATTAACCAAAGGATTAATTAGCTACCTTCTTATGGTAGCACTACAGAAAGATACTTGAGGAAGTTGATAATCATGCATTCAATGCTGGACAGAATGGTGTGCAGCAAATAACTCAGTGGCATACACTGAACAATTCAGAAAAAAAGAAATATTTCATAAAGCTCTCATTCAGCAATGTCTTTTGCATATGTTAAAGACACAGACATTTCATTAAAAAAAGTAGTATGCAATCATGTAATTTAATATCCCTGTCAGGATGATGATGAACAATTGAAAAAATTACCAGAATTAAAATTGTGTATGAATTTTCTGTTTTCTCTACACTTGACTTTACATCCTAACACGCTTGTAACAAAGCATATGATATACTGACTTACCAAAAACCATTTTTCCACTTTTGAGTATTTCCATGTCAGGGATTTGTAAACAGTTTTTCTTTTTTTGTGTAGAAGTCTTACTAATGTTTAGAATAATCAGGAACTTTAAAAAGTCGGAGAAGGTTATATTAAAAAATATTAGTTTATTATACATTTCTAGGAATTTGGAGTACTGAACCTGCCTTTCAAAACCACATGCAAATGCTATCATTTATCACGCAAAGGTGTAAGACCATATTCAGTGACCCATTTAGGAGGGTATGGGGGTAGTGGCCAGGAATCTGAAAAAAATCCACTTTAAAATGTCTCCCTTCTTTAACCTGGATCAATTAAGGAAATGGTTTGCCATTAAACTATGGCTCTCCCACACACCATTTAAACACACACTTGACTCCCATTGAAATGGTCAGTTCAACTTAAATTAGATTGAACTGTGCATAAACAAAAGGCTACTGGAGAACACAAAACTCCCATAGCACCCTCTACTGATAAAGAGGGAATGGGATTAACATTCATACAGAGTAATTCCACAGAACAGGCAAAGTAACAGAGAAAAGTAAAAATGGGTTTTCATTGCAGTTCAGAATTTAAGCTGCTGCTCTATAAAGGGACCCTTTCAAGACATTACACTCAAAGGCCCAATCCTGTAGTCCTTGCTCTGGCAAAATTCCAGCTGAAGTCAATGGGAATATTGCCTGTGTAAGGACTATTCAAAATTAGTCAAACTGTCTGAATATCATTCAATCAGCTCTAATCACTGCATTGAGAATAAAGGCCGTAATTTTGGCAGTTTTTGTCACTTTAAATTCTTCAACAAATACTTGCATTATTCTCTGTAAATCATCTTGCCAAGCAGTATTTGTCAAATAATTGGACAATTTTTTTCCATCAACCATTGAATAAATTATGAATAACAAGCACTGATTTAACCATGTGACTCCCATCAGTCAATTCTTAAGTTTCCTATGAAGGGCTTAGCTGGGGGTTTTATTGGTGGCTTAAACATTAGAGAAAATCTCATTCAACAAGAACTACTCAGCAACCTTTCCATCAGTATTGACAATGTAAAAGCTAAAACTAAATGGTCATTTACTTTTTTAATTGTATGGACTACCATAAATGTTAGCATATTTTTAACAGGATGTCTGATTTTACTCATTCTTCCAAAACTACAGAATAATTTTAGGTAAAAATTATGCAAAGCTCTACTTAGGAGACATGATATATGTAAAGATATTGAATAATATTTGTTAAATTAACAGATATGCTTGGAATAAATATATATTTTCTCTCAGGCTCATAAGCCTCATACAGTCACAATAGCCACATCACTTTATTAGCAACAGCATTTTTGTCTCCTGTTCAATAAATATTGTGCTGGTTCTTTCACCTCTGAGACAAATCCTAAATAGAAATATGAGGGTCGTTAGGAAATTTTATTGTCTGTTAATAAGAAATTAAATTAGAAAATAAATGCACATTTAAACAGGGTTTTCATAGGCATTTAAAATAAAAATTTCAATTTCTATTAAAAAAACAGGAAGAAAAATTAATTTAACATGAGAAATAGTAGGACTTAAAAAAACAGGGAGAAAAATTAATTTAACATGAGAAATAGTAGGACTTAAAAAAACAGGGAGAAAAATTAATTTAACATGAGAAATAGTAGGACTTAAAAAAACAGGGAGAAAAATTAATTTAACATGAGAAATAGTAGGACATCAGAGTATGGCCCAATGACCAGTATCTAAAATATTAAGTGACTACTGGTTTAGAAGAAGAAGCACTCCCTTGTAAAGATCTGTTATTGTACAATACAGTGCACAGCCGGGGTCCCAGGTATCCCTCTCCTCCTCTCTCCTCAGAGGTGAACACATGGGCTCCTTGAACAACTTTCCACTCAGGCCAAAGCAAACAAAAACCAATAACAATGTGAGAAGGCAAGGGCAAATGAGAAAATGAGCAAAGAAGGTTGTCATGAGAGCCTATAAAGTAATGGTGACTGGAAAAACAAATGAAAATCTCACAGGGAAAAATGAATTATAGAAGGTGTTACTATTCCATGCAGTGGCTTGCCCTGCAGGAGCAATGGGGATTCCCTCTCTCTCTCCCCCATGTGGATGTAACGATATGCACTTTTTCTTGTCTCTTATTAACTCTCATTAACTTTGTGTTTCCCTCTCTTTAATTCACCTTTTATTTCAGGTAGTACCAGGAAGTGCAATTAGCTGCATCAAGCACATCTTCACTACACAAATTATTTAGCTGGTAACTATGTTTATAATTAAGTAGTTTAACACTACTTTATTACATCTTTCCAGTTGCCCACAACCTTGCCAAACTTCAGCTGTTTTCCATGCCAGGTTTCTGTCTCGGGAAGAAACTTTTCTGGAAAATTTCTGTAAAAATTTTCTGTGTGAGTGGAAAAACTGTTTTGTCTACATTCAAGAAACTTATGCCTTTCACTGATATTGTTGGTGTGGTAATTGCAGAAAAAGAGATAAAATTTGGGCGTGTTCTTCTATGTGTACTCGAGGGAGTGTTGTCAGAGCTGGCAGATTTAAAGCCTCTGTCTACCACTAACATGTTACATCTTCCCAGAGCTCTGAAAATAAAAACACAATGACCATATTTTAACCCCAGCAGCTGACCATTCTCTATTCTCATCCTAATAGCCTGCACAGGACTTTTTCTGGACCAGTGCAGGAACCACAGGCACCAGGATCAGAGAAAGTGTGGCTTTCAGTCTTACACTGCAGCCTGAGGTCTGTGGATCCACAGCTGGGCAACACAACCCTGGCAGTTCAACCACATCACCAAGCCTGCCTTGAGCACAGCGTGGGCCACCCAGACAAGCGTAAACTCAGTTTTCCAGAAGGATTTTATAGCTCCCACTAAGCTGTATGGTGCAGAGACTTAGGGGCAGAAGGCAAGTTGCCCACCTTAAAGCTAAATTGGCAGAGGAGCAGGAACACCTTGACAGCTGTGTGGACTTTCAAACTGCCTCCTTCTCCCTGTGGTGACTAGGCAGAACAGTTAAAAAACCTCCCCAATGCCAATGGAGCATAGAATTGGAACTGGGAGAAGGTATGAGAAAGGGCTAGACTGAAGCAGACTGAGACAAGACAGGAGAAATCTGCATCCTAGAATGAAAAATAGACAACGACTTTGCATTGACTGTAAAAATTGATCCTAACCAGCACTCAAAAAGCCCTCATCTCTAAAGACACACTCTCTAGCCTTCAAGCCTTGCTTTCGTAATTATGTGTTCTTTTACTCTAGGTCTCTGCTGTAATCACCCTGGTTTTTCATATTAAAAACACATTGGGGTAGATTCTCTGCTGGTGTAAACTGGCACAGTGCCACTGATTCTAGTGGAACTGTGCCAATTTTCATCAGCTGCAAATCTGGACCATTCTTGTTAATTTACTTGTAAAGAAGCTCCCCACATGCCTCTAATCATTTCTATTTTCCCCCCTTGACCCTTCCTGTGTTTGAGGTTGGGTTTTTATCCCAGAAACGTAGTGAGAAAATGCTTTATTTTGTTTCATCAGCAAATTGGGATGTCATTAGTCACCACTTCTAGCCTCTCCTCAAACATCAGATGCACAATAGGGTGCAGCACAAAAAGGTCTGTGACACCTCCATGGTTTGGGAAGGTGCAGGAAGGGACACACACAGTGCAGGCTCCATGACAGCTCAGGGAGTGAGACCTGCAGTGTCAGAAAAAGAGGTGCTTTGTCTCTATGGCAGTTTAAACACATCTACAGCGGTCCTTGGACATCCCACTGACTGATTTATTTTTCTGAGGAAATGTTTTGCTTTCTATCAGCAACCTAGTCTTCCCCCACATTGGCTTGATTTGTCTCAATTATCAAGTTTTTATTTTTTTGGTAAGCTGTGCTACTAGCTTCTGTAGGAAAACTTTGTCTAGTATTTTTTGTGGAACTCATGTATTTTTTATAAAGCTATGCACATACTTGTATTGCCAAACTTCTCCATTAAATTGCTAATCTTTGAAATATACTGGCTGGAGTAGCAAGATATACTGTTGCAACAGTAAGAGTTATTTTTCCTTAGAATTATACTCTATCCAGGCTCTTTATAGTTTTGTGTCTTTTATCTTTAATGACTTTATCAATTAAGTTTCTTGACACCAAAAAAGTTCACCATTGTAATTCCTGGAAGCATTCTCAGAACCACTTACCCCAACACAGTTTTGTATTAAGCTGGCTACCTTCAGTTTTCCTCCATTGTAACACATTTTCCTGATTAATTACCTGCGCTTTAATAGGAATTCAGTTAGCAATTCTTTAGCTCCTTCAGATTCCTTGGAAGAATGCCACATGTTCTGACTTTCACTGTCATTTAATTCCATGGGCTGTTGCAAACCCTGTGTATACACCACTGCTTTTGGCAACACTTGCTCTTTGTGAATAGCTAGGCAAGTGAATTTTGTGAATATACTAAGGCAAGTAGTTCCTTATGATCTGCTCTGCTGAAGTTCTAAGCCACCAAAACACTTTGTTTATGCATAAACCCTTTGTCTTCTCAGTTTATTCTCTTTGTGCCTTGGTGACTCCAGACGTATTTTCAGGACATTATCTCTTGACTCTAAACATTCTTCAGATTTCTTATAACATTTTTGAGATTAATTACACTTATATTGTAAGGAAATGGCTTTGAAATAATAATAAAACCCTATTATTTAAAAATACACACCAATGATGTCATCTACCTGTACTCATGTTCTCCTTAAAATCCCATTGGAGAAGAAAACTCTTTGCTTGGTGCACTTTACTGTCACTCTTAACTAATTCAAGGTAGTGTTTAGCCCAGATATTCTCTCCTGGTCCTATACACTCTTCATTTTTCTTGCCTAAAAAAACCCCTATGGGATTTATAGAAAAGTCTCCCACTTCCATATCCCAATCTCTTTCCTACTTAGGATAGAGAAATGAATTATTGCACCTCATTGATTTTTTTCCTCAGCATCATATTTCACAAGCGATGAATTACATCTTCATTATCCTGATGCCAGACATTAAGCCCTACTCAGAGCTTCCTTTAAGCTCCTTATATCGGTATTTGCAAGTTTTATTATTTTACTTAAATGTCCCTCTTTAGAGGTGTTTTTTCTGCACCACAGTTGCAGTTGCTTGTCATGTCTTCTGTTCTTGGGTGTATTTTGCAAAGATGAGAGGTTTGAGCAGCATGCAGAAAATGGGACATTTTCAAACACAAAGAAAAGCAAAATTATGGAAATATACTTTCTTATAAAGAATATTTTTTGCTGCATACACTTTTGTTCTATCAGGATATATATAATACTAAGCAAGAATAAGAAATATTTTTGCTTTGTGTAAGTTGTTAATGAAACAACTACTTCTGCTGAAAAACTGAACACTATATTGAAGTTGAAAATCTGTATAATGCACAGGGTGCAAAAAAGGCAGGGAAATATTCTAGGCCTAGGCAAATGTCTCAAGAGTGGTCTGACAAACCCAATCTATTCAGATTAGGAAGAGAAATTGAGGGATGACTTGATGACATCATTAATGTATCTTTTCAAGGAGAAAATAATACCAGTTAATAAAGAGCTCTTCAGCCTAGCTGAGAGAAGCATAAAAAGAGCAAATGGTTAGAAGCTGATGCCAGACAAATTCAAATGAGATATAATAAAGAGTAACAGTCACGGTGATTAATCACTTGAAAAAACAACCTCCCCCAAGTTATGAAATGTTTAGAAGAAAACTGGATGGCTTTCTGAAATACATGATTTAAACAAATGGTTTAAATTCTAAACAACTGCATAGAATTCCTTGCACAATCTTAGAAGGTCAAACTGGGTGATCAAACTGTGCTTCAAACCTGAAAGTTTTAACATGTGGCAACTTTCAGAATCACACAAGCATTCATAACTAATGCTGCTTTTTTGTAATTGTCTTTTTAAAATTCTCTTAAAATAGTAAATTTGCCAGACAGTTTTCTAACCCTCGGTCTTGTTACACAAAAGGTTAATTTCCCTTCAGACATATTAGGTAAAAAGCAGGTGAAAGTTGTATTTAAAAAAACACTCCTGTTTCAAATAGCATTTAACATACAGAGAGAGAAAGAGAGAGAGGGAGAAGAGGGAGAAAAAGACACAAACACCAGCTCTGGAAGTATTAAAAGCATGCTCTGAAAACATCTGTGATGACAGTTTGAAGAAAGCAGCTTTTATGTGCCACTGAGCCCATCTCTACAAAGTCTTTTAAATGCAACTGTTTACCTAGAAAATATCAGCAAGGGCCAGAATCTGGACTAGATGAGGCACCTTTTGATTGCAGACACTGAACTGAATCCTTAACTAATAAATTGTTCCACACCTTTGTCTGAAACAAGAAAAGCAAAGGTCTTCATTTTCTCACAAGAATGCACAAACCCTCTCAAAAGCAGCATGGTTTTCTACATCCAAGTCTCAGTATTTGTTGACTTAAAGAGTCTGTATGAATGACAATGCACATCACTGGTTTGTTACTTCTGTCATCTGTGCTACTGAGTGTACCTTGGCTCAGATCAAAGTTGAAAGCTTCTTAAAAGACACACAAACCACAATGTGACAAATAGCATGCTTTGTTTGACACAGCAAACAAGAAATTACTTTCATCAACCCAGGGAAAGAATCCTGTGTTTTCAGTGCTAATTCTGAAGGCTGCAGGGATGGAACCAGAGCTTTACTTCATCCCCAAGGAATGAGGACCTCTCCAAAGACAAACAGAAAGGAAGAAACAATATCAGTGCATTAAATGCTGACAATGGTATGAATTTGAGGTTTGTACTCTACGGTACACATTTACAGAAAAGTCACCCTTCACACAATTAAACGGATTCCCCACAAAGTGAAAAATATCTCCATTAAGCAAATATTAATCTGACAGGAAATTACAGATTAGAACATACACAGCACTTCACAAACAGATCCAAACCTAAACATTCCTACGTGTACCACATTACACAGCCTCAAACACACATTTGGCATTGGAAATATTGCAAAGAAGATGTTTTGTTCTTTTTACAGCAACATTATTAAAGTAATTGCCAATGCATTCTTATAAAATATTTGAAAGTTTTTACAAATATAGAGAACTGCAGGTCTATAAATCCTTACTATATGTGCACTATTGGAGTAACAAGATTTTCACTAAGACATATGCGCAATAAAAATCAATGGTTATAGATGAAATAACATTTTGTTTGGAATTTAATTAGTGCAAAAATATATATGTAAGAATTTCCCCTTAAATTAAGCTTTTTCTCCCTGAGAAGGAAATAATGTTTTTTTCACAGAACAGATTTTTCATCCAACTGCAAACAAGTGGCAGCCTTTTCACTGGCTTGTAAGGGATTTCAATGAGATCTAATAACATTTCTATCACCCTTGTAAATTAAAATTGTTGGGCTTTCCTGCTGAGTTGGAAGCACATGCCTGAAAGTTAACAGAAATTCACAGAAAATTTCAGAAACAGTAAGCAAAGAGCACAACAATGAAAAATACATAGTATGCCTCTGTACACATAAATATAAACAAATATATATTTAATACATGTGAACAAATAGCAAATGAGTTAAAACATTTTCAAACTCCTGAGAAGAAAGGGCAGACACTGTATTTTTATAATTAAGGATGTCTGACTCAGTTCTCTGAAAACAACCTTTAACAGGGCAACTACAAAGCTCTGACACGATGTTCCTTGCTGAGTCAAAGGCAGGGCTCACATGTGCAGATTTGCCAAAACTTGCCCTCCTCAGCCACCAGGATTTCAAGCTGGAATTCCTCTTTAGTGCGTTCAGACTCAGCTCTCATTGTTTATGACAGCAGTGCACTGGGTTCCCAGAAGAAATGCCGGCTTGTAGACTTCCGGTAGCATTAATGTCCTGATTTCCAGTGGGGAAAAAAAAATCTGTGTGCTTACACATGCAAAGGTTTAGCCATCCTATTCAACGTCCACACTCTGGAGCCTGGTTTGGAGACAACGACGCAGCCCAGCATCCCTGGAACAACCCTCCCTAACAGCCCTTCCAGGGACAAGCTTAGGGCAGGTAGAGCGCCCACCACGCTCACTGTACACCTCACAGGCTTTACTCATTGTGTCAACACACACTTTGATAACACATTCCTCTACAAGCCACCATTCAAATGCTGATCGATTTGAAGCAACCTGCACAAACGTACTACGTTCCTTTCAAATGTATTCGTATTTTCATTACACTCCTTTAACACAACTAAGTGTAAGAACACATTTCAGACAGTAAGTTTCATGATATAAAGACACAATATCAGTGAAGCTCATAACAGTTGTTGTACTAAAAAATTTGCTTCAAACCTTTGCCTTAGCATTGCTGTTTCTGTATCAAATTTATTCAACCCACACCATTTAACAGCTCTTCCTGAGAAGTTACTCTCCTGCCATTGATGACAGAAGGCCACCTGCCTCTGCTAATTAGCAGCACCGTGCCCAGTTGCAGCTCTACAAGAAGAAAATAGATTGGCTCTTTGGCTGGTGCATTTCATTCTAGAAGAACAGAACTGCTGAATCTGTGTCTTGCTCCTCCAAAAAGGTTTTAAAATTTACTACACTACACAGTACCTCTGTTGAGTGCAGCTAACCTGTGGCTAAAATTCTTTTTCCTAAGTCTTCTTAAAAAGGATTCTGTAGAAGTCAATCATTCTAGATAGATCCATGATTTCAGCACTATTTAAACACACAGTTAACATTTTAAAATTATACACATGGATAAAACCAGGTATCATTAGTCACTTATTAGTCACCTTCAAAACAGGCAGTGTGTTCATTATGTTAATGTTCTTGGAGTGTTTAAAGCAACCTTTTGCATTTGAAGTGGAGTCTCTTGCTAAAAGGTGGCACTTAATAAGAAATGGCAATTAGTAAGGCATGTTACTCTCCAGAAGACTGCAGTATGAATTTTAATTTCTTCCTGACCACGGATCAGCTAAGGCTAACACAGACATTTTAGTGTAGAAGCAGTAGGAAGTAGAGTAAAAGTGAAAACCGAAATGAGAAACAACACTAATCTTCTCTGAGTTTCAATTAGGGCCCAGCACTTCTGGATTAAAGGCTTATTTTAACAAAAAGCCTTAATTAAGCATACATGTGTATAGGATCACCTTAATGAGGTATGACAGAAATAGAAGAGACAGTATTTTGAAAGAAGCTTATTAACAACTTCAGGAAATTCAGTCAAAGGTTCTAAAAAAAAGAAAAAAATAATGCAATGCTGAAAATACTTGAGAATACTGAACCACATAAGCATAAAACAGTGAAACCAAAATAGATATGAGAGAGGTATTTTTCAGTATCTTTATATTCAAATTGATAGATATTAATGATTTTTCTATACATCAGTGGATTGGGTTTTGAAAATATTACAGCATTTACATTTTTATTTAAATTCTAGGAAGCAGAAAATGATGTTTTCCACTTTATTTGCTAATTATAATTTATTGCTAAAAATCTTTAAAAGTTTATATTGCAAAATATCCCTTCATCATATTACTGAGTCAGGTTTGGTGTCAGGCTAACTTGAAAGTTCACTTTAAAAACCGCTATTTTATTTTTTTATTCCTGCCTTTGGAAACAATCAGTGATTTAATGTCATTTTAAAGATAGCCACTTCAGTTGCTTTTTACATCTTCCCCTACCGTACAGAGAGGTATTCTCATTTGCAGATTTGACTTTAAAGTAATTACCTATAATTACAGAGAAGTGCATCCAGTGGATTAATCACTCCATTTATATGCTGCTCGAAGCATTACTCTCAGGACAGCCTCACCACTTTTGCTCAGAAAATGTCAGTTCCACAGGAAAACAAATCTCTCAAGTCAGTAGCAGCCGAGAGGGACTCTGACAAGTATTTAAACACAAAAAATTAAAGAAATGGCACACCTGGACTTGAAGCAGCATCTGTGCCTGTCCTCCTCATGAGAAATAAAGAGCCACAAAGTGAGAATAACCAGGAAAATGGCCAGAGAAAGTCCACACCCCTACTAGAAGTACCTTTGCACAGCTCTGGGTCTGAAATAAACACATCAGTGCTAATCAAAGACATGGGCAGTGCTTCTGGCTCAGGAAGCCGGACTCTAAAGCCTGGGAAGTCCCAGGAAGGAGTTACCACTGCACAAACACAGTCTTACCACCCCCCTGAGCCATCTGCTTTCTCACCATGGACAAAATTGGACACTAGGTGACAAAAATCTTTGTTTGATCCATATGGATACTGTTCATCTGTTCTCTTTAAATAGATTGAGGGTTTTTTTTTAATAGAATTGCCAAAGACACAAGTCACCCAAAATGAGGAAGCTGGTGAAGGCTCTGGAGCACAAGTCCTGTGAGGAGCAGCTGAGGGAGCTGGGGATGAAGAGCCTGGAGAAAAGGAGGTTCAGGGGGGACCTTATTGCTCTCCACAAGTACCTGAAAGGGGGCTGTAGCCAGGTGGAGGTCAGTCTGTTATCCCAGGTAACAAGCCAGAGGGTGAGAGGAAACAGCCTCAAGTTGGGTCAAGAGAGATTTTGATTGGATATTAGGAGAAATTTCTTTACTGAAAGGGTTATCAAGCATTAGAGGAGGCTGCCCAGGGGAGTGGTGAAATCACTATCCCTGGAAGTGTTAAAAAAAATGTGTAGATATGGCACTTAGAGACATGGCTTAGTGGTGGACTTGGCAGTGCTGGGTTAATGGTTGGGCTTTTTGAGTCTTTTCAAACCTAAGAGATTCTATAAATCTATTATAATAACAGGGCCTGCCTCCCATCGTACCACCTGTCAGGTTAAAAATATGCATTAAAAATTGAAAAATACAGAGCAAAACTAGTCTGCAAGTCCAAATGCACATGGAGGGCCACACGAATGCTCACTAACCCCCACAGCCCCACACAGGCACAGGAGCTAAAGGGGAAAACACTGCCTAGGGGCAGTAGGATATAGGAAGCATTCAGCTTCAGTGGCAGGGAAAATCAGAAAGGAACCATTCCCAGGGGCTTCCCTATGGGCAGTGACCGGGGCCAGGCCAGGAGAGGCCCCATCACACCTGCTGAGGTGAGGGGAGCAGCACCTCTCATGCCACCCTTCCCTCAGAGCCTGCGCGGGGCTGTGGGACTGGTGCTGTGTGGGGAAAAGGGGACGAGAGGTTAAAAACAATCATTACGGGTGGAAAAGAACTGTAAGATCATTGAGTCCTACCATCAACCCGGCATGCCAGGTCCACCACTAAACCACGTCCCTCAGTGCCACATTTACAGTTTCTGTGCCACATGGACACAGCCCCTCTGGTCACCCTGTCTCGAGCCCTGTCTGGAGGAGCTCAGGGTTGGCTGTAGCAGAGGAACAACTACACACTGAAACACCTATCTCTGGGGTCCCAAGTGTGGGAAGGACGTGGACCTGCTGGAGACAGTCCAGAAGGTGCCACAGAGATGATCAGGAGGCTGGAGCACCTCTGCTGTGTAGACAGGCTGGAAGTTGGAGCTGTTCAGCCTAGAAAAGCGAAGGCTCCAGGGAGACTTTAAAGCACCTTCAAGTGCCTTAAGGGGCAAGTGGAGAGTGACATTTTCCAAGGACGTGGAGTCATAGGACAAGGGGGAGTGGCTTTAAACTGGAAAAGGGTAGATTTAAGTTAGATATTAGGAAGATATTATTTTCTGAGAGGGTGGTGAGGCACCGGCACAGGTTGCCCTGAGAAACTGTGGCTGCCCCATCCCTGGAAGTGTTCAAGGCCAGGTTGGACGGGGCTCTGAGCACCCTGGTCTAGAAGAACGTGTCCTCACCCACGGCAGGGGGGTTGGAACGAGATGTTCTTTAAGGCCCCTTCCCACCTAAACCTTGCTGTGACTCTGTGAAACAGAGCAGCTCTGTAAGCAGTGGCTCCTCTTTCCACAGCCGGAGTTCGGGGGTCTCACTTCCCCCTCCGCAGCCTCTGCTCCGGTGCTGAGTCACGTCCTCCTGCTGTACCAGCGAGGACGTTGGGGTCACAGCAGGGCAGCTTCAGCCCCAAAGGGGCTGCCAACATCATCCCTGCTCTGTGTGTCACAGGCTTCCCTCTCTACAACAAACTAATCTCGCAGAA
Source organism: Atrichornis clamosus (assembly GCA_013400975.1). Lineage (NCBI taxonomy): Eukaryota > Metazoa > Chordata > Aves > Passeriformes > Menuridae > Atrichornis > Atrichornis clamosus. The sequence goes on from WBMZ01005565.1 coordinate 332,996, forward strand.
CAGCTCCGTGGGGTTTATCCCTACGGCCCTATTTTTAACTCAGTTCAGCTTGAAATTTGTGACTCCTGCCATTCCTTTTGTATCCATTCTGTGTACATTGTAGGCAGTCCACTTAGGGTGAAATGAGGTTGACGGGGAGGAACACATTTGATGGTTTATGGACCCAAAGTTAACTTCTGTGCCTGGAACAGATGTTAAGTTCTTTCCCGTGGGAGCCCTAGGAGAAAACAAGTGAAATTGTAGGTTTGTTATCTGCAGTTCATGAGGCTGCTTCTGCTGAGAAATATTTTTTAAGTCCTTGTACATGTCTGTTTGTAAAGTGACACTATTCTTGTAAAATCAGCTAAAGATTATCAGTGGAACATCATGATTTTATATGGTACTCTTTCACATTTCTTAAAAAAAAGCATAAGCGTAAGGAGAAATGGGGGAACAGGTAGATAAGCCCATTCCCTGTACAAAAATAATAAATTCTTGTTTATATTCAGGGTTCTGGAAGGCAAAATTAGCCTTTGGGATTGTTTTTGATTATATGAAATTTAAATGTGTTCAGGCATGCCAAACTTTTATAGTTCATAATGAGTTTATTGCATATAATAATTATGGGCTCCGTAATTAAAATTTTTAAATTACTGTTATTTTATTTAATATAAATGATAAATCAAAGATTTCTTTTGACTTTTTATAAGTTAAAACCAGGATGTGTCAGAAACATCAATCTTAAATTTCATATTATGGTAATTTTATGTTAGGCTTCAAGTGCTGGAGTCGTATGTGCATAAAAACCTTTGACAATCCAAAATACTGGCTAAGAGCAGAGTTTCTTTTAATTTAGTATAATATGTATGGTTTAAAATAATCTGTAGCAATAATTTTAAAGATTGGTTGGGATTTTTTGCTTTTCAGGGCTGCTCCTCCAAATGAGATGAGAGCAGTCTCTGCCATTGCTCTGCGGGATCATATAATACACAGTCATCAGCTCCAGCATCTTCCGTGAGCAGATCCTTCTAAGGACAAGGAATATCAAGAACATTTACAGACCTGTGAACAAAGACATAGTGAGAATAATAGTAGATACTGGACAAAGGAAAATGAACACTCAGTACAAAAACAAGGAAGATGCAGGAAAGGAGTATCTGCTTCACCCCAGTCCTCCACAGCTAAAATTAGGTAAACCATTCTAATTTGTAACTTTTGTTTCTATTTAAAATAAACTAAAATGAGGAAGATAAGCTTTCTGTTCAGTAAGATAATTTAATGTTAAACAGCATTATATCTTGTTTTAAAATTTGTCAAAATTCAGCAGTTTAAGCCATTAGATAAACAATGGAATTGCCATCAGTGGCTTAAATGTGTCTTTTCATATCTGAAATGTATTTAAAATATTATTCTTTTGACAATGAAGATAAAAAGGAGAAGTTAATGCATCTTGATGAAGACAAATGCTTCATTAGAAGCAAGATGCACTTTTCATGTATATTGACTGCAATAACCTTCTTTACCTTTTATTCTCAAGAAATCATCAGTGATTTTGATACTGTATTTATCTGGGGAAAGGTCTTAACATCAAGATTTCTAAGTCTATTTGAAATGGTTTGGTTTATTTCTTATTCTATAGAAAGACATTTACTCATGCTGCATGAAATGTATTCTTTGTTAATATATATCCAGTTTTGCTCAAAGTTTAAAAGGTTTGTTTTTACAATAGTCCTGGGGCTAAACCAGGGAAGAATTAACACCTGTAGCTAAATACCTTTTTCAAATTTAGAAGCAAACATGCAGCAAGATAAAAGTCACAGATGTGAGGGCTTGGAATGATGCCTGGTGAGAAAACTAACTTTTAAATAGTATTAGAATAATACAGTTGTGGAACAGCAACAGATGATATTGCTTAGAAAAACAAAGCCAGAGAGCATCTTAACAAGACCAGGAGACCAAATGTGCTTCTTGCCTCTCAGTTTCAGTCTTGTATTTCCCTTTTCTAAAGGTTTCAACAGTATTTTTGCCATGAACATCTCCTTGTCTCCATCCTTTCTGTTGCCTTGATTAAGACATTACTTAAAGGACATTCTGGCTCCAAAATACGCAGTTTTAAGCATAATAAACTTTCATCATTAATAATTGCTTAGTTTATTCTTTCTCACAGAAACGCCCTTAGGCCTCTCTGAAGATCATATTGCCTTTGTCATAGGAACTGTCACAGTAGTCCCAGCTCCAAAGGGAACCACTAAATCAGTGACTTTCCATCCGAGCACGGGCATCTGCCTTTGGAATCAGCTGAAGGTTAAGAAGGACACTTCAGGTAATACACAAGGAGTGTAACAAGTGATAAGACAAAGGTCGTCAGGCAAGGTGATTAGTGCTATGCTTGCATGGTTGTAGTTCTGAAGATGGGAGGGTTTATTCTTTGCTTTGTTTCGAAGATAGGATAGCTGTGGTGGGGGGAACAGAAGACAGGCAGTGAGGTTAATACAAGCATCAGTAATGAGTGATTATGGAAACTAAAGGTTGTGATGAAAAAATGCAGCCCTGGTGTGAGCATGTTCTCTGCAACTACTAGAAATACTAAGAATTTTCTCTTTAAATCACAGCAGTGACTGAAATGCCCCATATGAATGTTTGTGCAAGTGATTCAAAAGACTGTGCTGAAATATTTTTTGGAATTGCAATTGTTTCTGGGTTTTACTTTTTCATATTTTCAACAATATTCTCACATTATTTAAAAATGCTTGTGTCAAGCTTTCTCTTCTTAATAAGAATTGTGTGGTTAAACCTTAAAACTGCAAAACAACTTTGAAAATGTAATTTAATGCAATGTTTTCTTCTTGAGTTTGTGGGTAATAAAACAAAATCTCACAGGTCTCTATAATTCTTTTTTTCAATAGGGACTTTAGTCCTAAAATCAAGTAATAATAGTTAAAAGGTTAATGCATGTCAACACTTCGACAAGGTTTATTTTAGGATAAATAACTTGGTTGAAAATGGGTGTATCAGTAATTGGGTTGGGCTTGTAAACTTGATGCATAAGGATGAAAATTCTTGGATGTCTTGAGCTGTGATAAATGTAGATTTTCATTGCTTGTATTTTTTCAAAATGCTGCTTTGAGAATATCTTCATAGAGCCTTTTGCTTTGACCACACATCCCTTCTTGTGTGTCCTGCTGCCACTTTTCCTTCAGAAACGGTTGTATAAAAGCTTTCCTTCTAAACACCTGTATAACCTGTCTCTCACAAATATCCCATCTGGTTTGTATTATTTAGAAGTTAAGTTTTGCCGCCAATCTCTTCTTATTTGGCAGTTTAAATAACCCATTTCTGAAAGCTTTAAATAAGCTTTTTTTTTCTTACCCTGGGGGTACACAGAAGGCTTTCCACAAAGCCCTCTCATTGTCTTCCTTGAAACAGTCTCTGACCACAGTGCTTGGAAATAAATCAAAAGTAGGCATTTTTTATGTTGTGATACTGCTTTTCATGCTGTCACTGCTTTGCTTTCTTGTTCAGTGCCCCTGTACCCAGATTTTCTCATCATAAAGGCCATCACTCGAGTAGATTGGACCATCAAAATGGGATAACGAAAGTAACAAGGTGGGGTCGATGTGAACTAAACCACACGTAGGGAAATCACTCCCCACATTGTTCCAAAAGCATAAACTGACCCAGTTTGAAACCTCAAAGCCATCCTGTTGTTCTAAAACATGGATTCAAATTGATTTACGTTGGAAGGATGTCATGACCTCACAAGGAAGTAGGTTAGGCAGATAGTTCAACTAAAGGGAAGAAAGTATTCCTGATAGTTCCTTTAGTACCTCACAAAAGTTCTTTTAAAAGATCAAAGGCAGTTTGTGCAAATTTTAGATGATTAACAATATACATCTGTAAATGGATGAGCTCAGGAGGAGAATTTGTGTCTCAAAAATTAACAAATCCTGCCCTAGAATAAAGAGATACTTAAGCAAGGGGATCACCAAAACCCCATGATTTGCTAGGATTCCTTTTTTCCTTCATGAGAAATGGGTTTGGATACAGAAGCTGCCTGACGGGGTTTTGAAAGCTTACACAGAACAAGTATGTGCTGCATAGTAAAGTCAGTTTTATGCAAAGATTGTGGTATGAATGAAGGAGTTTACCCTTTCCTTCCCATCTAGAACTAAAAGTCTCATCCAGGCCCCATCGTCTTGCATTGTCATTACTGTGATTATTATATGTCCCTTTTCCTTTCCTGTTTTGTCAGACACCGTTAAGGCCTCATCATGGGCTCGTGTTTTGGCTTGTTACACATACCTTGGACATTTCTCCATGGATTTTGGCCAATCCACACAAGCTGCTTCTTCTGGTCTTCCAAAATGACAAAGATCTATTCTTTGCTGTACCTACTAGCACGTGTTTCTTTCTGCTGAGATACTGACACTTGACTGTATCTGCCATTTGTGGGGACGGGCAGAAATACTGCAGGGGTTTTCACTGAGTCCTTCTTTAGGAAAGCAGAGGTTTCACGTGTACATGCAGCAAGGCACCTCACAGCCATCCCTGGAGATCAACAAGCTCAGCTATCACAGTGACACTGTCTCTGGTGTCTTGTGACCATCTCTTTGTTTCTTTATGCTCTTTATTTCTCTTACTTATGTCACAGCCTCATTACACTTCAGTACTTTGCAGCAGCAGCAACAGTTTTATATTATACCACTTTATTATTATTTATTTTTAAGAAATCATAAATGTAATGCTAAAGAAAACTTCACAATTATGAGATTTTATTTATACTGAATATTTGAAATTACGTTATTGTGCATTGTTACATTGTTTAGTTAATCCTATCTTAATGGCTCTGAAAAAGTATAAAAATTAATTCAAATTACTCAGCAAATAAAAGTTTACATTTTAAAAAATCCTGTATAAATCCTGTCTGTAAAAGAGGTTCTGATAATTACTGAATAGCTAATTCATTAATGGTTTGGGTTGGAAAGGACCTTAAAGACCATTTACTTCCAACCCTCCTGCTATGAGCTGGGACACTTTCCTCTGGATCCAGTTGCTCCAAGTACCATCCGACCTGGCCTTGAACGCTGCCAGGGATGGGGCAGCCACAGCTTCTCGGGGCAGCCTGTGCCAGGGCCTCACCACCCTCACAGGGGAGACTTTTCTCCCAATAGCTAGCCCAAACCTGCCCTCTTCCAGTTCGAAGCCATTCCCCCTTGTCCTATCACTCCATGCCCTTGTCAGAAGTCCCTCTCCAGCTCTCCTGTGGTCCCTTTAGGTATTTCATAGTAAGAAGTATGTTGCCTGATGGTGGTTTTCCCAACAATAGATTTATATGAAGTATGTGTATTAAGTATTTCTGAGTAAGTGCATTATTAGTGAATTTCATATGAAGAAAATCCACTGTCTGCAAAGGCCTATGGGGTTTATTCAGTGCTTGGTTGTTACTGTCCACAGCTCAGAAATCAGGAGCAGTTGAGCATCCTTCCTTGCCACTATTTGCTGAAGAATGAGTAACAAGAAAGCAGAGATCCACACAGAATGGAGACTCCACACGGCCTTGTGCAGCACTCAGGGAAGAATTTGCAATTCAACGCCGGGTACAGGTATAACTACAGGATTGTGTGACTGCACAATTGTATTTACTTAATTCTTCTAAGGTACTGCTCAAAGTCACTAGCTGGAGGAAGAAAGGAAGGAAGGATTCTACTGTAGACACCATTTAGTTTTTAACAAGTGGATACAGATGTCAGTGACCAACTCTGATAGTATTTTGAATATGATATGGTAGAGGAAGATTGGGATAATTTTTTCACTTCTGAAGCTATGACAGTAGAGACGCCTTTTTATCTGTTCTTGCAAATCTGGTATAGGCTACTTTCTGCTTCATTTAAACTCCTGTTAGATGTGATCCTGGCCTTCATACATCAGAATTGTGAACACTTGTTGTTTGTGCAATTTAAGGTTTAGTTTTCTCACAGGTTTTGTTAATTGCAGTATAGTACAACAGTTATTTCTATTTGGAAAATGAAGTAGGTGTACACTTAATGCCAGCCAGCCACATCCTCAGGTTTTCTGATGAAATGCCTGCATTTTACCTCAATGGCTTTGTTCAATGCATGTGAGTAGCATAAGCATAAATACATCCTGCTTTATTACATTCTCTCATCTTTCATCTTGAAAATATGAAGCAAAAGGGACAAGGGACTGATTGAAGAGCGAGCTGCTTTGGAGAGGTGATGATGGTAATTAGAAGAATTATCCCCACTGCTTGCAAGTTTTTTTCCACAGTGCATTTTAGGGCAGTTTTTCGTGCCTCTTCTCCCTTTAAATTTTTCTCAATTTCCTACAGCCAAGTCAGTGATGTGACTCAAAGTCTTTCAATAACCTCAGATACAGGGCTTTTGCTTCTTTTTACATCAACATTAACTGGAGGTGAACGACTGTCCACAGACAGGTGGGATAGACCTGGAAAGATCTGCCAATTTCTGGCTCCCCTGAAAGACTGAAGCTTGACAAGAGAGAGCAAAAGACAGCACTCATTAAAAAGGTTACTTTAGATTTGGCACAAAAAGGGAAATGCCTCTGGAATTCTTTTTGTCCCCGGTGTTTCGTTAGCTTTCCTCCCTCAAGGGAAAAGCCACAGTATCTGAAAGCTTTCCCTCCAGCTGGCTGCTGGCCATTAATCCTCTTGTGTTTGCCAGCTCAAGAGTGCTCACTTCTTGTTCTGGGTTTCACTCCTTTCCCAGTTTTTCCTTCCTCTAAGAGCCAACTGCGTTTTTGTCCAGCTCTATATCTTTTGTCAGGATGGAGATCATCAGCATTTGGTGGGAATTTCGGTCAGATAAAGCTGAAGTTTCCTTGTAGCCTGTCAACATATTTCCCCTTTTGTTTTATGGTATGTGAGAAACTGCATTTGAGGTACATCACTTCTTGAAACATAATGTCTCTTTTGGGAAAGGGGGAAAATATTAATCAGCTTTTATTTTAAGTGTTTGTTTTATAATCTTTTCCTTCAGTCAGTAGCAGTTCCATTTCTTGCTTTCTGCCACCCCATGTGCTGTTAGCACAAAACTCACAAATTCACAAACTAATTTTATTTTCACTAGAAAGATTGCAGTAGTATCAGAAGGAAACTGATGACCTTTCAGGCAGTCAGAATTTTCCTTGTCAGCATTTTTTCCTTTTCAGCTTTTAGAATGCTTTAAAGTCAGGTTGATTCTTGGGATTGGTTTTTTTTTCCCTTTGAAAAAACAGGTGCTGCATTCATGTTCCCGTGTACTCCATTAAGTGAGTACATTTTTATATAACTATTCAAGCACATAATACATGAGTCTTTAATTAAACTACTTAAGTGAATATCTTAATGAATTAAATGTAATCATCTTCAAAAGTAATTTTGATTCCAGATTTTTATGGTAAGAAATATAATTTAAAGCTATTTTATGATGAAGCACTTTATTTTTTTTATAACCCCTTTTTAAACCATATGGGAAGACATAGTTTGTAACTGAGCTATACATGGGTATACTAACCTGGAATAATTTAATCTATGAAATTTCGTGTGATTTTATGGAGATTTACAAAATTCTCTTAATACTTGAATCTTAAAAATATGTCTTGTGTTCATGGAGTGATGAATAAACTGGTTTTACATTCTGTAGTCTAGCCTGTTTCATCTGTACCAATGAGATTAAATATATTGTAAGCAATTGTAATTATTTTTTTCAGTCATGCCTGAAAACCTTTGAAAAATTAACAGGTAACAAGCTGTCCTATGAGTAGAAAACAGCCGTATCAGACCAGAGTAATACATGATGGGGCATGCTTGGTTAAAATGGATTAATTAGGCAAGCCTTACTTCTGCTACAGGTGTGTCACTGGATAATAATATGTATTTCTTAGTAATGTTCAAAATGTGCTTAACTTTTAGTAAGAGACAGGCAGAATGAAAGCACTACAAAAGTTAAAGTTTAAAAAAATGCATTAAATTATTGTTTCATATAAATAATTAAAATACATAAACTCAAGTTTCCTCTTCTTGAGCAGAATTGTGTCTTAGAGAATTCAATCTTCCTGGAGGGGATGTATTATTAGAAGATAGTACAAAGACTTGGGAGAAACAGTGCCTCCTAAGGAGAGCAGATTAAGAAAGCAATTATTTGAGAAAAAGGTATGTTGCACTTGCTTCCTTGGTCCATTTCTTTGGTGCGATTCAGCTTCCTTATATCAGAATTCCTGAATTTCAGCTCTCTCCTGATTCATTTATTCCTCGTTATTCATGTGAAACAGGCAGCACTGGAGGCACTCAGTTGTTTTGTCAGCCTGTTCATTCCATCCTCTTTAGAATCTAGGAGTAAGGAAAATCATTTAGGCCAACAATATTGGGTTTCTTTTGAGGCTCTGTTTCCCTTTTCTTTTTGGTAAATCACAGTGATCTATGTTCCTATAGAATTATATGAATGTATTATGGTAAGGGAAGAAACAAATCCATAAACAATCATAACTTCTTTTATTGTTGTTCTTTCACTGAACTGGGTACTTCCACTCCCTGGTTTATCCCCTCTCTAACTCCTGCTCAGATGCAAATCAGACTGTAATAAATTAGGGTGACCCCACACAAATGAAGCCAAATCAAGCATTCTGCAGTGACCCTGCGCTGCCCTCCCGCACACAGCTGCTGCTACAGAATCTTGTGCAAGCCTCAAGTTCTCCTTTGCCAACCTCCAGTCTTCCCTCAGTTTAGTCACAGCCAGCCCAGCTCAGCTTTTCAGGAACAAAAAGTGTCCCCCGGGGAGCGAGAGGAGCCAAGGTCCAGCCCAGGTCACCAAGAGCCTGGTTCAGAGGGAACAGAGCCACACCAACAGCCGTGTGAATGCTGCCGGTACATGCCGACAGGAAAACTCTCACCCAAGCCGCAAGCTAAAACAGTGGTAGGTTTAAACCAGCACTTAAATCAGTTGTTTGGTTTCTTTTTTTAAAAAAAACTGTTTTAGTTAAACAGAGCAGTGCCTGCAGAAAAAGCTTTGTTAGTGTCTGATGTTGTCTCCCACACATACTCAGCCGTATCCTGTTGCAGGAGAGCTTTGGAGGCACAGACCCACTCTTGCTGTATTCTGCATTTCGGTGTGATAGTGAGATTGTGCCCTGGAGGTGGGCTGGCAGACTGGTGAAACAAAACTGGCACTGCTGTTCTGATGGTGTGCTAGCAGTGGCAGAGCAGAGAGGAAATCCTCTTCCCAGATGTAGCACAGGGACAGATGCTGGGTGCTGTGCTGCCTTTGGAATCAACGCAAAATCCTTCCCTGTAGCAGAGAAAAAGAGTATGGAGGTGACTGAAGAAAGCTGATGTTACACTCAGAAGTGCTCAAGCCCTTAAGTTTGGAATAAATGAATATGTCAGCAGACTGTGACTCTCATCAAGTGTGATGGGAACAGACAACAGCAACACTTTGATTATTCTGCATCAAAGTCTGAGGAAGCAGTCAGATGATTCTTTCCCAATAAGGCTGTCAGTTTTCTGTGGGTACAAGAGACCAGGCTTAGCTCTTAAAAACGCTGAAAGCTGCAGCTCAATGTCAGGGGTTAAAATTTTTCTCACTGAACTTCAGATGGCTACAGCAGCAACCCACCAAGCTACCTCCCCTGGGCTAGCTTTTAGGTTCTCTGTCTTTGGTACCTGTGTTGTGGAAAAACAGCCTGATAAGGCAGTCCACATTTCACCCCACAGATACAAGAGCCATGGGAAGGCCTTCATTCAACACAGGCACCCTACAGAGTCCTCAGCAGTAGGAAATCTTTCTCATCTCTAACACTTCAGGATGTGGCAGGGGACAAGATGGGCACCACATTTTCACCTTCTATTAAGAATTAATAAAGTCTTCTCATAACGATTAGCCAGGTTTAAATGAATTCAGTACTAGTTGTGATTAAAGGATATGTACTTATTTTTCTTAGTGGCTTTCAAGTGGGAACCGTAGATGAGTTTTCCTGCTGTTCACTCTTACACTTTTAAGTGTTGGTTAATGAAAATATTAAAGAAAGTTTTCACAAGGAACTATCCATTTCTGGATGCTAAAAAGCTTTTCTAAAATAAAATCTGCTTCTCAAAACTGAGCTGTCCTTTTAAAATGTCACTCCCTAAACATTAGCATAATCAAATGGCATCACAATTGGAAAAAAAAAAACCCAACCATTTTTTAATAACCCTGCCGCCTCTGGAATGATCACAAATGTTAAATGTCAAGTTTCATATGCTTAAATAAATATCACAAAATAAAAAAACAGGTCTGAAATATTAGTACTAGGAAGGACACACATTACTCGTTTCAGGGTGCTACAGTAGCCCTTATTACACCTGGCATTAAAATTTTTAATAATCTAGATCAAAGGAGATAAGAAAGGTCACTGAAACCAAAGTAGGCTACTTTTTAGCACTACTATACACAGAGAGCAGGGTGTTGCTTCAGCATGTTAGGCAGTGAATTTCTTTGATCCTACCTATAAATGTCACTCTGTATGTCATTTAATTGTGGTATAGCCTTTTATTGCCGCAATTAAATCTTTTCTAATGCATTACATTATCTCCAGCTCTGCTAAAAATCTTGCCATTGTTTTAGGAAGCGAGGTAAGTCATTGTGAAATGATGCCGTGGACTCTGGTTTCGTCCTCCCCCCTCCACATGATTTCTCCCAACTATTTTAATTTAAATCTCACCAAACAGTATAATGGTCCTGGAATTTGTTTAGTCGTTTGACTTCCTTTATCACACGGAGATGGTAAACATTCTGTTGCTAACCTGAAGTGGCTCCAAGCAGCAAAACTAGGAGGATATTAAACCAGTAAAAGCTTATCAACTGATTCATTGATATGCTGTAAATTCCAGCCTTTTCATTTTACTTTTGAGGGTTGCCATAAGTCAACACATTAGTAAGCAATTTGCTGACATGGGATCACTTAAAAAGGCTTCCCCGTGGACAAAGTTCACCTCGGCGCTTTGTTTCATCGTTTCATTTTATCATCGTCTTGTGCTGCTGTGCAGATGACTGGTGCAGCTTTGCATACCGATGGGGCGTTTCACATGGCCACTTCATGGCAATCCATTCAAGCTTTAAGCAGCCACAGACACAAAATGGAGAGGGTATGGTGTTTTCAGAAATAAATTCAATTAATTGGTTGCAGTTGTTCTGGGGTGAAAAAGGTTATTCAGTATTATGCATTAAAACACAGCAGGATTTCATATTTAAATCCTAGAACATGCTGACAATAACAAATTATTCAAAATGCTGATTTCCTTTCTGTCCACATTGATAGTTTAGACAGATTTGTCAGTTAGCGAAAATTCTGGGTTAAATTTCAGTTACACTTTTTGGTTTTTTCCCAACCTTAGACTTTATTTGCTGATTGATGGATATGAGTTGGGTCAGGTCATACTACAGAAAATCCAGGAGTAGCTCAAAGCAGATAGTATCTTAGCAGCAGAGGACTTCAGAGATCGCTGTCTCAGGCAGGAGAAGAGTTTTCCTCTTTATTTTTACAGTTCCAGCTCAAGGAGGCTCACTTGCTTACAAAACCAGGTCAGGTCTGTTCAACTCTGATACCAGAATAAACGAAGACCAAGCATAACTTAGGACCAAAGCTGTTTCTAAGTGGATTGACCTTTACTTGATGGTGAACAGAAAGCACAAGTTAGGGAAAGGTTGGGTGCAATCTTACTTTGTTCTTCTTGAAGCCAGGTTTTAATTTGAAATCAGTAAGGGCAGGTGAAATTGTGGGATAGATTTAGGGAACAACCGTCAGGTACAACTTACTAGGGTTGTTATGGCTTAATTAAATACATAATCACACTAAAATATTGAAGACCCAAGCAGTATTTCACCAGTCATTCAGAGAGCACACGGTGTCACCATTCGGGACTGCCTGGAGGCCACAAGGTGTAAATATTGGAGGAGGCCTGTGGTGGGACTCTTGTTTATTTGGTTTTTGTTTTCCACATTCCACCGAAGGTCAGTGTGAACGTCTCTGTGGGAGAGACTGGGGCGTTTCCTCCTTGACAGTGAGCAGTCGTGAGGGGAAGCACACGGTTCCCCATCTGCTCTTTCCTACACGGAATTCTCTCACAGAGTACAGGAGCGGCTGCTGCGTTTCCCATCGCTCTGGGATTTAAACACGTACACAATACAAGGGATCAGGGAACTTCTTTCTGTTATGCTGAATTCCTAAGTCAGCATTTACTAACAAGGAAACTGTATCCAATTTGTACTGACAAATTCAATAAACTGTTTTGTTAGGGATCATCTGGGAACACAGTAAGTCATAACAGTTCTCAGCAGTGAATCAGACCATAGAATAAAAAGAATACATGATATCAAATCTGACTGTGAGCAGGAAATTTAGGAAATTAAAAGTTTATATAAACTCTTAGTGAGCATTTCATATCATTTCTGTGGGATTTTTGTGGGATTTGGGCTCTCAATTCCTTTGGGTCTAGAAAAGTTAATTTTAAATATTTGGATATGTGCTATGAAGCATCACTTTTGCAGTTGGAAGAGGTCTTGACTACCAAAACAAACAAAAAAAAAGTGAAATGAAACAACAGAGAAATGCTCAGATGCCATTAGACTGATCTTGAACCCTTCTGCCACCTCACCTCCCACTTCCCAACACACACACCACGAAAAAAATGGCTCTTTCTTTTCCTATCAGGTTTTCAGTCACAGGAAACGCATGGAGAGAGAGGCCTGGGTTTGCCTGGTCATGGTACAGGCATCAAAATGTCCCTTAAAAGTGCTGCAAGCATTTACGAGCAGAGACACAGAGACAAGTCCAAGACCTGCAGAGCTTTCAGATACTGGGGTGCATCGGGAGAAAGCAGCCACAGCGAGCTGGGACCACACTCAGGAGGATGATGGAGTTCAAAAAAAGCAATCCCTTTTAAGTGTTCATTTCTTTGAGCCCTTGTGGGAGCATCTTCAGATGTGAGGAGGAGACTGCCCAGGCCTACATACAACATGCAGAAACATATTTAAGGCAGTAAAAAGGCATAAAAGTCCATACCGAGGACAACACCTGGGATGCCTACTCTCTCACTGCTTGTCAAGAAAAACCAAACCAATCCAAACCAACAAATAAAAAAACCACAAAAAAAGTACTGAAGACATGAGGCAGTGCCAGCGCTCAAGCTTGGGCATTTCTGTGTTCACTTGAGCTCAGCATTTCTAGAAACACATGAGCATCCCCAGAGACAGCAAAAAGGGTGATGAGAGGACTGCATAAAGTTGAGGGAATTGGAGGTCACTTCTTATAGAGAAGATAAAGGGAAATGTAACCTTTCAGGTGTGAAAAAAGCCGGTGCAAGCAGAAAGGCTTGTTATACTACGGACATTTGAGAAACAAATTAAAGCTTAAAGTGTGGCAAGGGCCCTTCACATTTGACATTTACGAAGTCTTGGACAATTAAACAGTGGAATATAATGTCTAGAGACAGCACAGCAACCACACTGCAGATAGCCCCTGCCAGGCTGGTTAAATACCAGGAATAACACAGGTATGTTTGACTCTGTGCAGCTGGCTGGATCAGACATCTCCAGATGCCTTCCAGCCACGTGATTCTTGAACTTTAAAAGCAGCCTAAATTCTCCTGTGAAATGAAAATTAAAGTCTGAAGCTGTTTAAGTTTCAGACAGTTTAGGAAACATGGTGGCCAGGGTTTTAAGGTATAAAAATTGCCCTTCAGTCAAACTATTAAGCGATTGAAAATGACTTACAAATTACATAATGAGCATACTTTCCTATAAACGATCCCCACTGGCCTAAAGCAGAGGATTCAGATTAATTGCACACCTGTCTTAAAACACGGGGCTGTGATGCCTCTGAATGTACAGGAATCTCCATCACATTCCTTACCTCAGCTATTTTAGAAACGCAGCCATTTGAGAATCTCAAAAACAGGCTAAACTGGGAGGAGGAAGGAAGAGAGAGGAACACAACTATACATACCAACTGCTGACAGGATAATTTAGAATGACACAGAAATTCTTATTTTTTCATCGCCTAAAATAAAAAAAGGCACAAAACTCTGCTATGAATCACACTTTACCTTTATTGAAAACACAGTAAAAAAAAATTTCCTACAAAACATTCAGTATAACATTTCAAACAAAGGAAAAAACATAATAGCACTGCTTTCCACAAAACAAAACAAAACAAATCAGCCTAGCTAAGGCAACAAATATTTTCATTTATTTTGTAACACAATAAAGTATCCATAACAGAGAACATTATAAATCCTATTTCTGGATGACCTAAAATGAACCAGGAAGGGTTTGGTGGGGAGAAGGTATCTACATTGAAAATTTTTGTGATTAAAGTAACACTAAGAGCACAATTTTTCAGCTGTGTTATACCTTGGTCAGATACATCCATGTGAAGGAAGTCAGTTGCTCAAGACTGTGGAGTTTGCAAAGCCTAACGCACAAATTGGACCAAGAGGGGGCCACCAGTTCCATTCAGCATCTCTCAGCCTCACACAGTTTAGATTGTGCGTAATTTATAATCTTCTTTTTGGTAAACTGTGATATTAACCAGTAACACTGCAGTGAAAACCCTGAAAGTGCACAGTGAAGGTACCTGCTGCCATGGTCACAGCCCAGCACCAACAGCCATGGAAACGCCAGCTCAGGATTGTATTTTTATGGTCACGTCACCCAAGCCCACATGAAGCCAATCCCATGTGACAGGAATCAGTGCCAGGAGCACCCTGAGAACATCCTCAGTCTCCTCGCTGGGAATTTTAAAGACAAAGCTTCGTGGAGACAAGAGCAAGGCATGATTTCTATTTAGGTAATGCAGGGTTGGGTCTCAAACCCCATACGAAAGGAAAGGAAATCCACCCTTTTTTTCATGCACGTGTTTCGTTAACACACTTTAAGATTTCAAATCCCATGACCGAAAAGTATCTTTGTTTTCTATCCACATGTTTTTACAGCAATAGAAGTTACACCAAATAAGGCAAAATAGACTTTGAAACCTACCTTTAAAAAAGCTAAAGCGACCCAACTCTTTTTGTCATATAAAGCCAAGGAGAAGAAAGTTACTCACAGAGATTTTGTGACTAAGAATTATGGAAAAACTCATGGTTAGGTGGAAAAGGGACGTCATGCACCAGCTAATTTTCTTCTTACGCATTTAAACACACCCACTGAATCATCCAGTGCACAGGTACCACCGTCAGGCCACTTCCCTGAAGGACCATTTCACATGGGGAGAGAAGGCCCCAAACATGCTCGCAGACGTGAAATACAAAAGTCCAGAACAAGAGGTGAAGAGCCTCACCCCGGCACCAGGCGAAGCTGACCCTGATGGGCCCTACGCAAGAGCCCTACGTGCTGCTGACACCACGTGTGTCCACCTGCCCTGCAGGAAGGCAGCGAGGCGCAGGGAGCGGTGGTCTGTCTCTGTCCGTGTCCCAGCAGAAGCGCTGCAGAGCAGTCCCACGGGACATGAGGCACTCTGCAGTGCCTGTCACCGCACGGGCTCCGAGCGGCCGCACCAGCGCCTTCCGCGCGCCGAGAGCGGGGGCTGGACCCTCACACTACTGCAAGGTAAAAGCACAAATACGTGCCATGACTAAACCCTCCCACTTCTAACTCAACCTGACTCGAGCTCTCAGTAATTTGCTAGAGGACCCTCCAGTGACAGGATTGCTTAAAGGGACTCTAGTGGCAGAAAACAAATGAATAAATGTTAACATTTTCATAATGAAAGAACGGTTCTAAGCAGGAGGTGTCTCTGTACAGGCTACGTGGAAAAAGAAATACATTAAAATCAAAGCAAGTGCCCCAATACTTCAATAGCTGGTACCTGTGGAAGTACTAAATAAATGAGGAAAGCAAAATAAAGCCCTGTTCAGGAAAGGAGCTTCATCCAGTGATGCAGACTATAAAACAAAGCAATAATAGTGGGTAGGGAGAGAAGAGCTACACTTGAGCTTAGTGATCAACAAACATTTAGAAGCAGCATCCCAAAGTGCTCATGTAGGTACGTATGAATGTTCAGATACCTAAAAGCCTTTAAGAATTAGTATGTCCTAATTTCTATGTTTATGTAAGGCTTTCATACACATACAGCTTTCAAACAGCTTGGAATTCAGTGTGCCAGGACTACCAGGATTTACAGGACACTTCTCACACTATCCCTTTGACTGTTTGGAGTCACATTCTGTATTTGTTGAAATATTTAATTTTATATTAAAAAATATTTGTAAGCAATAAATGAAACTAAAAAGTTACTGATAAAATATGGCAATTAACACAGAACTAGCAAGCATCCTTAGGTCTTCTCTTGCCAAGACACAGATACCTTCAGAAGTTCACAGGCTTCTATAAAGTCTAAGATACTGTTGCACTGTGAATCACAAAAGAGATTTTAAGAATTAAGTTCTTTTCAGTGTCAGTGAATTACTGGCATATTTAGAGAGTATACAATTGGCATTTGTACACTAATGACACAAATTTCTTCCTTCCCTTTGAAAGAAGAGTTTTAGGTGCTTTCATTGTGAAATATTTCAAAAGCCTTCCATTAAAGTTGCCTTCTGGTATGTTTTCTTACAGTGCATACATCAAATCCATGTGGATTCTTCTGCTATTTCACATTTTGTCTACCTCAAGAAGAGTATCTGTTCTTAACATTAACGAGAATGAGAATGACAGTGAAGGACCTGAAAACACAAAAAAGAGAAGCAGGCTGAGATGTTTGATGTCTTCAAGAATTAATGCCAGCTTTAGAAAATGTTTCATCAGCCTCTGAATTCCATGAAACATATTTTTAGTAATCTGGAATTTTAAAGAGTGACTAGGAAAATTATCAAAAACAGTCTGCACAGGTGAGCTCCACGTCATCTCAGTCACCCACAACCCTTCCCCAATTATTGGGCACAGTGGGGACTCTGGAAGTCACATTCAGTGTAAATTCCCCACAGGATGTGTTCTCCTTCCTAAGATTCTGACCAGTATTGCCAGGCTTTAATTGTTGAGGTGCAGTTTGTAGGAGACCCTCTCTGGCTGTGGTGTGGAGGGACACAGCTCCTCTCAGAACCAGGCAGCTCTTGGGACAGCAAGAAGCCATTCAAACACAATGGCCGCAGTCATGTGCAGCCAGATGATCCTGAACAACTTCCAAGCCCCAACAAACAGCTGGAAGTGCCAAGCTCCAGTTCCAGAACACCTCAGCTATCACCTGGAAACCCCAAGTCTGCAGTCCCCACCAAGTCACCCAGTTCAGCACCTTGAACTGTGTGTGGGAGAGGGATATTCCACAGGCTGATCTCACACCTTGATCACGGGAAGGAGCATCACAACTTCATCCTGAGGTAACAGCAGGGGGCAAGGGAGAAAAGGGAGCAGAAGTTTTAACACCATCTGAGTGGTGGCTGTGGGCTTAGACTGCTCTCGCTGAATGGGATGAATTCAAAAGCAGCATTTTTGTGAAGTTCAAATACTGCCAACACAACCCAAATAACCTGCCAACAGTAAATTCACTGTTCATGGGCTGGGGAGGGAAGTCAGTGTAGGCAGTATTGTCTCAAATCAGCACTAAAATAACAAGAAAAATCCTAACGCTAGGGGTAGGAGATCAAGCAATTAAAGGTTCGCAGTTCATATCAACACTTTTTAAACAAAACTAAGCACATTTGCTTTTGAAGAGGTTACTAATGTGGCCTTAGTGTTCTGTCTAAATTATTTCACCTAGTTTTTTTTCAAATTGCTATTTTCAAGATCAGAGAATACGTTAAACAGCATTTAACTGTTTTCCTGTATTTGGTATTTCAAAACCTTAGATGCTAGTCCACTAAGGGTAAGGCTCAGCTGCTGTACAAACACCACCATCACACTTCTGAAAGAGGAGGAAAAAAAAGAGAAAGGAAAAAAACCTCTAGAGCACACAAAGAATTCAAGGAAAGCCACAGGCAGGAAGAGGCCAATTGATCTTTCTACCTTATTCCTTTCTAATCTAGACTCTAAATTCTTTAAGAAAAGGGCCATCATGTCTTCACTACACAGCAGTGGGCACATGTGAGCACCTCAAGTGCCGGGAAGCGGCAGAGAGCTGGTGGGAAAGGCAGAGGCTGCAGCCCCTTGGCACTGGAGGATGGTGTCACTCCTGGTGACTCACGGGAGGACGTGTCCCCCAGGTCCTCTCCCATGTCCATCCTGCAGAGCACACAGCCACAGGAGCTCCTGCCCACACAGGCAGCCCAGCCCTCCCTCCACTGGTGCTCCAGGTGGTACTTGGGAACCAGACAAGGAAAACAAACTTGTCAAATTCTTTAATTTCTATGACACTAAAACAATCAACAGGGTCAAAGGTATAGGAGGAACAGGGCCAAAGATAAACATCACATTACAGACAGTAAACAAAGCTTCCTATGAATGCAAAAATTATTAGTTGTACAGTAACCAATACTATTCCTTTTTAGCTTAAAGTGATAAGCGTGTGTGCTTTATGCTTAGAAACCCCACAAATACTACAGATCTACCACTGCATTTAATATTGTGCTACCAACACAGAATAAAGCCAAAAAAAGGCTAAAACACTTAGTCTACATATTTTTTGGTCTTGTGTGGTATCTAGTTGAGGATGGAAGCACTGATGTGCTTTTTGCCTCATAAGAAGTGAGGCAGATGTTAATGTTACTAAGATCAGCTGTATATACCCTGAAGGTATAGACCACCTGACTCTACATGAGTCAAAATACTAGGAATGTATTGTCAATATCCATTAATGAATTACCAGTTGCTTGTATTTAAGTGACCATATGCTTCTGTGAAAAGTATACAGTGACCTGTATCTTGCATGCAGTAACAAAGTTTTGCATAAGCATATCATTTTCAAGGCCAAAGGCATATTTTAACGTGGACAGTGTCACAAGATCAGCAGCTGAGTTTAAAACAAAACACTGTCAGTAGTTGTACAGGGTAGTTCTGAGTTTTTCACCCACCTTGGAAACCACACAGCACCTAAACTATCCCAGAGATTCCAGTGTAAAGTCTTCCCTACCGCAGCCTTAGCCCATACATCTGCCTGCAGAATCCAGCAGAAAGTGTGGGGACAGTTGAGGCTGTAACACTTGTTTTGAAAAAAGAGTTTTAAAGTCTTGCCTGAAGTTTGGGTGCTTCTCAGTAGAAACTGCCTGGGCTCACTTCAAGTAATTGCCCAAACTCACTTGCAGAAGCCACACACACATCATAATTCACCTTCTTCTGCATTCTTGGGTCACTGATGCCAGGACAAACATCTCTCCAAAGGCACGAAGAGCAAGACCTATGCTGGTTCACACTCCCTAGGCTTATTTCTAATAATAATTTCTTAAGTTTCACAGAGTGTATTAACTGACTTAACATTGTAATAGAAATATTTCTATAAAGCTAACTGGCCTCACACACCACAATTCACCAGCCTCATTAAGACACAAGGACAATTTTGGTCATACAATGACTTGCATGAAGAAGAGGACATTTCAGTGGTTTTTAACCATAATGCTAATACATAAGGCTACAAGCTCTGAGAATACCTGAATGATGCCCCTAATATATCTCCCAATATTTTAAATGTAAACACATTTTAGAACAACTTTTAATTACAGCTCCGTTATTGGTTGCAGAACTGTGACTCAGATAAAGATTTCTCACTAAAATGTCAGCATTAAACAACAAAAAAGATGCCTGTAATTCTTAGTGAAATCAAGCAATTTTACTTTTTCTTCCAAGACTTGGTACAACACATCAATAGTCAGTTCAATAAGAATTGAATTTATACTAATCACACACACACAAAAATAACTCTCTAGCATCATATTTACTACAGCAATATTTACATTATGCCCCAGTTCAAGTCAGAAAAGGCAGCCGCAAAAAACCAAAAAAAAGATAAATCCTCATGTGTACTGGAGCTTGATTTTTGAAGCACTTCAGGGAAAAAAAACAAGCAGACATTCACACACACAGCAATAAGGTCTACCACCCAGAGCAGTCATCTCAGGAGAACAGCCAAAGAGTTTCTGACACATGGTTTACCTTATTTAGGAACCACATTGGAGGGAGAATTGTCACCAACTGATATATAACACCTCAAACTACAGACAGACAGACTGGTTTTACAGAAATGGGAAATAAACAGGAACGTTTTCTGGCTCCCAACATGATGGGCACTCACTGAAGGTGTCCCCCTTCCAATCTGTTTGAAGGTTATTTGTGGCTGAGCAGGACAAAAGTGCAACCAGATTTTGAATACTTACTTGGTTTCTTTTCTTCACTACGAACTGCTTAACGGATTCCTAAGGCTGCAGTAAACACTACGAGAAAGGACACTACCACCCTCTGATGCCATCCTGAATCTAAGGCCTCTGAGCAGTTCAACTGTAACACTGCAGAAATTCAAACTACCAAGACAGAACACACAAGGTTTACTTATCAAACCACCTACGTCATCTCTACAACCTTAGAATTTAATTTACGATATCTACACATAGAGGCCTATATACATGTTCATGTGTGCATTAAAAAACAGCCTAGTGACAGATACTGCATTGTGCCACTGAACAGAAATCCTGGTAACTGAAGTATAAATTCAGAGACATTTACTTCAAATTAAAGACTGTAGAAAACTGCAACTGCAGCCTCCTAGGCCTGTGCTCCTTGCATTGATTACAGGTACTGCTTATACACAGTAGTTCATCAAGAATTTTACAGGGGGTTACTGGGTAGGGTAAGGGACCTCCACGGCACAACAGCTCAGAGAACTGTAAGAGCTGTGACAGGGGGTCTACACAGCTTTTTACAAAGCATACTAGGCTCAGATTTAACACTGAAGTTCATCTTCATCTTGGACTTCAATAAGATATTGTTTGACCACCAAAGTAAAGCAACCTGGCATTTAGAGCTTAGGACAGAAAGCTGAAAACACGGGCGTTCGAGAAAGCTCTGTGACACAGCCTACTGCATCCAGCACCACGGGAACTGATCTCCACTGTCATTTCTAACTCACTCTCAGCAGAACTGTTTATCTCCTGTCAAGGATACCTACTCCAGGTACTTTACATTTCCAGTAAGGGTCATATTGGCCTTCAAGTGTATGTTTTCTTCTTTTTTTTTTAATCAAGTCCCAAAGTTATTCTTTATAGCTGTGTTTGTATAACACAGGAGGTACTGTGCATTCAAATGGTAGCTGGCTTAAAAATAAAGATGTGAGACTTTCAACAAATAAAAAGGAATGCATTATTCTCTTCAGCTTCCAGTCTTCAAGGCACCTCCTGCATTAACTTACTGGGAAAAAAACAAGCAGACCAAAAGTTCACTGGAAAGAGAAGAATCTGATACACTCAACCTCCTCAGAAGCACACAACAACAAAATGAGACAAGGCTGGACCCAAACTAAAACAATTAAAAGCAATATAAAAATGCTGATGAGATGACAGGAATGCCATGAGGTTGATGTTTTCAGCTCTGTTGATTGCAGGTGATTGTTATCACAGTGTTTTCTGATGGCCATTTGCAGAAGGCTTTGTCTCCGAGTCTCTTGGATTGTTTGATAGATGAAGTTTATCTAATCCTGCAAAACATTACAGAATAAAGAAAAACTGAGACTCTCCCTTGTTTCATGCACACAGGTATTCAAAAGAATACAGACAATCCACATTCTGCTTTGTGATTGAGGACTTCACATTCGCTGAAGACCAGAATTTTCGCTCTAGCTCTGGTAAGAATTACTTCTGGGAAATCCTCTCAGTGATGTTTAAGTGAGAAATGCCCATTACAGTGGACAAGCATGGAAGCCAGAGAATCCTAACTTCACATTGCTTAAATCACAGACTTAGATGTTAAGAACTGAGAAAGACTTGCAACAATTTACCCTGTCCCCCTACAAAGAGCTAAATAATTACCTACCGTATTTATTTTAAACTATAGCATCTTTCTGAAAATTAGCAATTGCTGATCTTAATGTTATTGGTGATGACCAGATCACTTCTCTAAACTGTTTATATATCTACTTACATTTTTAGGACTATGCTCTTACTGATTTATCTCAGTTTCCAGCCACTTGCTCTTACTGCACAGTTCTCTACTACAAGTGCTAATACTAAGTTTCACACCCTGCCTCAGGCAAGTAGTTAAATTACTCTTTTTGGGGGGATGATGGGGAAAAATGGTAAATTTAATTGTATTTTTTTCACAAGAGGCACAATGTCAGTCCTTCCTTGCTTGCTACAGTTTCTCTCTGAAGTCTCCTATCAAGTCTCTAAAATTAACTATCAAAAACAGAAAGAGTTTCTCATTCATTTAGTATAGGCTATACTCAATGTTCTATTGAAGTGTCATGATGTACCAAGTTAAATTTCTTGCACTGTTGGAATTCCAAAACTGACTACAAAAAACCTAAAATCTCCTTAATATTGTCTTATGTGTAAATCCCAGTATTACGTGAATATTTTGGTCATAGGCCAATTTTGGTTCTCATTCTTTGAATTCCATGCAACAGTTTTTAACAGACACTGTTACGTACAGCATTGAAACCAAACCCAGTTTGTGTTAGGAACCTGCACATTTCAGGGTTTGAAACTCCCTCCTTGTGTCAAATCCAGCAACCATTACCCTACTTTGCCTGCATTTTGAAGCTTATTAATCTACCTGCAACATACATAACTTTTTATTAAATACTTTACTTATCATTTAACAATAATTTTAACTTCATTTGCCACCAGCAGAGGTGCACTCTGGGAAGTGCTTGGATTTTGTTTCAGCATCACAGCTCTGAAAGCAGTGAAAGCCTACATGAGTAACTTTTTAGATGCTGCAAACTGAATCCTCAGTTACAAAGAAACACTAAATTTTCAACATTAGTCCTCTCAATTTAAGCAAATACCGCTGTAGGGATCTAAAGATATAGGAGCTTCCTTAACTACTAAAGGTAAGGTGAGGTAACAACTTTTTAAAATTTTTTAAACATTTTATCCTCTT
Organism: Atrichornis clamosus; assembly: GCA_013400975.1. NCBI lineage: Eukaryota > Metazoa > Chordata > Aves > Passeriformes > Menuridae > Atrichornis > Atrichornis clamosus. Next base: position 355,984 of record WBMZ01005565.1, read on the forward strand.
AGTATCAAATGTGTTTCAATCCTTCTTCTATGGTCAAGAAATATGAATGCAAAATTTCATCAAAACTTTGATTGTATCAGGTACAGGTTTTACTCAGCCAGTTACTAAGATTCCACATACTCTGTACAAAGATTTTTCTGAACAGATGCTCAAGAAAAGCATGACAACAAAGCAGTTAAGACCTATCCTAACTATTTCTAGGGAACTAGTAAGTTGCTTTAAACAAAAAAATGAAAAAAGCCAACTCATACACAAGCTGAAGTTTTAGTTTGGAATAGCTCTCCAAAGACTGAAAACCCACAGATCAGTAAGTACCACAGGCATATGATTAAAATCAGCATTGTACCTTAGTTCTGGACTCCTCAAAAAACACCAGGTTATGCACCCTCACCTTAAGAGAGATTTCCACCAAAAAAAGGAACTTTCCTGTGAGTTGTGACAGAACTTTACCAGTGGCACACCAAGGTATCAGTGGTGTGGGAAAGGAAACGTTCAATCACAAAACGTTCAGAGTTGTGTTACCTAATGCCTTCAGGAGCTCTTCGCGCACAGCAGAAGTGAACTTTCTGACCAGACACAACGTTGTCATGATAGCAAAGAGCAAGTTGTAGGATAATACAATATAGAAGTTCCCCAGCCAGTTGAACCTTCCAAAGTCTCCAAGCAGATCGAATCTGGTGATTCCTGTAAAATTACATGTAAGATTTAGATCAAAATATTTATAACATTTTTTAGGCAACACAAAAATTTTATCCTATTACCTTTACATTTGGATGCAAAATTCTTACAATCAACCCACTAGAAGGCACAGGGTTAAACACACAAGGCAATGATCTCAAGGTCATGTTCCACTTTACTGGCCATTATAAAAGTCCAACAAAGACACCTTTATCAAAATGTTCCTTAAATTTCGTAGTTAAATGCTTTAATAATGGGAGTTGAAATCAACTGTCAATTCTAGACAGGAACTCTATTTTTACAATTTCAATAACTATAACTAGGAAAAAATCAGGTTTAGTATGAAAACTGCTTGAAAACTCAGTTTCTGTGAAATCCTTATTTATTCCAGAAAAAGATGAAATGCACCATGAGCTTTTTTATTAAAAATACAGGTAGCAAACAGCAAAACAACATCTTACAGTAAACACTAAGCCTTTTTAAGAGTTTTTTTTCAGAGCACTGCAAACTTTTGAAACCAAAGTTTAAAGACATCTTTCCAATTGCAGTTTTTCTCCTGGATCTACCCACCACCACAGCCATGGAGCATTTGCACAGAAGGAAAAGAGTTTGGCTGACAGATGGTGCTGACAGGTCTTCTTCACAGTGCACCTCAAACCCTGACACCTGGGCTTTGTGCTGATCAAAGGCCTGTCCATCACAAGTTAAGTGAACAAAATTTTTCCGAAATGTGGAAACATCTCCAAGCTGCAGGGCCCATCCCAGCAGGCTGAAGAGGAAGAACCACAGGTTGTTCCTTTGTCAGGTCTTATTGAGTACTGCACTGAATACATGGCAGAACATTGAGATGATAGCCACATAACTGTTGTCCAGGATTCAAAAGCCACTGTACTCCCAAAAATCCTTTGGCACAGAGGATGTCACAGGGAAGTGTACTCTCACAACAGTGCAAAAGAAGGAAGCTGACCTTTTCCCAGAACTAAAACAGCAGCAGCAAACAAGGCAATCACAAAATAGCCCTGGCTCTTCAGCTCCTGGAAGCAAGTTTTCTATCACCTTATTTTGAAAGGGTTTGGGGGCTTTTAAGAACTGACTTCAACAGTGATAATAAATGAAGAGACAGTATTAAGGGGCAGCTACCCTCCTTTCAAGGGTAAACCTGACATTTAGGAATCTCACTGTACCTGGATACCAAAGACTTGCAGCCAGCTATCACAATGTTTAAAAAGACACTTCTTGTACTCAGCATTATCCATTTAAATTAAAATAGGGGAATCAAATTTGGTATCTGAAGAAAACATACTGAAATGAAAGAGGATTCAAAGGATGAATCAAAATAATCACTGAAGCTGACTAAAATAGCAACAGAGCCAGAGAAAATACTGAAAAACCACATCCTGAATTAAGTGTGAAGAGATAAAGGACAATAAACACAGAGCTGCTTTTCCACTTGAAGGCAAATGGTGTCCTTAACACTTCCAAAGCAGCAATGTTTTAGTCAGAATGTGGAGTTACACGAAAATTGAGAAAGTCAGGTTTGAATGTACAGGCTTCCAGAACTTTAAAGGAAAAGGAACAAACCAGGTAGAGCACTGGGTAGAGTTCTCTGGAAAAGGATAACATTCCTTGACACAAAGAGGTCCAAAAGAAGGGTGAGCCATGCAGCAGTGTTACAAGGATATCCAGAAAGGAACCCTGGCACTTCTGTTAGAGCAGGTGGGAAAAATATTGTCCATAAAGTAGATTCAATTTCTTCTTACAAATAAAAAAATCAATGCTCATCAGTTACTGACACAGTAACAGTTTGTGAACTTGTGGGAGAAAAGGGTTTAAAAGCTTTTGATGACTTTCTTACAGAAGAAGTATCTACTCAAACCAGAGAAAAAAACCCCAAGAATAATTTGAATAACTATTCAGTAATTGAACCAAAACCTCTGTATCTAATGGTACAAATATATACACATGAAAGCTGGTGAAGTTTTATCAAATAAACTATTGAAGAATTCTTCAGGTGAAAAATAAATAGTTTAGCTTTAGACAGCACACACAAGTAAATTTAAAATCCTTATTTACTTGCACATAATACTCAAGTGTAAAATTCTAGGAAAACTTCTGTACACTAGAAAAGTAAATTTTCTCTGCAATTCTTTGTTTATGAATTCTTGACTATTAAGTGCCCTGTTCCCAATTTGTTTCTCAGTAGTTAGCAATATGGTACTGATGGGAAACATTTTTGAAGGGCTACTAAAAGGCACAAAAATTCTGGGAAAAAAGAAGTTAACTTATTTAAGTAAAATAACTTATTTTAGTTAAAAACTTTCCTGGAGTTCTAGAGGAATGACAGATTAAAAACATCCACCACTTACATATCTAATAAAAATGCTATGAAACATGTAAGAAACTCTATTTTCACTTTTAAAAGCTGAAGAAGGTTAGTACATGTATTAGATAACTTCTGCTTTTTCACCTTTCCCATAAGGATGAAGTCTAGTCTTTTCTGTATAGTCTAGAAACTCGCTTTTTTAATAAAGTGAAAAGACTATGAATCTGCTTAACATATTTATTTCTTTTCATCTATTCAGTGCCACAGGGTGGTGGCATGTAGTGCAACACACATTGATATTTTTGCAAAGCACCACATGACTCACTGTACTCTAATACACTCTATTAATCCTGTTTGGACAGCTGTGACTGTGCATTTGTTAGCTGTGTGTTAATTGTTCCATCTTTTTTCTTCTTTTATTTATCTCTATGGCAAACTATTCAGGAATTTCACTTGTTAGTCTGGTTTTTAAGTGAGTTTTACCATTAATCTGTTTCCTATGCGACAACAATGCACCCAGCGTGTACACTTACTGCCACAGAATCTGCTTATTATCAACTGTTAATCTCATGGATCATTAACAATTAATTTTATTTTCTTTTAAACAAGTCCTGAATGCAGTGACTTAGTGGACACAAACTAATGTTACAATTTTATTCTAAACCATTGATTTTCAACTAACATCTTGCTCTACATGCTAGAACCATTTTACTTCGTAGATCTTTATCACACTGGTTGTATTTTTAAATTGCACTACTTTAAACTTGGGAATTACTGTTTTGCATTTTGTCAAGTTTTACTACATTTTATTTTTAATGAGCTCTTGAATGCATATTTTGAGATTCAACACTCTGAAATGCATTACAGAGGGTTTTTTGTTTCCTACAGAAATGATCTAGGTAAGTCTACTAAAACTCCTCATCTGCAGATATACACAGAGAGAGAATATACAGTATAGGTTACTGGAAAACATGAACTACTCTTGATTCAACAGTATTCTCACAGTAAAGAAAATCAGCTACAGAACTACTGAGCACACACTTCTGGTCTGTGGGCCTGAGCTTAAACTTCTAAGCTTGTACTTAAGACTTGTACAGCCCGAGGTGAACATTTTTGTTTTGTTCTTTTTAATGTTCCCAATGAAATTCACATTAGCTACAAGAATTCTGCACTACTTAGACATGTAATAGCCTTGCAATTTAACTTCAAGAACTCAGGCTGAAGATTACCTAATTAAAGTGAAGACACAAAATGTCTTTCCAAATGGTTAAAGAAGTTTACTTCAAATGCTACCGCCAGTTCTTAGCAGTAGAATCAGAAGTTGTGCAGTTCTGCTATGGTGGATTCCAAATTGTTAAATCTGACAAGTGAAGTAACAAAAAATACAAGCTGATTATTTCAGGGAAACTGACAGTAGCCTGGTATCACTGCAGAGAAAAAAAACTTAATAAATGAAGAATCATGAACTTTTTTTAAAAAGACATTTGCACTCAATGTTACCACAAATTTTATACTCATAATCTCAAATGTAATTTTTTCACAGGAACTGAGCACTGGAATTACACAGTGAACATGAAACTATTTGATAGTTTCGGACAATCAGTTTTCCTATCTGTTCTTCTCACCATCTCCTGTTTTAATAAGTTTCAAATCTGACCCACTTTTTTAAAGTAATATATTCTCTAAAATAATATTCAGCATCTTTTTCTTTTTAGAAAGTATGTTCTGCAGTTCTTGTACATAGAATATAGCTTAAACAGCTCATATTGGTGTAGAAATGAAGGCCATGGATGCATGACCTTTCCATTGCAAGGAACAGCAAATTAAATACATACTACGGAAAATACAGCTACAGGTTGTTCATTTTTCTTGTTTGTTTGGATTTTTAATTCAATTAAACATCCTTTCTTACGATGTGCTATACTTCCATTTCACTTACCCAGTGTCCTTGACATGACTGGCAAAGCAGAGCTCAGCACCAAGATTGACACACAGTTTCCAATTATCTGTTTGAAAATGACAAACAGCATTTAAATGATAAATGGGACTGCTGAAGAGAACACAAAGAAAAACAGTAGCCAAAATGAAAAAGAAGAATTCTTAAAAGGTACATTCTTCAAATTGAACCTAAAGCAATTTACAGTAATATATTGTTAGTCTTGCTGACTTCTGTCACAGTTCTCCATATGGTGTTAAACAAGATGAAGATGATCCAAGAAAAAAATCAAATATATAATTGTGTGCTTTTAATCAAAGTGTTATGTATGCTTAGATTCAATACCATGTTGCAAAGAATCAACTGTTTACTTACTTTCTGTGAATGTTTTATAAAAGAACAATTCCATGGGCTTAGAATTGATGACTGATACATCAGCTTAAGCCTTGGATGTAACTGCTTGCAGGATTAGCATTATTTAAAAAATTACAACAAAGAGCTTCCTTTCAATTCAATGCCTGTTGTCTACTTTAAATAGTACGAAAAAATTCACCGCTGTTAGATTTTACTCGAGTTCTTATAAAGCCTTTATAAAGAGTAATTGAAACTTTCTTTCACAAAGGATCATTTTCTGCAGGTCTAGTTCTATCAGAATCCAAAAGAAAAACAAAAAACAAACAAACAAACAAAACCAAAAACAAAACCAAAAAAAAAAAACCAAAAAAAACCCCCCAGAAAACTTGAAAGTAGGTAGACATATGTGCATTCACGATTTATTTCTACACTATTCCTGGTGTACTGTAAATGATCAATAGGAAATAGTGATAGAACATATATATTATTTAATATTAAATTATTATAGTATTATTATTATGTTATATATATTAAGAACATTCCAACTCTCTACTACTTATCTACCATAACCATTCTCTGTGTATACCCAGTTTCTCACTTCCAACAACTTATAGTAAAAATACCTTAATCCATTACTTTAACCAAATAAAAACCAAAATAAAACAAAAAAAAAAAAAAAAAACCTCCAACCAGAAACAAACAATGAAACACACTGAAAAAATCATTACATTGAACATCTGTTCCTTGGTTACTGATCACTTCCCCTTGTCAGCTGTGGGAATATTTTGCCAAAAACCTAGGCATGTTCCTCCACAGTAGGTACCAGCATTTGTTAGTCTGAAGCCAGTGTTAAATTGTAGAAAGACAAATTAGCTTCAGATTGCAAAACGTTGCTGAATAGCCCTCCTCAGTCTTAGTTTAATTATTCAAATTTGAATTACTTTGTCTGTATTACTTCTAGCAACCACGTTGTTCAGATCTCAAACAAGCTCCCTGAAGTACAGTTAACACAATCAAAGTTACTCATTAGCAATACGTTTCCTTTGAAGAAAGTTCTTTCACTTGCTTTTCTATAGCCAGTTAACAAGCTCTGCCATTCCCGGCTTTTTACAAGTGAATGGATGCCATCCAAACTAAACAGAGCACATCCTTTTTCCCACTCATTCAGCATTTTGAAAATCTTCCAGTTTGTGTTTACGCAGCTTACAAACAAATACTGATCACGGCAAATGAGCCATTCAGAGCAATTACTAAGGGAGTCAGTTTGTCTTGGGTGGCAAGAAAGAGAGGAGGGGGCCATCCCCACCCCAGACTGCACCTTACCTTTGTCATAGTTGTGTCATCCTTCCTGGGAGTGAAATTTTCAAAGAAACGGAGACTGTAGAAGCCGACGACAGAGGATACCATAAGATAGCTGTGAGAATTAAGGAAAAAGGAACCTCCAAGGAATGCAAGTTTCACTCAAGTTCTCAACAGTTTCCTAAAAGTCTTAAGAACTAAAGAAAAAAAAAAAACCCAACAAAAACACTTCAAGTGTTTGAGAAGGACCGACCTATCTTTCTTCTTTCCAGGCCAGTGTCTTAGTTTATTACCAGTGTCCCAGAAAACTGGACAGAATACTTGTTAACAGACAGAATTCTTACAGAAAGGATACAAAATCAAAATGATTTCAAGTGCTGCTCCCACAAAGCCAAAGGTGGATAGGGAGGCATTTCCTATTCCAGGCCCCTACAAGAAAAAAGATCATTTGCATAATTAAATAACATACATGCAACAGTTCATAACGTTAACTTCTATCAGGACCAAAAAAATCTAACATCTTACATGAAATACAACCTTTTCTCAGTTAAGTTAATCTTTTCTCATCTCGTTCTGATGTCCCAACCCACAAGGCTCCCATCGCATGCAACAGCATCAGCAGCTTTCAAACTGCAGTGAAATGTATTGCTAAGACAGAACTGCAAATTCCAGATTACTGATTTGCTTTACTGAATCACTGGATCTACACAAAGCTTCTGCACTAGTTTTAGTAAGAACTCACTATAACATGCCATGCAATAAGTGTTTGTGAGGGCACAGGAATGAAACCTAGAAGCAAAGTCAAGGTCATGTTATTAAAGCAGAAGTTGTCACTTGCTTTACTAAAGTTATAAAAATCTTAAGAGAAGTTTACTTTACCCCTGATCCCTTTGGCATTGCAGTCTCGTCAACCAACAGGTAAAGAATGTTGAGAGCAACTAAGAGAACTGAAATGGACTATAGAGAAATACAAACAGTCTTGTTATTTAAAAGTATTCCACATTTTAAAAATCTATATATTTATTCTCACCAGGCTCCATAATGTCAAGTTCTTTTAAAATGGTCAAGAAAAGAATACCAAGATTGTTGTCTAAACACAGACCACACAAAAACTTTAAAGCTATTCCCCCAAATGACCAAAGAACTCTTCATATTTTTGGGGGGGTGGGCAGGGGGTGGAAATTCTTACCGTCTCAATCAGTAGCAATATCATGACAGCTGGATAGACTAAATTCCTCTCCCAAGCAGAAGCTTTTTTCCTCCGTTCTGTTCAGAACAGAAAAACCAGAAACTTAAAACCATAGGTCACCTTAGAATAAAACAAGCAAGAATTATTCAGCTATCTGTAAGCTCATTATATCTATAAGTAACAACAGTAACCTGATCTGCAACAAACACCAACCAGTTCATAAGAACATCCATCCTGCAGAGCTGTACAAAGCAATGCCAAAAATATGAAACCACTCTAGAGGAAAGGCTGAGGAGACAGACAAGGAGATTTTTCTTTCTTATTTAGAAGCATGTTTCACCATAACTTTTTTCTTCTCCTGGCACACAGCAGTTCTACAAAGTTTAAAATTTACTAAATTTAAAAATATGCTGTTTACATGTATATTTTAGCATGACCTAAAGGGACAGAACAGAATTTCAGATATTTGAATAGTATTTTCCTCTTGTAAGGTAAGAAAGACAAAACTGACTTCACTGGACATCATTAGTATGTGCAAAAAAACCCCAAACAAACAAACAAACTACAATTTGGCTTTTATAGAAATAATTCAAACACAAAAATGAAAGTAACGTCCAAGATTAGCCCAAATAATCATGTCATTATATATGAAAAGCTCCATGCAAGGAAGTCGAGTGTTACAATTTCTCTAAAATTATGTTAAAAGGAAGTTCCAAATCAGACTCCCTATTTATATTTGCTTGTTGGAGGGGTGTGATGGTTCCACGTAATGTATTTGTAGAAACTACGACAATTTGGAGGAACTGCAAATGCACAAATTTGGTTACAAACAAACTGGAGTCAATCAAGTGGCTGTTACAAGCAAAACACAAGAACTTAAGGTCATTTAGTAATCTACAGGGTACACGAAACACTAGAAAGTTCATTACCTAGATTTGTTTTCTTGCTTTTCACTTTTTCAAGCTCACGTTCCAACTCTACCATCTGGTATTCCACTGTGGAAGAGACACCTTTTAAAACAAAAACCATGATTTTCCTTTGGATGTGACTAACGATAGTACTGTAAGACACACAGCGACAATTCAGATTTAGGAAGCATCACATTAGTACTTTTGTCTTTAAACTGCAGGTGTTTGAGACTCTTCAACTACTTTTCAAAAAACAGAGGCTTAGTCGAGAGCCTCTAATTCTGTCTAATCAGAGGAGTTCAGCATATCAGAGGTTTCAGGGTGATCTCCTGTGATCCCAGCCTGTTCCGCTGAAAACAGCTGATGCAGAACTTTCACACGTCCAAAAACAAGTCATAGTGTGACAGACAGGATGCCTCAAATGCCTTGTTCTTGTATCCCTCTATGATGCTTGTACCAAGATGTAAAGAACCCCTGCATGCCCATGCATTATTATTTCCAACTCAAAGGCAGAGTGGACTTGCCTCCAAAGTGGCCAGAGCTCCAGATTCCCCTTCTGCTCCTCCCTCCCTTTCCTCAAACTCTGTTTCCACACTGCTGACCTGCGTGCTGATGGATCTTCTGCTCATACCAGTTTGCCTGCTCTGTCAGTCTCTCCGTGCCACAACCAGATATTCCCCACAAACACCCACAACACCACACTCTTCCACTTTCCTTTTCAGTTTACAACATACATGTGTCACTGTTGTGCAACTCCTCACACCTTCTTCTCTACACCAGCTGAAAACTGACAACCATAACATTCCTTTCTCCCCACTAATTTTTTGCCTGAAAGTTGCTCAGTAACTTTTCTTCCTATCCCTACACAACCTCAAGGAAACCCAGCCCATTTTTCCTCTCCATCCTTATTCTCTTTAACCTTCCCTTCTCTTCCAACCACTCCTTTTTCCCAGTGCAAGAATACTGTGGTTTCCCTCCTTGATGCCACTTCCTCTACAAACCCTGCACAGTGGCAGTGTTCAGGCACTGACACAGCTCTGCAACGCTGACTACAGATCTGCTGTTTCAGTTCCCCGTCCCATTATTTCTACTTCAGCTTGCGCTCTCTGCAGTCACGAACTGGAACTATTCTTCCTGGAGTAAGTTAGAAACACTCTCCACTCAGCTTTGCCCCACTTCCATCTCTTTTATTTCTGAATAATCTCACCTGAAAATAAACTAAGGGCTCATATTTTTCCTGTCTGTTGTAGGCCAATTTCACTCTGCAAAAACATTCTATGGCAGTGACAGTTAAAGGTCTTAACAAACCCCAAGTCCTCTCTGTTATTGTTTAGCTCAATTTACATCCACATCCTTGTTCTGTTGGCCACTGCCTACCCTCGGCCCCACCTTTGGCTGTGGGCAAACCTGTAAGAGCACCATGCTCCAGATACTTTTTTTAAACACTCACTAATAAATTTGTATGAGATTAATATTCTTGTCCAGGCTTTTATCTCACATCTTCATCACTTGCCTACAAAATCTGAACAGCACTTAGGCTCCTGGCACAGCAGCACTACTTTGTAGTCCAGTCTCATTATTTCCTTATTTTCTATTGTCTGCTCATCCATCCAGCAATCTCAATACAAGAAAAAAAGGCTACTCTTTTTATTGCAGCGTATTAATACTGACTTGTTCAGTGCAGTCAAATCATCAATGAAACATGTTTAAAATATTCGTTTTTACATGTCTAATCGAGTGTTTGTTTCACATACATTTTTGCATACAACACAACTTCTGTGCCATGTCTAAACATTTATTTTGGGTATCAGTGACAAAATGACTATGGGGTAATATTTACAGGGCTTCAAATTTATAAGTAAGTATCTCTAGTCTCAGGAGTACCCAGTAAAGCCTACAAACACTGTTCTGCAACAACATCTATTCACTTGAAGTGCCTGAAATACAAACGTCAGTCTAATTTCTCAGTGCTTTATAAAAATAGTAATCATAATACACAGGTTTTCAGAAAAAGTCTTTAAAAAAACCCCAAAGCTAATTCTGTAATGATAATTAGAAATAAGCTTTTGTGCTGATGCATTCCCTCCAAAAGAAGTCTAAAACATCTGTTTTATGGAATGACTAATTACTATGAGGTGGGAAAAAGGATAGCTATAGAGCTCAGTGGGAAAAGAACTTTAATGGAAGCAGCTGAACAAGAAGGAAAACTCAAGTCAGCATCTGACATTTTCTTCTCCTCCGTAACTGATTTAGGAGTCTCTGAGGAAAAGCTCAGTTCAATATATATGTTGTTTTCTTCCCATAATACAAAAATCCACAGCTCAAAACACTGATTTCATGGGAGTCTATCCAACAAAGTCAGCATCATCACATTAGGTCCCTAAGAGACAGGTCAGTAGAAATTCTGAATCATATCTAAGTGGTGCTGTAGTTCCTCCTTAAAAATAGTTGCAAACAACAGGTTGCTATACAAAAGGATATTTTATGAGAGAAGCAAAGTTTCAGATCAGTCAAAAGAGTATTTGAAAAGGATGCAGCTAAATTCTCAAAAGCTCTCTAACATTAGCTTTATTTCAAACACGCACAAAGTTCAATGTCAGCGCTGTCTAGCCAATAAATCAAATTGGTAGACGAGACTTGTTTGGACTAGCAATGAAAAGTTAGAAGGGATTCTCCAAGAAAGCCACAAAGCAGCTCATTTAAGGTCAATTTAACGGTATTATTCTGTTTTTCTTCCAGCCCCGACATAAGATTTCAGTACCTCAAAGGAAATTGTAAGAGTATCTATTTGCATTCCCCCAAGGTGATTGGCAGTTCAACACCAATTAGTTCAAAATTACACTGTTACTAGTGTGCAATAAAAACAACACCTTTCATCTTTCTTACATAGGTAAGGATACCTTCAGAGCCAATAACTTTGATCAAGTAAGTATTTTTGATCCTACCCCACCCGTCTCTTTGGATTCAGGAAAACTAATAGCTGAAGGCAACTTTTTTCTTTTAATATAAAAAAGTCCCAGCTTTATTCTTCAACTGTAGGAGTGATGTGGGTACTGAAATATAATACACTGGAAACAAACATTTTCCCAAAGACCAGTATCTCTTCAATAGATAAAAATACTAGGGTAGATAACACAATCAAACTTTCCCCTCCCTCCTCCTCTGATTTTCAGTTAGACACTGCAGACACCTGAGGAGGAAGAAAATTAGTTCCCACAAAGCAGATCTACAGTTTCACAGCTAGATTTATTTTCAAATAAGAAGAGCTTTACAATCATCAGGTATCACTTAAGCCCCTGCTCTGGTCCTCTTCAGTTTTAATAAAAATTCAACTCTTCAGTTATACATATAAATGAAGTATATATTTTAGAGCACTTTACTGCAAACCTGCCCAGCAGGGCTACTTTAACACATGTATTTCCACCACCAACACTGTGGAAGAGTTGCAATAGCCATGGCACAGGAAGTGTGTAGCTGAACGTATCTGCTGTGATACAGCAACAAAAAGACTTACACAATCTGTGTGCTGAACAGAGACTATGGCCTCCAGCATCACAGCACGACATTTACTGATGCAATTAGCATGACCCCCATTTATACACTTTTTTTTTAAATGCAATAAACATAGTAAGCACAATCCTTCATCGTTCTGGCAATAATTGTCTATTCTTCTGTCATTATTTGTATGTATTAGAAAGACTTCTGGAAGAGAAGATGAAGCTTTCCATGCTTGCCATACTAAGTGGCAACCATGCTTAAATAACTACTCACAAAAATCCTGCAGAGTATCTTCCTGTGCATGTAACATATTGCCCTAATCCACATGCTCTATCCAAGTTTAGATTTTCATTTCCTTTTCAGCTTAAGTCCATTAATTTTCTCTGTACACCAAAGGATAGGTTTTCCAGCATTCCTTCAGATGGGGGTGTCTATGACACTCCCTCAGCATTGGAAACAGAGGGAATTCCCTCTTCTGTCACAGGACATTTAAGCCCCATGTCTTTCACTGCTCAAGAGTAGGCTGGTGAGTGCTCCGTGGAAAACAGGTGGGCTGCAGTTCCACTTTTCACTGAATTCCAACCCATGTGCTGCAAGAGAATCCAGTCTCTTGGCTGGTGGTTTGGGGAGTAACCTGCACACATCCTAAATCCAGATCCAGTTAGCAGACACCTAGAAACAGCCTAGGTCCATCCCATGAGTGATATTAAACTGCAATATAAACAACTGCTGTAAGATTTCTGCAAGAAGAAGAGCAGACAGCATCACCTAATAATAATCACTTTCCCTACCTGAACAGCAGAACCCTCTCTGCACTACTTCCAGTGGATACCTGAATAACTACGGGGCCATTTCTCTGTGTTGTACACAAGCAGAATCACCATGCCAACATAGAATATTCAGTAACAAACATTTTACAGTTCCCAGCTAACATCAAACACGCAGAATTATAATAACTATCCCATCACAGCTTCAAAGACATTCACTGCATGCACCTTTTTGTGTGCCTGTATGTGAACACACATATATATATATATGTGTGTCAGTATAAACACCTCAGCCTTCAAAGCAGCAAAGGTGAACATCACTTTTAACATGAACCAATGGCTGATGTGAGCACAAAAAAGTCACTATTCCGCCACAAATTTTAAACACTGGAATAAAGATGACCACCATGATCTTTGCTATCAAAAGTACTTTGCCTGACCAAGCAACTTTTAATGGAGACTTAATGAGACCTCAAAGAAGGAAAGACTGAGATATATGACAGAAGACTGAAAAGCAGGAGAGAAAGAGCAGGAAATTTTAAAAATTAAGGCCAAAATCAGCTGTAAGACAGCACAACAATGGATGTGTCATGACATGAATATTCTTTGGTTTTCCAAACTGAAGTAATTGTATAAATTGTGTCTCAATGACTTATCCATGCAGCTAAAAGCAAGTCAGAAGACTTGTACAACATGATTTTCAGGTTTACAGAACCAATACATTTTCCATTGCCTGCCATGCTGCAAGACTCCTTTCCATTACAAGCCAAAGCTTCATACAGTTTTTCAAATACTTTAAAACAGAAACCTCTTATCAAGAAATACAAAATTGTAATATTAAATACAGTAAGTCTAAAACATTTTTGCAATTATTAATTTTCATTACATATTAATAGAACTATTTAAATTATTAAATTCACCAAATAGCTCCTAGAATATAAAGGAGTGCTCTGATTTTTAGTGGCTTATTACCTAAGATTCTGAATAAAAATGAACTGAAACACAAAAAATCCTCCAAATTAAAAACAAAGCTCATATTGCAGGAAGTCAAGCATCTTGCTAATATAAGTTAATTGTCCTTCAAACAAGGCTGAAATAGAGCCATTTACCAATTCAAGCTATCTTGCAGTAAGGGTGGTAGGTCTGGACAACTACTCAACTGCTTTCTCGGGCTCAGAACATTCACACATTAGAGCTGATGAAGAATTTAAAACCAAAACCAAAGCAAGCGATACACACAAGAACCAATCTTGAAAAACCCAGCGAGCAAGGAAATGTACACCTGTAACACTTGTTACACACTAAGGTGTCGACATTTGCTGTTTTGAGAGAAGCAGCCACGCAACAGTGAGACCAATACTCCTGACCAGAACCACTCTACTCTAAATACTGTGCCTGAAGCAGTATCAGAACAGGAATACCACACATACCATTAAGCTTCCTCTGAATTGCTTCTTCCTCCAAAGTGATGATATACATCTGCTCATCCAGGTCTTCCAGGATCTGTATTTGCAAACAGAAACATGAACTGAGCAGAGATACTTGTTTTCCTGACTGTACTTACATAGTCAGGCTCACTTTGCTCCAGTAACCTACATTTTAAATATACAGTCTACAATTTTACGATACTGACACAAATAAGAACTTCACAGAAGATTATTCCATTCTGTTGCACAGCTCTTTCTTTACTGTAATCAAATTCACTGTTTTTATTTCAAGTTAAGTCTTTTATGCTCAATTTCAATCTAAAGAGACAGAACAGTATGTCAGAGCGACATTCAAATCATATAAACCTTCACACTCAATTTAAACAAAAAGAACCACACATTTTGAAAAACTATATTGAAAAGTAACTTTTCACATAAGCCAGTACTTCAAGCAAACATAAATTGCTATTGAAAGATAAAACCAAATACATGACGTCTCTCTACCTTGCTATCAGGTGCTTTGAGACTAAAGCTTACAGGTAAGAAAAATACTACATACTTTCTTTGTATTTCCCAGGTTGAATTGACTAATGAAAAGGAATGCAAGACCTAAGCGCACCCAAATTTTAGAAAGTGCCAACTAGGACATGTGACACCCAAGTCACTAGTACATGGTACAAACTTCTCCCTTCCCTCACAGCGTTCAGTACATAAACAGAAGAACATCTGTGTATAAGAAGCTCTTACAGATTCCAACTACCCACATTTCACCCATCTATGTGTACCCGGTATTTTTCGTGTTACCCAGCCTTTGCTTGCTCTTGTATCCTTTGCTTCTGAACTCAGAACAAGCCCACACTTTTCAGGCATTTGTAAAACACAGCAGGAAATACTGGCAATAAATAATACTAGTAGCACTGATACAAACTGAAAAATCAGAGGGAGTCAGTATTATTGTAAGAAAATCTTTCCATGGAAAAAAAACAGGCGTTTGTGCTATATGAAAAATTCTAATGAGTTCACAAGTAGTGGCTATAGAAACTCTGTCGAACAGAAGAGTTCTACAGAAGTGCAAGCATTCTAAAAGGAAGTACCCAAATACCATTCTACCCTCTCAGAGGTAGCACAGGAGGACAGAATTGTGTAGCACTTACTGTCGGCTTCACCAGCAACTGACCCATTACTGTAAACATCCGTGAGAGTCCCACTGGCGTGCACACTGCAGGGGAAGGAAGAGTATGCAAAACACTCATTTGGGAGTCAAAGACCAATTTTTTTCATTTGGATGCTCAGTGTGCTATCCCACATATAACCATTTTTGGATTTTGAAGACAACTGCAAGAGCTTCAAGCTCCAATACGAACTTTTAAGTACATTGCAATCATACAAATTTTGACCAAGACAAGCATCTCTCCCCTCCAAGAGCTTAAGTGTGGGGGTTTTTTTTATCAACAAGGAACACCATCTAATCAGACATCTTAAACTTGCTCAACTAATTAATTATTTATTCAAAGCATGTGGCACCAGAGGCTATGTCTACACTAGTAAATTCAGCAGTGCCAGGATGCATTCCTGGGCTTTAAGACTGGATTGCCTACACCAGTAAATTGGTAGAACTATTCCTGGCATGATTTGCCCTGGGCCAGTTAGCACTTCCCCAAACAATTCTCAGTGCAGTTCTGGAGTTCCTGCAGCCCAGGGACCATTACCATGAGGCAGTGTGCACACAGACACTGCCAACTGCAACATCCTGGATGGAATGCCACGGGCTGGCCACAGCACTGGAGAACATCTCAGGCATGTTTCATACACAAGCACAGGTGTAGCTGCAAGGTCAAGAGATCCCGAAGCTGCTTTGCTCTGAAAATTATTCTTCAGCTGACAGTAGGCTCAGCTGTCAGATTCTAAGCTATTTTCTATGAAATAACAACAGGCCCTTTCTGATCCCAGCCAGTGATGGTTTCCAGGAATGGTGCAGATATGCTTCTTAAGAGAAAGGCTCACAATCATAATAGAAAATTATCAGCAAAAAACACTAGTTTAGGGAAAACAGTCTTCAAATACTAAATGTGTAGGAGATGAAGGAGTTTATAACAATATGGATGAGAATATATATTTATAGTTTCCATTATAATAAAACAGTGCTGCCAAAAGGAGAAGCATGCAAGATTTTATAGTGAGGATTACATTTATTTTTATTAACTTGTGTTTCACTGTAATTACTATGTGTTCAAGGAAAAATACAAGAGTATGAAAAAATCTAACTTAAGCTAGTCTTCCTTTACTGCAGAGGAAACCTGCATTGCTCTATTTCTTCCACCTTCCTCCAAAGTGGATTTGAGAATTTGCACATACAGAGAGCCTAAGGAGGCTGCTTCATAGACAAATCTGGTTACTTTAAAGGACATTACAAATTATCCCTCTCCACCCTTTCTCCACAGTGATGGCTCCATGTAAGCTTTGAACCTGCCAAGTTTGGAGAAGGGATGGAACCATAATAGTCTAGAAATAGAGATGTTCTGTTTCTCTCAGAAATTTTCTAGAAATTATTCAAGGAGCGGGTTGAGATTGTAAGTGGGATTTGGAGCCTTCCATCATGTTTCTTATTCCCCCAAACATGCATGACTGAACTCTGGTTAGGACCAGCTGGTGTAAGGTTGGGTTTTACTGTCTTAAATGCAATTGTGTAACTGACCTGCAAACTGGGCAGAGCCAGCTCTGTGATTATGAAAGCTGACTGCAGTGTCTTCCAACTCCTGCCCATACAGCAACATTTTCAATTACAAAAGGAAGAATGGTAGTTTACTGAATACAGGACAAAGTGTTCCAAAATAATTTTCTCACCGTACCACCAACCTCCTACAGACATTTCATTTAAAACTTGTGCTTTTCTTTGCAGAATGGGGTCCCTATTTTTAAACTACCTGCTTTAACAAGTTAAAAGCTGAAATTATTTTGGGTGAAGTTTCTCAAAACTTGAAAATGTAAGGTACCATTTGTTTGAACTTCAGAACCCAAACCTAACAAATTTATATCTAAACTTAATCAGAAAAAAAATCCCACTCAACTTACACAATGAAAAAGTTTCCTTTCATTAAAAAAAAAAAAAATCTTAATACAAAAAAACTCCTACCATAAAATCATTTATCTTTTGGAATATTCAGAAAAATACTTACACAGAAGTAACAAGCATCCCATCAGTGATATACAGGAATATAAATATGGGAGGTAGAATTCCCAGAGGTCTGTAAAGACAACATTGAGCACAGCTTTAGCTTACTACAAACAGGCTACTTATGTCACAGAATTTAACAGAAAAAATGATGCTGACTGAATTAATACAGCTTCTTCACAATCTATGCAATACTCACATAGCATTTACTAGAAATACACTTAACTGGAAATATCCATTTCTGTAACTAAAATGAAACTAGTGTGATGGTTCTTTTGCATTCCATACCATATAAAGACTCCATACTGGCAGCATCATTGTCTATGAGTGCTGAAGCCACCCATACAATTCCAAGGATAAGCAGTGCAAGAAGAATGAGCATTACAAGGGTTTCCAAAATGCGTGCTCTGATGCCCTGTGGGCAAAAGAGGGGAGAGGGAAGAAAGAACATAGCCAAGAAGTTTGAATCAAGTATTTTTAAACATTTTTTAAATTACAAATAAATAGCAAATCCTTCTTCCTAAATATATACTCACATTTTAGCATGTAGACAAAAGCATAACATGTAATGCACATTTAAAAGGCAGTGCATAAAGAAAGGAAGTACTTATGGCTTTATAGTGCCCAGATTGCATTTTTCCCTTTAAACCCATAGAAAAACGTTTTAAATTGCATATGCCTTACAAGTCTCATTAATCTCATTATTCCATAAAGTACTCTTTATACCACATGATTTTGTTCGAGCATTTTTAAAAGATGGATTACTTTTCTAATACTTTCAGCAAAGAAAGTGGATTAGCAAATTTTTATCTATGATTCCAATCAAGGGAATGGAAAGCCAATTATGGCAAATAGCCAAATGGCCCGGCAAGCATTAAACCCTGCGCAGGTACAATGCACCAATTTCCTGAAAATCCCTTCCGCAGCCGTCAGTCTGCGGAGCCCTCCAGCGCACGGCCGGGGAACTGCTGGCTCCCGGCTCCCGCTGCAGCCTCGGCTCCCAGCCTGCCCGGCCCGTGCCCCACGGAACACACTCAAATCAGAGCGTACACAAGGTCATAACCACAGCGTTTGCTCGAGGTTAAAAGTGTAACAACGCTCCGGTAGTTGCGTGTTAGATTTGCAAATATAAATAGACAAATAATACACAAAATCATGTTTATTTTTTGCTGCTGTTTTTATCACTAATTTAATTAATTTTGAGTAATTGAGCGATTGGAACACTTTCTTCAGGCATCCTGGCCATCAAGGGAGCATCGATTGATGTTCAAATAAAAATTTGACTTTTTCCTTTGTCAGTACACAGTTCCACAAGCAAACCCAACTCTTGCTTCTCACACAGGTTCACCTCCACTTGAGGATATTTCAAGGCAAAGACTATGCAATAGTTAAAAGCAGAAAATTTATTTTACTTTGTTATTTGTCTATTTTTATCACCTCTTCCCTCACTGCTTAATTAACATGGTAATCTTTATATGGCATTTACCCTGAAAATTATGCTCTCTACACAATCACTGCAACCAACCATGAAACGAGGACCTCAAGCATCCTAACACGAGCACTGATGTCTTCTAGCACACCAGTTTCTCTCCTCCACCAGTGCTCTGCAGAATAATAAGATTATCACTGGCAACTCACTCCATTCTGCTCAGGGCAGAACCATTTTTATATTGCACAGCACACAACGCTAAGAGTCATATAGTAATGATCATTTAAAAATAGTGAAATAATAGTATCTTTAAGAACTTTGGTGAAGTGACTAGATAGAAACACTCTGTCACAGACACTAATGAATACTTGGTAACAGTCCAGGATCAAAAAAAAATTAAGATACGTGCAGCACATAGGTAAATACTTAATCTCAATTAGGCACCCATAAGACTGTGCCCTATGAAAACATTACTGTTCCAGGCACATTAGTTCACACTTACACACATTAGTGTACCTGCCAAATCGCTGCTATTTGTAAGGAATGAAAGGTGCAGAATTTCCCCCTCTCCCGTGCACACACACCTACACAGAGAAAATCTCTAGAGAATCATGGAATGGTCGAGGTTGGCAAGGACCTCGGGAGGTCACCTGGTCCACCCCCCTGCTCAAGCAGGGACACCTAGAGCTGGTTGCCCAGAACCATGTCCAAGCATCTTTTCAGTATCTCCCAACCTGCAGAATCCAAACTCCTCTGGACAAACTTGTGCCAATGCTCAGATACCCTCACAGTAAAAACTAGTGAGAAGTGAACCTTAGACACCCTTACTACTAGTTGTTTTTGCTGAGAGTAGTTTTGTTTGTTCAGGTGAAAAATATAAAGCTTGAACATTATCATTAATAACATCACTAATTTAAGAACTGGGCAAAAATCCATACTCCTGACATTGAGAAAGATACAGATAAACACAAGCAACATTTAATTTCATTTCATAAAGCAAAACTATCCAAATAAGCCTTGAAAGTCAACGTGGGGTTTTTTTTTTCCTGAGCAAAAACCTCATCCCTGACATTTTGCTTTTGACTTAACATTTCTTCTTTGAGTCATTTCACTTCTCTCCCACAGCCCCATCACATTACTCAGATTTCTCAGACAAACCAAACAGCCTATACAGCACTCTACAACCAACCAGATCGCATCAGGTTTTTCAGAAGATGGTTCTAAATCTCAACTTTCAAAACTACACGAACACTATTTCACTCTTAACACGTCCTCCAAACCAATCATGGATTGCACGGCATAGCACCAGGATGCCCCCAGCGAGGAAAAAAGGCTGCTTTGCAGCTATTCTGTGTTCTAGTGCTTGAAGAAGAATTCAAACACAAGATGCAGACTGAAACAGATTATAAATATCGATATAGTTTATTAAGGGTGGGCATAAGGAGAACAACACTACCAAACTCAGATTCCAGTCCAGCATTAAGTACACAGCCTTAAATAACACTCCCATGCTGTAGAATATAATATTGCTTTGACTTCAGTTTACATTTGTGTGCATGAGAAGAGTGGGAAAGAAATAAGGGAAGTAGGAGGACTTAGAAAAATATATTCCTTTAAAAAAAAAAATGTCTAGAATAAAGCCTAGGATTAGAAAGACTATTTGCCACTCAAAGATTAGAAAATCTGAATCTGCAACCTGGATACATTGTTCTCAAAGGAAACAGATAAGGCAATATAAACCATGGTTAGTTCTTCAGACACCCCCTGAAGATATCAAAAAACCTCCAAGAATTACATGAACAGATTTTTTTTTTTTTTAATTATAGAGAAAGGGCTCAGAAAACATCCTCACTTTTGTACATGCTGGGGTTGCTCCTACTCCCCAGGGATAATTCAGAGAAGAGGGAAGGCTGTAAACACTTCTCTTTCTGGATAGTGATTTTGGTTTTAGTAGCTCCACTTTGAAGCCTTTTTCCATGAAGTATCTAGAACAAAGCATCAACTGTCATTACACTACAAGCACATAACATCCTTGGTAACTGCTGAACAGGAAAACAAAACACATCTGACACCTTGCAAATTCCTCTTGTTGAGTTTCAGACTATCCATAAAGCAAAAGCTGCATCTGAAAGTCAATTCCCTGCATGGTTCCTTACTGTCCCTAAGCAGAAGTCTGGCATCTTACAGGATGACATAAAAGGAGTCTCTTGTGGAAAATTAAAAAAAAAAAAACCATAGTCAACCAAAACTTTTGGAAGCAATTTACTATAATCCAATAGAAATTATAATTAAACTGTTCAGCAAGAGAATTGGGGAAAAGGACTGAAACCCTCACCTTTTCTTTTTTTTAAACTTCAAAGTTTCACAGCTTACGAGTCCACAGTTCATCTAGACTTTTACTCACAGGATATTTTCAAAATCCACCTAGTTCTTTAACATGAGCACTTAACCAAGTGAAGTATTTTATTAAAGGAAAGATATTTAATGCATCAATCCCAGCAAACTGCAACTTGCCAGAAGCCCAGTAATATCTGTCATCTTCTCTGTGCACTAATGGGGGGAGTGGGGGAAAAAAAAAAAGGCATTTGAAGCTCTCAAGGCCTGCCTACAAAAAAAAAGTTGCCCTACAAACACATTCTAAGAATCTTGTGGTTTGTACAGCCTTAGAAATATCTGACTCTCAGACTTCTAATTCTTTAAAAATCAATTGTCAAGACATTCCAAAGTTTTTATAGTTTAATCCTGAGCTACTTATGCTGCCTGAAGCACCAAGCCTAAGGGTTCATGTTTCCAGAAAAGCCTAATCTTAGCAGGGAAGGTTTTAATTATTATAGAAGTGTCCTGACAAATTTTTAATTGCTACTCTGGAAGGCGTCATCAAAATCTTACCATGTTTCTTTCCTATTATTAGTAACACAGATAAGTCATCCTGGATGACAAATAGCCAAAAGATATCAAAAAACAGCACATGACCAAAAAAAGTTAATCCTTCAGCTGAAAAGGCCAGTGAAGTACAAATGGCAAGAACAGTCCTGAAGGGAAAAGAGATGTCATACCAGCAACTCAGAAAGTGTAATTACTAAGGAAACCACCTCTCCCCTGCAGTACATTTGTGTTGAGGGATGACTGTTGTATCACTTAGAACACATTAAGACTTTTCCTGCTACGTGTATTCACACCTAACACCTAGAGACTGGTTTTACTTTGGAAGAGAACGTGTGTGGTGTTAGTTTCTCACAGCTTTTCAATAAGGAAAGGAAGATTTCTTGACAATGGAGACACTTAGAAGTGTTGGGGGTTTTTTTTCCCCATTTAAAATTGTGTGACTACTTTGAGTTATATAAATGTAGTAACACAAAATGCTTTGCCATTAATCTGGCACCAGTAACAAGTGAAGACCTTGCTCTGTACACGGGTTGTCTACCAAGTTCCAAGCATCTCATATAACCATCAGTCAGCACAGGGATTTCTCCTGACTCTCAAAGACAGTGCACAGGCAAAAAACATCCTGACTGCTCCTCTCTCCATTAAGAGCCACATGCAAACTCTGGAAAGCTGAAAAGGAAATCTCTGACAACTGCCATTCCAGCAACTCTAAAGCAACATGCACCATACTCCAGGAAACACACTGTGGATGATAATGTCATCTTCTAAGCAGTGGCACAACCCTGTGCCAGAAACACCGAGGTTGTTATTTTTTGGGGAAAGAATTATTAAATAATGAAAGCAATCGAGCCAGTTTTTGCCAATATCTGCTCTGCCAGTTCTGATTAGAAACACAAATATTATTCCTCAGAAAGTTAAGCATAGTTTTTAATGCTTTCTAATGCTATATGGATTTTAACATATGCGTACAGATATTTACCAAGAGTTCATTCTTTGTAATGCTGATGAATGATTAGAAAAACTTGCAACACGTTATTTTCTCTTCCTGCAAGAGGCAAAATTCCTGGTAAAACCAAAGAACTACAACCCCATCCTTACCTTAAGAAAAAACATTTCTTTGTTGGAACATTACCTGGCTATAGTGATTTTGATGAACATGTTATTAGCTCCTATAAGATGGATATTTTTGGAATTATATTGCCAATTTGGGACATGGAATGGCTTTTGTTAATTCTACATTTTAATTTGGTTGCAAGTTGTGCAGAAAAAAAAAGGCCCTATTATCAATGAAATAAAAATTACGTGTTACACACAAAACCAGAGAGTTCTAAGTAAGTTTCTATGGTGCTGAATATTTGGACACAGATCTGCTTGGACATCTTGACCTCTTGCAAGGTAGGTAAACATCACTTTTTACACCATGCCCTGACCCATAGGGAAAGCCTGGGAAACATTTCTGCAATCATGGCACATTTAAAGTACACATGACACTCATTGTTCTCATGTGACAGAAAGGAGTCTTAGTAACCTCAAGATTTGTTCAGTGCAAGGCTGCCTGCAACAAACACACATGATAACATCTGCAGGAAAAATGGAGGCACTAAAAAAGGGAGAATTACAGTGGGTCTGAGGTTGGGGGTGTTATATACTAACACCAGTTACATTTTTAGCATGCGACACCCCATCTACCTCGATTTGTGAGCGTTAGTGAAGAGATGGGTGCCAAGTATTTTAACCATTTCTATGGTCAGACACCAGATATGGAGCAATCTTTATTGCAACCTATTCAAGGCAGTGCAAAACCAAGTTTTTTAGTACGTAGAGGAGACACATTTTGCATCAGACAACATGAAACACATTTAGCACACTGATATTTAGTCAAGGGGTCATTACCTTATGAGACTACACAAATTATTAAGTTAAAAGCAGACCCTGTAGTTTTAGGAAAACTCAGTTCATTTTTAAAATGTAGCTGCTAATGACTCAACGCTCAGGGAGTGATGTAAGAAAATTTTAATCAAGAAATAATATATTCAGGCATCAGATTCAAGTGATCAGGAAAAAAAGTGCTTCCCTGGCCACACAAGAACCAAATACTTCAGACTGTAATCAGCACTGACTGTGTCTTCTCCCACACCACCTCTTCCCTCACAGAATCTTCCCAGACTGTAAGGATTTTAAGATTAAAAAGAGCACTTTTCATTACAAGTATATTTTAAAGTTTATTTTCCACACAACACAAACATTAAAAATTCAGTCATAAAACATTTCCAGCAACTTTCAGCTAATTTTTATGTTAGTATCTTTTCTCAAATTTTTCACAGAGGTTACCATGCTGCCAATGGAGTAAGAGGCAGCTGAAATCATTTAACTGTATTGAGCTTCATAGCAACATAGTATAAGTAACAAATTCCAGAAAATTCAGAGAAGCAAAAACTGGACAGAGAAGAACAAAAAGAAAGTTTTGATGGAAAAAAGCATAATGAATTCTTTGGATACTGGCTAAAGACATGTAACAATAAGCATTAGAGTTGCACCTGCCAAGTTGGAAATGAAGGACCAAAATCCCTCAATTAGAGGTCAAGAAAAAGATATCTTTATTTAGCAGCCTGGTGAGGAGGACATCTATCCAGGATGCACTACACCCACTGGAGTGACTCCTCTGCCAGAGAAAGCTTATGTTCCCTTCTTCAGTGTCCCAGAGGAGCACCCAAACCACAACGTTATAGTATATTTTGAGGTTCATATCTATCAAACATTCCAGTTGACACCACTGCACACAAGTATCTCAGTGAAATAACCTAAGAACCAAGATGGACTCCTCACGGACTTGCACCCTTGTGACTGGGATAAAAAGCAGTTTTCTCACTTTTTTTCCTAGGATCTATTTAATTATCCAATACAAGATGGACTCCAGTGAGAATGGTAACATGGGATTCATTTATTGCCTAGCAGTTAAGGCATTTTTTCAAATATATGGATTCAAATTACTTAAGAAAAGAGCACACCCCTGGGTTTTCCACATCTAGGTATCATTCTTGTAGATTTAACACAGAAACATACTATATTAGAAAAATTTTTCCTTCCAAATTTAATAACAGAATACATACCAGAATACAGAACACATACCAATTTCTTCAAATGAGAACAAGCTAGACAGAATAGCAGAGAAAATGCCAACACACACCAGCCAGAATAAAATAATTACAGCCTACAGCTGTCAGATGTATGAAACTACCACTGCAGCCCGTCCTAAAACAGACAGATGCAGGTCTACGGACATACAGCCCAAAACTTCTGGGGAGAAGGGAAATGAGAAGTGAAAGGATAATCACAGTAAACTGGTAACTGTCCCAGTGCTACCCCTTTCCCCCACGAGTTTGCTCTGTTGTTCCATTCACTAGCCCAGCCCTCACTAATTAGCTGACAGATGCTCCACTCCCTCCACCTACCAAGTTTCCCAGACTTTCCAAAGCCACCTGCAACAACAACAAGGGAGCTGTGGGACTCCTGACACTGAGTCTCCCTCTAATCATTTAGTTTTGGATCTGAAAGAACCTTTCCTCTTAGACTGGCCTGCTAAGAAGATAAAGAAATGTTTTCCAACTTCTTGTACCTTGGCAGAGGATTGAGATAAGTAACGCAAAAGCATAAGGAAAGGCCTGGAATTTGTGATTGTGTTTCTGGCAGAAAGAAACCCTAAAGACAGTTACCAAAAGCAAATATGTAGAAGCATACAGGTCACTTTTAAAGTTCTAAAATAAGAAAAAAAAAAAAAAATAGATCACCTGAAGTCATGTCTATTACTAATTACTAATGTCCTGATAGGGTGAATAAGACCAAGCAAGTACACTTCCAGGAATTGGTCAAAGTACCAGAATGCTAGAAGTTCCTATTAATAAGCTGAGAAACCCTTAAAAACGCTATCAAAAAAAAAAAAAAAAAATGGAGAGGGAAGGGAGAAACTCATCGGTTCTCCCTCCTCCCTTCCTTTGTAAATACAGTTGTCTGCCTCACAAATTCTCACTACAGATGCATTAGCTCCTTCCTTGTCATGTCAATTCAGAATAAATGTCTCTTAATATAGAGCAATCCTTAATATGAAGTATTTCTAGTAATACTAAATAAGTAATATAGACTAAAGGTCTAAATATCACATGGTTATGAGTATCAATAAAAAACCCATTGCTTTCAGAGAAGGAATCAAAAGCGGTGTTTGCCTAGTAAAGTTTCATTTAATGAAAGAAAAACCTATTATAAAATTGTTTATTGCCTAGGATTAAGATAACGATATTAAAACTTCCCACTATCAATATAAAATTACATGGAATTTTTCTTCTCTGTGAATTAAAATTACCACTATAATAAATCTGTATTTTTAAATTTGAATATAAAGGAATAAAAGTGCATAATAGACTTAAAATAGAGGTATTTTTGCTTGTCCTGAACAGTCACTACTTGACATTAATGAAGATTCAAATGAAGACACTGACTAATGTGAAAATATTCAAATATTCAAACCTTAATAAGATATTCCTCATGCATAAACCAGCCACTTTTATAAAACAAATCACACTCTCCAATAAAACCACCAGCAGATCAATTTAATGTTTCTGACCATTTAATGAAAGAAACCCAAACACTGAGACGGGAAGATGCTCATACGGCCTCTCGAAGCCTCTAACCCAGACATGCCAAATTCTTAGAAGTAGCTGCCTTTTTCCACTGACTAAG
Organism: Atrichornis clamosus; assembly: GCA_013400975.1. Classification (NCBI taxonomy): domain Eukaryota; kingdom Metazoa; phylum Chordata; class Aves; order Passeriformes; family Menuridae; genus Atrichornis; species Atrichornis clamosus. Next base: position 382,584 of record WBMZ01005565.1, read on the forward strand.
AGGCCTTCCAGATCCCCTGAATCACAGCCATTTCAGGGATCCTGCATGTGTGAATACTTTCTTCCCAAAGGATGGCAGATTTTTCCATGTAACATTTTCATTCTAGATTAAATAGTTACATGAATTTTATTATAAACTGTCATTAAAAAAAGGAAATACATCTCAGGGTTTTCAGATACACAGCTATCATCTATGACAAACAGAGGAGTTCATACAGGGCATTAAGAATGTTCCATCCAAACAAAAATTAATAGCTACTCATTTCTGCCTGAAAATAAGTGTCTTAAGAAAAAAATAAAAGTGTTTTAGAACCCAGTGCTTCAGTTTACATCAGTAATAAACTAAGAGATTCAAGATTAGCCCTGGTAACTGTACCATCTGCACACTTTAAAAGTACTAGAAGTATTGAACATGTTTATTTTTGCTCACACAGAACTCCAAAAGTTATCGTAATAATTGTAACTTTAAAAAAAAAAAACCACCTCAATTTATCCACTAAGAGAGCAGGAGAGGAAAATATTCACATCTTATTCCATTTGCAAGCTTCCAGCTACGTGTTAAGGCTTTTAGCAAAACCTACAGAAATTCTACAAAACATAAGCATGCTACATACAGCACAAATGTGCAAGTTCAGGACAACGGAGGCGTGGGAAGAGCACAAAAGTTCAGCAATGCATCTCATTCCTGGCTGGGGTGAGGTGGAATAACTCATGCTCCAATGCTAGCTTCCAAAACTAAGTGGTTTTGCAGATGCCTCTACCTACTCATAATGTGTCACCTAATGCAGTTTCTCACAGCAGGCTAGAGAAGTCACAGTCAGAAAACCACATTTCAAAATAACAGTTTTCTTTTTGCAGTACTTTTACCCCAGTATTACTAACAATACTTGGTTCATCTTGTTACTGTACAAATTCCCGTAGCTCAAACACACTAAAATGCTGCAAGAATACAGACTAACCTGACACATTTTTATTTTCTATCTACATTACAGAGTCAGTCAAAAAAAGTAATTATAACAATCTCATACACTACTGCAGAAAGGCTGGACCACTGCTCAGATAAAGCGGCAGTGAGGCAGACAGTGCAGAAAGGTTATGCCAAATAAACTCTACCATTAGCTTATCTCCTAGTAGCCTTTTTGTTTTGTACCTTACACTGAGGCCTCTTTAAACAAAGTACCATCTAATTTATGGAAGCAACCAACTGACATTTAAGTACTTCAATGAAACGGCGCACAGATCACATCTCATCACATCTTGATCCAATGTGTGCAACAACCAACATTCACTTATTTCCCCCTCAGCTGTCCTCAGACACAGAACTGTTACTTATATTCAACAAACCACAGATCTCCTTATGCTAAAATAAAAAAGACAGATTTTTGCATATAATGCCCCCAACTGACTTAAGCAAGAAGTCTTATAAAAACCATGTAAAATATTTTATACATATATATATATACACACATCCATACACAAAAACATTAAGCCTTTATTCCTCATCTGACACAAGTTTCTCTCTCCTGGCCACTGATTCTTGAATTTCTTTTTGTCTCACTCTCACTGAAACATGGCATGGCCTTAAGTTGACAAATACATGCATGTTATTTACCTGTCCTGCACAGCCTTTGATCCCAACCATCTAAATACATACATTTAGGCCAAAAAAGAATTATGTGTGCTGAAGCAGAGGTTCTGAAATACAAAAATTAATACAGCCAGGATTCCCAACCTCTTTTAACCAACCTGTATTAATTTTCAACCTCTTTAAGTCTGTAAATGCAACTGTGTCTTAGAGTCATTGTGAAAGGACAGAAAACAGACATTGCTGCAATACTTTTACAGACAAAGGTATTTTCATCTCACACTACTCTAGAGTAGGGTTACGTATTTCAGTAACAGGTTCACAAAAGCAGGCCATACATTCACCAAACTCTCTAAACACTAATTTGCTCATATATACCTGCAAGGTAAGAAATTTTTTTTTTCCTCCACAGAACTGCAAATGAAGGACCTGGTAGTGTAAAGCTGTAATTTTAACGTATTTTCAAAATTTAGGATAGACACTTGTCAATGTGATATGCTAACAAGTTATATTAAACCTTGTCATCTTCCTTTTCCTGTCATTTTATAAGCTCTACTCACATTCAGTATTAGACAGGGCCATCCTCTACACTACAAATTACAAACACACTCTAATTTAGCCATGTACACACTGTTTCTGAGACTTCAGTGGAAGCAAGAACCACACAAAGGTTCTGGATATGCACCATCCTGCATGCAAGATTTAGTTAAATACAGTCCTTAAATCAGCAGACTATATTATGGGTTTGTACAACTGTCAGCTAAGTATGCTTTTATTTTAATAGGGAGAAGGACAAACCCTGATCAAGCTACTTGCCAAATCAGAATTCCAAAATAACCAGGATCTGCTTCTAAACAACAACAAACTCTAATAAATTTTAAGTGGTGTCACTTTAAAGGACTTCAGTTTAAAAACTGGACTTCATATCTGAACTTAACATGTCAGCTTATGTAAAAAATGCAAAGCCCAACAGCTGCCTTTGATGTGACTGATTAAACAACTTTTGTCTCTGGTATTACTAAGGGAATGAGTAAATGGGTTCTAATATAATGTACAATAATTCAGTTACATACTAGTAAACATTTCATAGAGATCAGAGCACTAAAGTCTCAGTTCATGCTGAATGATTTTATAGACAAATAAATATGAGCTTAAATGCCAAATAAACATCCACTGTTAACAGGGTACCTCAAGACTATTTGGTGAGCCATTACACACAATGGCCTGTGGGTATTGCAGTCAGAGGTACATGCAAGTATAAAGCACAGTCAAATGCTGTTTGCAAACAAGGTTCAAGATTCTTGAACTCTCCAAATTCCCTTTCCAGAAAAATCAAGGCAAATTTTTTAAACTGACTGTTTTTAATTCGAGATAATTTCATAGTGGAAAGGATTTCCAAGCCACTTATTTACCGGTATTTTGCAATACAGGAATGATTTCTTTCCATGGAAATCTGCTTGAGATAAGCAAAGATGTTTCTAAAAGTAAATACTTCAAAACTAACTTTAAACATATTTCCTACATTGTCTTCATTACATACTGAAGATGTCTTTTACAGTGGTCTACACCTATAGTTGTACCAGAGTTCCACTGGCACAAACAGCAAAGCTGGGGAGTACAGATTTTCTGTGTGGAAAAATACAGAAATTAGAATTTCCATACCCACCAAGGAATAAAAAAAGCAGCAGGTTCTGTTTTCACTATATTACTGTGTTTAGTAAATTGGAGTTTGCAAACATAAAGTATTACAACACAATACATCAGAAACTTAATCTTAGTTTAGCCCTATTTCATAGTGACATGACTGGGAAAAGTCATTGCTATTGATAAATATAGAGTGCATCAAATCAAATACTGAGGAGATGGAAGACATATACACTGTGATTGTTAAGCACGAAAACAACTGTTTACCTTCAGAGCAAAAAAAAAGTTTCAAAGAATGTTAATAATAATAATATTATTTTTTGCAAAGCTTCAACCTTTCACCCTCTCCACAAGTTAAGTAATTTTACTTACAAAACATTTTTTAAAACCATGCTCCAGTGAAAGAGGCGAAGAGAAGAAATCTCCCTTTAAGAGCAGAAATCACTGCATTTCACCATTTGGAAAGGAACCTACAGCCCACGTTTTATCAGCATGGGTTAAGCCGCAGCTGCTAACACAGGCAGGACTTTGCAGTCACTACAGCCAAATCTTTCTACAGTAGCAAGCACAACACAATAAATGTTCTGAACACTGGCCCAGCTCACCTGCCTTCAGTGTATGAAGAAACTGCTACATTTTAAAGTGGTATTTTTATTAAAATAAACTCTGAGCATTTGGGAAGAGCTATCAAGGAAAGGCAAGCAGATGGAGAGACTAGCTGACACATAACAATAGCTGGTGAAATATTACTCTTATTTTCTGTAATAAACACCAAGATCAAAACATTACGCAAGTTAAATTTCCTTGAAAGGTTCCCAGCAGGAGTTTTCCTTTTTGTTTGTGCAGTACGCGATTTCCTCTCACCCACAAAAAACATACCAAGAATGTGCATGTGCCACTAACACTAAGCAGCACTTCCTTAATCACTCATTTCCAACAATTTATGGATGATCAGTGGCAAAAACGAGCAAAAATAATGAAAGCATGCAATGAAAGCTCATTGAGACAAACCGGCTTGGACTTCCTACTCATTTCTGTGTCTCTTTAAGATGGGGGTCTGATACAAATTAGCCACTGGGAAAAAAGTCATCTGGTCATAAAATACAGTACAGGGTCACTTTTATGTAAGTTTGCCAAAAGGGACATAAACCAGGACAATTTCAAACTGTGACACAGGATAGAAGTATATTAAAAAAATCTTTGTTCCTCCTCCATTGTGCTGTCATGTTGCTCAGCTTTATAGACATTCTGAGCACCAGCTCCGGCCTCTTCGCTTCCACCTGGTCTACCTAATTAATTAAGCAAGGAAGTTACCTCAAATTTTTGTACTATTTGTTTTTATTATCATGCACTTCTTTTGATGTTCCAGGAGTTAACCTCCTAATCCACAGACTCCGTGTGTTGTGTTCTGAACATTTTGGGATGTCTGGATAATTTGGATAATTGGTCAGGATGTTGCTGTCGCTCATGTTAAACTTTATGCTATGACTTCAAGTTCAAAGATCAGTATTAAGGTAAAATACTTCATAAAGCCTTTTTAAAAGTCTACACTTCTGATTATGCAATATCTAGTTATTCCAGTTTCTCACAGTGGTAAATGGCATTATTTGTATTTTCTTACAAGAAAATTACTCCTAAACATCTTTTTCTTTGTCAGCTTCAAATAAATACAAATTTCCATTGAAGTTACACCAAGAGAAAGCATATTTTAAAGGTCAAGAAAAGGTATAGCAATTATCTCCTCAAAAATGTTTTCCTCTTTCACACAGCAACACACGTATAATTTTCTGTGCAGTCTGTTATCACACAGGGAAACATCAGCACTGTGACCTCCAGGTACTCAACTGCAAATACCACAATTTTTCTTTTTTTGGAGAGAATGATAAAGCATGAGGTGAATTTTGACATTAAGAAACAGTATTGATATCTTTATTTCATAATTACTACAAAATCTCAGCACATCAGTGACAAAGAACTAAAAGATTATCTAAACAAGAAACATAACTTTATGCCAGACTCTGCAAAGGAAGACAAGAAGAACAGAGAGGTATTAAACCAGTTTTTAATACTAATTCAAGGGATTAAAGTGATATCAGGTACTCCAATAGCTCAGTTAGTAGCACTGGCTAAGGTGCAATGTATCACAATGGCTGCTCAAAGTCTTGAAAAATCTAATTCATATGCGTGCACAAAAATACACGTATGCATAAATACGTACACAGCATATACACATATATCCACAAAAATATATATGTATGGATATTATACATCTTCAATATTGGTTTCATTATTATTATTATTATTGTCCTGACATTTGAAATCTGCAAAGTGTCATTAAACAGAAACAAACTAGAGCAAAGAGCAGCACTTAAGGATCTTAAAATGGCAGGCTCAACCCCTTTGGGCCCAAAACGCCCTTTCTGAATCCACACAGTGGGTTTTATGAAAACTAGGCAGAGAATCAGTCTGAATTTCAGTACAGCACCGCACCCGTCCATGGCAATGAGTGCCTCATTTCCGTATTTCTCTCCTCTGCACAATATGCAGAGTCCTTGGTTGTTTTAAGCTGCTGCCCTGGGGAATCGAAGTGAGTCTATCAGAGGGGCCATGTGCCATTTAGAAGGTATACTAGCAACCACGAGAAAAAGCCATAGTAAATTCAAAAATGGCTAATCAAACCCATTTTGATTCAAAACAGTCAAGGGAGTGATGCTACCATATAAGAACACGGGAAGAAAAGTTATACAAAGCTCATAACAGTAACCTATGAGGTATCTGAAACACAGCTTGCAAAAAATCACATAACAGTTAATACATAAAATCTTTTATAGCACAGTCTATGATAAACAGATGGCTAAAAACTTCAGAAGTTAGACCCATATGTGATAATGACTAAAATTACTGTTGCTATTTAATCTGAACAAAGACATCCTTTAAAAAATGAAAAAATCATTTCAATTTCAGGAATGAACCTCTTTTAATAATTCACTTTTAGAACTTTTACTAAAATCCAAAAAAAAATTCATATATGAATATCTTCAAATAGGCATCTTCACTGTGCACACCTATATCCCAAGTGACCTATTTAGTCATTATGACAAAGGTAATTCAATGACAAATTCAAGATGACCTGCATAAAAGCTTCCACTGGAACAGTAGTTCCATCCAGATTTTAAAGCTGAGCTGGGTATCTAGAATTAACTGCTTTCCCAACTCCCAACAGAAAGATTAACAATTACATATCCATGCCAAACCTCTTTACTGAACATCCTCACATTTACAGAGGATCACTCTTTTAAATGCTACAAGTTTTGCCAAATGTATGAAATGTTCTTTTAAATTGACATCACTAAAATCTGATTTTTCCAGTGAACAGTAATAGCATTTGAACAATGTTTTATCTCTTTGGTCCATTAGTTTGATGCGATGAATGACAAAATATGACTTAAGAAAATTTACACAAAATAATTTGTTTAAGTACCAGAATTCTACAAAGTAATCATGGACTCAAAATGTTCTCGGAAAAGAGGTAAGAAATATGACAAAAATCTACAGAAAGTAAAGCATGATGGGAAATACTCTTCATTCATAGATGCTAAACTGAAAAGCTTACATGTAATCCTGAGTTCGATTAATCATAAATTTTCCCAGATTCTAATCACCTGATTACGTGATGGAATTCTTTAAAATATATATCGCAATTATTGCAAGTAGAATCATTTATCAGCATCTGAACAGAAGAGCACATTCAATTTTAACTATCAACTTAGTCCAGAAGTGCCTTCTGCCACTTATTTTCCAAGAAAAGGTGTCAAAGACAAGGTGTGTTCATACTACAACAGACCACAACTCCTGCATCTTCACCAGCAGCTTTAAGGCTCACTCAAAACAGGCAAAACAATTCCATCCATTTTGATACCTTTAAATAGAGCAGTGAGATACAACAGACATTCCATAAAGGCTTTGAATACTTGCACCAGAAATCACACTTGGCTTCTGGGATGTTCTCCAAAAACATACAAAAGTCAAAGTAAAAAAGAAAGAAAAAAAAAAATTCCAAAATTTAGTTCCCTCCTCTCCGATAGGTGGGGTTTGTTACTAAAATATGACCTCACCTGCCTCCATGAAGAAGCAAAACTACTGTAAAGCACCAACAATCATCTTTTCCCTGACATCTGCAGAAGAGTATGGTTCTATTCCATCTCTACCTCATCTCACAAATGCTTTCAAGTGTAAACATGCAATGGAGATCTTATCTATCTTGAATGGGATTTATCAATAGCCAGTATCACAAGAAAGTACGATAACTACTAAAGCTTCATCTAAAAGTGCAAGTTTAATGTAGCTGGGATACATAAAGCATCTGTTGGAATCAAAAGAATTCTACAAGTCAAGGGGACACAATACCTTACCTGGTACACTAACGGAGAGAATCCCTGCTTTTATTGGATTGCAGGAGACACAGATCCAACTGAAATCAGTTAACTTATTTTTTAGAAGACAAATATTAGCTGTGGCTAGACACTTAAGTGTCAAAAGGAAAACTGACTGGCCTCCACATGAAACCTGGGAAGATGGAGTTGCTAAAAGCTCTTAGTCCTACATACACCTGAAGTGAAGGAAGAAGAAAGGAGGGTGCATTCCAGTCAAGATGGACAAGTAGAGTTAAACACAGTAGCCCATCACCAAACTCCTTTGAAGCTGAATGCAGCAGTTTGGTCACCCAAACTCATAACTGAAGTGACCTGGATACTTCTGCAGTTTGGTCTGTGCACAGCAATGCTGCAGCAGCATCAACTCAGCACAGGTGACACAAAACAACATTTACACACCACCTGGGCTACGCCCTGCAGGTGTTTTCTGACACAGGCCTATTGCTCAGCCTATGTAATATCCCAGTACCTTCTGCTATGGAATAAAGTCTCTGTTTCTCCACGTTATTCTCTCTGAATTAAAATTTTCCTTCACACAGTAGTTTCTAAGCTGCTTTTTGTTTGTTTTGCTGTCCTCTTTTCTCTCTTAAGTGAACCCTAAAATCCCAACTTGAATGCAGCACTTCAGTTGAGTTTTCCCTAATTTCACCAAGAACAAAAATGGCAACGTCATTGCCTCCATGCCTGTTCCTGTCAACGCAACCAGGAATTACATTTTCCTTCCAAACACAATCACCCCCTTGTGGGTTTATGTTACATGCCATGCATCGATGACTCACAGTCTTTTGCATCCATCTCTAATTCATTTCGTTCTCCAGATTTCAAGATCACTTTCCAAGACCCTTTGCTTTCTGACAATTGTCATCCAAAGGGAGCAGAATTCCCTCAAGTGTGGTATCATTAAAAACAAAAGTGTAATCATTTGGATGATAAAGATTAATGGAAGCGTGGTACAATTGGTCCCCAGACAGTCATTTCACTTTAATCTATTTGATAGTTATGATTTGAAATTAATTTTGATGTGCCTCCCATTATAGTAATTTTTCACTGTATTCCTTTAGTTCACATATTAATACAATCATTACCATCTTATTGTTCAAAAACTGCTTTGCCAAATTCTCTGCTACACTGAAATACTCAGCCCCCTCAACCTGAATATATTCAACTAAGCAGAATAATTTAAGGTGTTCTTAACCCATTTAAGACAGTTTTCCTAACATATTATTGTTAATACTGACCATGCTTGAACCTTTTTTAGGATGTTTGTAATCTTTACAATTCACAAATCAAGTTTGTTTTCTCCGGGTCATCCGTTATTTAATCACCCTTCCCATCAGCAAGAAGCCTGTGGTTCTTTTCCTTGTTATTTTATTTCTAGTGCATTTATTCAACCTTCTCACCTCTCAACATCCCAACAAAATAATTTTCAAAAAAATTAAATCTTGATTTAATAATTTCTTTTTAAAAAGAGTTAAGTAATTTTCTTGATCTCAGTACATGACTTTTAGGGAGTCCTTTTCCCCCCGCCCCCCATATACGTGGCCTGTGCTGGAGTGTGCAGCTATATGAACACCTTCACATAAACACACACATCCCAGCACCATATCCTCCCAAATCTCTAATTTCAGTTTCATCAGAAAAAAGAGCTGAAAATTAAATATATACTGCAATTACTACATATTTAACAGTATTTCCTACCTTTTTTAAGCCAGCAAATCCTTCTGATTCCAGGAAGAAAAAAGCAAAGGGCATCAACACAAACAAACATAGATTTGAAAAAAGAGAAGCAAGATTCCACAAACCTGCAATAAACAAGAAAAAGTTTACGTGATAAATTTCTAACCTTTAACAGTTAAAGATATTACGTTTTCCTCCCTTACATACAACAAAGTAATATACGTGCAAGTGCCAGGTTATTTACAGGTTGTTGCTGAAAAATATGCATTTATATGCACAGTGATCTACAAACAGAAACTGGACACCAACTTACACAGCAGCGAATGTCTGAAACCTTGGGAGACAGACTGCAAGCTCATGTGGGCTACTTCCACAAAATTTCACTGAAGGCTCTTTAGAGAACCACTGTAAAAGTTCCCAGGACAAAAGTATTTTACTACTCTCAGTCAATCTCACAGAATCCAGTTCTGTATATTCACTTCTTCCCGTACTTTTTCAAGAGAAACTTTGACAAACGGTAGATTTTAGCACGAGTAGTACACAAATATCATCACCACCTCCAAATCAGAAGGAGGTATCATGGTAACAGCTGCCTTCTATTATGGGATGACTGGCTCAGCAGTCAAGAGGAGAGCACCAGATATTGTTTATCTCAACTTTATAAGGCTTTCAATATCATCTCCAATAACTCCCCTCTTAGTTTAATTAATGAAGTATGGGCTGGGTAAGCAGACTCTGAGGTGAACTGAACACTGGCTGAGCTTCTGGGCTGCCAGGGGGGTGACCAGAAGGACAAAGTCAGGCTGGAAGCCAGTCACCAGTGGTACATACACCCAGGGGTTGATGGCAGGTTAAACATCTCCGTTAGTGACCGGGCTGATGGGAGAGGGCACATCCCCAGCAAGAGTGCTCAAGAGACAAGATGGGGAAGGGCAGTGTCCTGCAACTCAGATGAATCTCAACAGGTCAGACAAACAGACAGAGAGCAGAGAAGAATGGACAACTTAGGGAGATTTTGTCAATGTATAAAAGTATCTGATGAGGGAGGAAGAAAGGAAAACAGAGTCAGATCTTCACAGTGGTTTCCACTGAATTGAGAAGAGGCAATGAGCATGAACTGAAAAGCTGGAAAATCTACTTACTCAAAAAAGGGAAGAAAAAAACCCAAACAAACTAAAAATCCCTAATGTTTTCCACTGTGAGTGCACTCAAACAGTGCAACAGGCTATCCACAGGTTTTGTAGTCTGCATCCTTCAACATATTCAAATCCAAATGGGCAGTGCCTTGAGCAGTCTTCTCTGACTGACCCTGCTTGGAACTGGTTATTCCAGAGGTCCTTCCAACCTCAACCATTCTGTGATCTATGTGAAAAATCAACAACTGACTACAATTAGGGCATCTGTAAGACATATGTGACATCTGCAGGAAGGGAAAAGGTTGAGAAAACAACCTGAGGTGATAACTAATCTCCATTAGGATATCTGCTCTATTAAGATTTTCTACGGTGAACACTTTCTGAACAGTCAGTTTCTGGTGCCTGAACATGAACCCATCATCAATCATCCTATCAGAAGTTGTGCAGGATGCAGTGTTTCTTCTTTATAAAAACAGAAGCTTATCTGCAATTTAGTAGCTAACTACTGTCTAACTACTGTCACATGTTCTGCACCCTAAAAAAATCCAGTTTTTGCTTTGTAGAGAAAAACAGGCTTAGTTCCCCACCTTCCCTAAAGCACGCACATTTCCACAATTCTTCAGGACTATGTCATATTACCTGAATACCAATCAAAAAAATGTATCCCCCAAGATAAGAAAATTTGAACTAACAGCTTTGTTTGTTTCCTTCTTCCCATGTACAGGCTTGTTCCTTTTCTTCTTTGAAACTGTTCATTTTGGAAAGAATAGGGAAGGAAACAGACATTTAGTGGATGTCTGGGATATTTATTATTGAGAGAAATTTCTGTAGTTAGTTCCAAATGTAAAATATTTAGCAGTGATCTTCACCTATACTGTCTCAAAAAATGCTTTTACCATATACTTCCTTTCTCCTTAAATGATAGCATTCAAATTTGAAGCAGAAATAAAAACTAGAGGGGAGAAGGGGGACAGGGGGCCAAGAGAACTTCTTCAGCAATTGACAGCAGCAAGACATCAGCAACCAAACACAGCCAAATAGGCTACAGAAAACAAAACAAGAAAATTCCAAAAGATGCATGAAATATAACACTCAATTGCTAAAGAAAACAGACTGCCTAGAGGTGGCTAAACTCTAGTTAACAAAGAGGAGGATTTTTCCTTTTGAATTTGCTTTGCCAGGAAGCTCCTGTTACCATTCGAGAAACATTCAGGCATAGCAACATCAGCAAGAATGTCATTAACAGCCCTTACGAGGGGACATTAACTCCAGCAGTCTGCTTTTTTTCCCCCCCAGAAAAGTAAGACACAAGAGTTAGAGTAGAAATACAACTAGATGGGGGTAGGAGTCTTATTTCAGCTGTTTTCTCTAACTGAAGACAGAGTGCATTCAGTTAATGCAAAGCTGAATACCTGCTTGTCCTATTTTCAGCAGCTCTATTACATGTGTGTCTTACATGATAAAACAGTGTTTAGGAGCTGCATAGTACACAGAGCATTTTAAAGGAGGGGACACCGGTGCACATCCAGGGTGATTTTTAAAAAGTTAAAATCCAGAAGTTTACACCTTAGTAGCATATAGTAACCACATTTATAGAACATTAAACTACAGAGTTACAATAAGCACACAAAGGTAAGGGAGGCAAGGACAGTGCTGGTTTGCTGGTGACAGACACGTATACTTTCTTCAAAGTAAGGGCCCTCTGTATTTCTTATCCTAATTCGATAGTTCAGAAACTAAATTAAAATAGACCCAGAAAAAGAGTAATTTCCTAGTACACTGACTACATCATAAAATTGCATGAGACACTTGCAGACATCAACAAATAGAAAAGATTTAAACAGTCTATTAGAATTTTTTTCCTTTGCATTTGTAGTGACCTAAGACTGTGCCTCATAAAACAAGCTAATAAAACATAAAAATTAAGAATTTCTCAGTCTTTGGCAAACAGATTAGACCCTGAGCAATTTCTCATTTTCCTTCCTCGTGGCAGTTTCACTGCCCTTTACCCCCACCTGGTGGTTGTACCCAACAGCAGCACAAGGGAACACTGCTGTCAGAACTAGTTATGGGATTAGTTCAGCATGTATTAATTAGCTGTTTATACTGGATCCAAGTTTGGCCTTTATGTCTAGTTTCAAAAATTTGAGGCATATATTTTCTACTTTTTTATATGCCAGAAGTAGTGCAACAATCTGCAATTAAAAATCCCTCAGCGGCAGGTTCAAGTACCTCAGACTATAGCTAGAAATCTAGAAAAAAAAAATCGGGGCGGGGGGAATCTGGAGAGGAGGAAAGGTTGGGGGGGAATCTAGAAAAATAAAGTGTTTTAAAGGAACACTCTCCCATTTGATAACATCTGCAAAGCAGCAGGTGAAGGCTGTGCTAGAGAGAGCATTATGAAGATGCGAGCATTTCTGAGCTTGCGTGCTTGTTGTGGCCGGACCATGGGCTCTCAAAGGCCGCACAGGTTTTTCTCGCTGCCTTCGCCGAGGTCCCGCCGGGCACGGCACGGGCGGCACCGAACGGGGCCACGCTGGGGCAAAGCCGGCGAGTGCCGCGAGGGGGAGCCCTGCCCGCAGGGAACGGGCCAGCCCGGCCCAAAACCCCCCGGTGTTCCTGGAGCCTTCCCACCGACAACTGAATTTCCTTCCTTGCTAGCCACTGCTGTTGGACTTACAAATATAAATTACACTGTGGATCCATAAAGTGGTACTTTCCAACCATTATCACGCTAAAATCACAAGATGGTCACCGGCAAATTCAAAGGCCTTCCTTCCTATTTGACAGCTACTATTCCAGCAGATTTCTTATTAATCCAAATCTTCTGAGCAACAACTCTAACAAAGTAAAAACTTCTGAATTGGTTATTATATAATTTTCAGTCCCCAACATATTTTATTGTCCTTTTTCCAAAGACAATTCAGACACAGAAGGAAGGATTATTTTCCATTAATTTTTGGGGGGAGTTAAGAACATAAATATCTGAACAGCTAAATCCATGTGAAAAATGAGAATTAGCTAGGTTTTTTTCCTCCCACGTAGGAGACATACCAAATTAGCAATCCCTCATGATGTGTGACAAAACAGATCACAGAATAACTCAACTAGAAAAAACCTCTAAAGTCACATAGCCTGATCTGCCCTTAAAACAGCTGAACTGCAGGTGCCATCAGGTTGCTCTGGGCTTTGGCCACCTGAGTTTTGGAAAACTTTCAAGATCTCCCAGTGTCTCTGGAAAACCTTGCAAGTTAGAGATACGGAAATTCAAGGCTTTGCTATCTGTGAGTACTATTACACATTTAGCAAAATGCACACACTTTTCAGAGAAAAATCCTCCAGAGCCAAATTACTCTCTCTTTGCAAGACTAAAAGGGACACTGCAGTTAACTGGTAAATTGTTTGTACCAGATTAAATGAATTGTTTCACATAGTAAACATACTTTCTCCAGATAAACCTACCAAAGAATGTCCTGTTTTCAGTTATTTTATTGCATGTTTTTACCACGTGACACATTTATGTTCCATAATTTTCCCTGTTTACAAGTAAGTCCCTAACAGCTGAATTTAGCTATCTAGTATTACTTGCTCACAGCCAGCAAGTTTCCTAAAACATTTTTTTTATTTTGAGAAAAAAACTGTAGGCATCATCATAACGAGAAAGGCATATCAATCTTGCATTAGCACATGAGGAAGAAGTTTGAACGGCACGTTTCAAGTTAGCTTCTAGTAGCTCTTGTTTATATTAATATTCAAATCAGTGAATTTGGTTTAATTCCATCAAGTCTGCATAACTCTTAAAAAAAAAAGAACAAAACAGTTAAAACAGACTTTTGCAATATATCACACAGCAGCAAAACCAACTAGCCAACAGTACATTAAAAATTAGCATATTAAATGAAAATTAGTTATCAGTTTGAAAATAAACGTATCTGTGCACGTATAATGAAGACATTCATTTAATTACATTATGCTGAGTACTAACCATGAATTAGTGAGCCATTTAACCACTGAATATAGTAGTTTTGTGGAAAAGAAAGCAGGATCTCATTGCTGATTATTGAGAAAGGTAGAAGCAGGACTGCACCAGCTGAAACTGCTAGAGTGAAGGTGCTCAAGAACAGCCTGAAATTTAAAGAAATGTACCACTGTTACCACCAACATGCTCTGAAAAGGAGTGGAAAAAGTAATTAAACTACCTGTTAATCAGTGTCTAAAGCAACATGGTCTTACATTGTAAATGGGCAGGAGAAACTGTAATTTCCACAACATTTCACTTCCAAAAAGCAAATTTCAAATACCAAGTAGTTTACAGAATCTGGTATAAATAATTAGTTTTTACCAACTACCATAATTATTCTCTTGGGACTTGCATACATTCAATTCCAATGTAATACAAAGGATAAATTACTGCAGTTCATGAAATGTCTTTTCCTAAGTCTGCTCTTTCAGTTTTCATTTCCCACATACACAAGGAAAAAAAAAAAACCTCAATTTCTACATTCTTAGTACAATTTTTAAAAGCAGGGCAACTAGCAATTAAGGAGTGAGTACAATTATATATAAATATTTTAACACCAAAGTGAAAAAAATATTGCTTTCTTTTCACAAAGTAGTTATCATCTCAGAGCTGTAAAGTCAATATACAGAAATAGTAAGAATTCTTTAAAATATTTAATCTCATGCTTTTTAGATCCCAAATACAACTTGTACCAAGTGCCATCTTGTGGCATTAGAAAGAACTGTGTTCTTCAATAAAATAAGATCAACAAAAACATTCATACAGAAGTAATCTAATGCCAGAATGAAAGTAGAAATAATTCTCAAAATTGTATGACAGGAAAGATAAATGGAATATCCCTGCAACTGGAGCATCAGTAAGCTGCTTACAGAAAACTTACTTTTCCTTAACAGTCTCCAAATTTTCATTCACACAATACTTAACATAGAGAAGAAAGTATGAGTTAACTAATTTTATCCCTAAAAATATTCTTATGTTACTGTTGTTGGCTTTTGAGATCTTTTTCTTTTATTTAAAGACGTTTAAGTATTCTAAACCAGAACTGTGAACCCTAACAAACTACAGCAAGAGCTACAGCAGTCTGGCTTTGCCTTCTCCCCCCTCTACCCCTCAAGTCCTGAAGAAAAGTCTGTCTACATATGTTTGAGTTGCTGCTTTTTGGGAAATAACATGCACATTTAAGGAAGAAGAAAGCTCAGGCTGAAAGAAAAAAACATTTTATATTTACAACACTACTTTTCAATGAGCTCTCTTTTGAAGGGGACAACAGTACCACCAGGGAAAATACACGAGCAAATTCACATAGTTCAGCAAATCATGTAATTGAGAGAGCAGCTACAGCCCCATGGATGTTCTGTAAAGCTTGAGGCATATTCAAATAGGAGATATGAACATCCAGCTTTACAAAGGAAGAGGATGAGGAGAGAGCTGCTGGCAGACCAGTAGGTCTGGCACATGCTTGTCTTCCACTTGTTACCCTTTCTGAAGCTTTTTTTACAATGATCAGACAAAGGTGTTTTCTTCAGAGGGAGCTAACTTTCTTCCCAGCATCCACTGCCTTCCTTGACAGGGCTTCCATCAACTACTCTGGGAACTTACAACACCTCCCATCTAAACACCTACATTTCAGAGACCTAAATGTAGGTCTTGAACACAATTCTAACTCTTCCATCAGGTCCTCATGCAATACTCTGGCCAACTTCATGTCAACCAGGAAAACTACTGGTGACAAAAGCCCTAGACCGAAATTTCGTAACACTTTCCATACAGGGTGTCACTTGACCAAATCATTTTCCCTGGCCTTCTAGCAACCTATTTGCTGTCACATTTAAAATAGACTTTTATTTCTTTGGAAGCATAGAAGATTCCTATCATAACAATATATTCAGGGAAAGAAGTTCTACCAAGAAGAGCTATACATACGATATTCTGTTAACGATGGCATCTTCATCCTCTTGCTCATCTGAAAATGAAATTACAGCAGGTTATATTCAACACTCACTTGTCTTTCCTCAGGCTAAAATATATATACATAGGAATAATTTTAATTTAGAATTAAAATTCAGACATACTGATACAATTTATTAGCATCAATATTTAAAGAAGGTTCCTTCCAAAATGAATACTCTCACTCCTTTTTTTTTTTTTTTTTTAAGGCTAGTCAAACTCTTTTCAATCAACGTAACGACGAAGTTATTTCACTTAAATATGCAGATCAAAACTTCTTGGAGATATCTTCCAGAGGGCTCTGTGGCAAACATGCTTTCAGACTACTACAGCCATGGCTGCTGCTAGAAACTGTCCCTTTGGGCATTTCCAAAACCACAGAGAACAGGGAAGCTATAGGAATGTCTTAGAGCCCATACTAACTACTACTAGAAAGCATTTTCTACATTAATGTCTTTTTAAAACAAGAAAGCATACCCAGAACAGTAGTGATGAATACTCACTTGCTTCCCATTACTTATCTCTCTTCCCAGCTCCTGGGAATTTGGGAGAAGGGAGGAGGGAAAGGTGGTGTTGTTCTTGGTATTTGTTTTGGATTTGAGATACCGTGACTTCCTTCTGATATTTCACATTTTAGAGCATTTTCATCAAGCTATTCCTCACTTAATACTTCACTAAAACAATCCTTTTGAAACAATATTAACATTTAACTCAGAGATCAATCACTAACACATCCTTCATTTATTCTTTACACCCTTCTCTATGCACATCAGTAGACAAATATAAGCATTTCTAAATTTGAAATAACATAAGCATTTGAAATAAAGATTTCTGAATTTGAAATAAAGTTTACACTCAGTGTTCTAAAGTTTTTCCTGTTTTCTGTAAGAGATAAATTTATTTTAAAATCTAAGAGTAAATGAAGTGTTTTAAGTTCAAGTTCTTAGGAGTCATGCACACACTTGAAATAAACACATAGGCACTAAGATCATGCTATTTTGAAATTCTTCTGTGAAAGTACATGAAGTTGTTGTTTTTTTGATAGGAACCTCATGGTGTTTTTAAAGACTACGTCAAGGTCTCTTATGAATCATTTTGGCTGAAGAGCTTGTTGGAGAAACAGCGAACAATTTGTCCTGAAAGAGTTCCAGATGTGTTAACTCCTCCAACATTTCTCATCAGGATGATCCTAGCAAGCTGCAAAGTGGCCTAAGAGCTCACAGAGCTTTCATAAACTCAGGACAGCTGCAGAGCAGTTCCTCTTTCTAGCTGAGGAGGTCAACTGCCAAAAAAAGCTAATGAAAGTGTCTTTGCATCTAAAAGTGTTTGCCAAACTCTTTCCTGTTCTTTTCTATCTCCAAACGGTAGCAGCTTTGTAGTATCCAAAGTACGTATCAGGATCTGAAGATAGCATGTCTAAATTTCTATGTTTAAAGATATGTACCTTTTCTTAAGGTATTAAATTCCAGTAAGAGTTTACTTTTTAAAACATTAATTCATCCATGAAAGCAGCTCTATCATAACACAGGCCATTATAGCTCAATAAACATTTTCCATTAAAATTCAAAGTGCCAAGATCATCATACACAAGAATATTTCTACAGCCTGACTATTATCAAGCACCAAGGTACCAGGTAAGTGTGAAGAGTCAGAGATTCTGCCATTTTATGTAGATTTTTATGCTACTTGTCTCTAGAAAAAATATACAAGGAAATGATGGGGCTTCCTACAGACTAGTTTCAGACACACAACGTTTCTAAAGAAAAAAAAAATACAGTATTATCTCAAGGAATAAAACTTCAGTGGTGAAGTCATAAGGAACAGGTTAAGAACACTGAAATAACTACCTGGGCAAAGCAGGAGTTTTAGAAGAAATATGCTACTTCCCTTCTGTAGCACTGGCAGCCTTTCACTTTACCAGCAAAAGCTCAGAACTTGATTTTTGCTAAAACACAGCTGAAGATGGTTATTCTGGAAAAGCTGACTTGAAAGGATCTAAAGGCAAGGGAGGCAGAAGCATCTACTTGACTACAACACCCTTCTTCCCACTCAAAACAGTTAACACTTAGGCTGCCACAGAGCCACAACAGAAGAGGTGGCCATGGCCCTCAATCGCAGAGGGACGGTGTCAGCACTCACTGATTTTTTGCCAAGACATGCAGTGCACTCCTGCCTTGGTCAGTGACATCAGAAGGCACGGAGAAGGGCCTGAGAAGTGCCAGAGCAGGCACAAGGGAGCTTCTGGGAACTCATGGCTCAGGGACAAAGGCAACAGAGAGAGGGTAAGACAGCAGCAGACACCATCAGGCAGTCCAGGCTGCCATAGACCAGCAGCCTGACAAACAGCTTTGGTTCTTCCACTCTCCTTATGCAGAAGGAGAGGAAAACAATCATCTATTTATTTGAAAAACAGGGGGGTTTTTTTGATATATTAAAAATTCTACGCTTACCTGCTTTCCTTTTGTATCTTGTGATTATAAAGTAGGAAACTATGTAGAGAACAGCAAACAGGAGAAAACAGATCTGGAAAAAAAACCAACATTGCATTTAATAGGTTGTGAAGAAATGCCTAGATTATAATAAGCAGAAAACCAGTCTCAAGAATTTAAAACTGAATTCAGATCAACAAGAGTGCATTCTCTGTAAATTTCAAGACAGTTATGTTTTATATCTTATTAACAGAAAGTTAAACCCTAAGACCAATTTGATTAGAGTACCAGGTATTGCATCAACTATACGGCCAGCAAGTTTTACTCTAAAATTAAGAAAAAAGCCTTATTTACAGTGTGATTTTTTCTGTTTGAGGGAGAGGTGGGTGGAGTGGGGTGGGATGGGCTGTTTTTTGAAGTTTGAATCCACTTGAGTTGTAAAAGTTATCAGGCTTTGAACGCCCTTCACATGTAACCAAAGGGAAATTTTATTTTATACAATGGGCTCTTGAAGATCTATTTTGGTGTAAGCTGTCAACATGTGTGGAAAGAAACAAACATGTTTTCTATTTCCATCATGTCTTGAATCAAACAAATTCCAGGTGACAACACACACAGGAGAGACTCATGTGCCTACAGTGGATGTCCAAGCACGAGCTCATCAAACACGATGTTTCCCTTACAGTCAGGAGCCAAGGGCACCATTTCCCTCCTCATAAGGTTGGTGGTTTATTTAGGTCAGATGTACCTTCAGCCCAGAGTCACCTGGATAAAGTTGTGTACAAGATTTAGCAATAGAATTTCAATACATGAAGGTAAGACCAAAACACCTACAAAAATGCTGGAAATCTTAGAGGAAAGGAATCAAACAGTAGGGAAGTTTTGACTCTCCAAGCCTTTGTTGAGTTTAAAAAAAACAAAACAAAAAGAAAACAAAACAAAACCAAAACCCAAAACACTCCACATGTTTTATTTGCATCTGAATGAGGCACCTGTGGCTCAACACTGCTTCGTTAATCTTGGGTGCCTATTAAAAACATGAGTCAGTCAGAAAGGCAACAAGAAGGAAGCATGCCATTCCATACTGCAAAATTACTTCACTGGACAACAGCTCATCTACTTCTTTAATCTATCTTTTGTAGATCTGTTGACTTTAACAGATTTAATTCTGTTAAAGATTGTTAACTTTAATTCACTGTCTTAAAAAAAAAAAAAAATCAAGAGCAGAAAAGCTACCCTAAGAGAAAGGGAAAAGTGGAAGTGAAGATAGTGATGATAGCCCTGAAAAATTTCCACCTAAATAAGCATATTGCATCCAAATCAGCAAATCTGAGTGGGGAAGAATGTATTATTCAGGTAAGACAGACTTTTTAAGAAATACTGATAAATCTAAACTGAGACAGTTATTTTTCTTGTATAGTCAGACATTTTAGACATAAAAAAAAAGTATAGACAACCATCTGAGCATGGCATTTGGGTGCCTGCCCTACAGGTGCCTCCCAGAAGTACAACAGTGCCATAGGTCTGAAAGCGGCAACAAGCTCGTTCTCTGTGCAGGCAACACATAGCAGCAACACCCAGAATACAGATCCTGAAAATTAAGTTTCAAAACTAGATGTCTGAAATCCAGTATTTAATCTGAACAGAGCTTACCACTCCAACTTTCTTTAGGATGCTTCAAAGAAGAAAAGGTTTTAATAAAGAATACTTCAAATAAATAATTCTAATTATAAAGAATGTTATTAATATTTAAATATTTTTTAATCAGGAAGAACAAAAGAAACCGAGAACAGCCTTGGGTTTTCGGAGTATTCTGATACAGCTTGTCCTGTCAGTATTGGAAAACATAATGCTGGTGCTGAAAGAAAATCCTTCTGTAAGATTCCAGTTCCTCTGAAAACTAGACCAAGGCTACAGCTAGAGACATCTAATTTTAGTCACCCACTTCTGAAAATCAGGTATCACGTATACAGGGTCAGTGAATTCTTTAAAAATCTGTCAGATACAAATAACACAGTACCCGTGTAAAAGAAAAATATAGTTACGCTCATTTTTTGTTTAGTTTTATTTAAAACAAGAATAAAAATTACTGCAATCTTGTTTGTACCTTCAAATAGAACAAATGACCTTTATTCTATCTGTGATAGCAAGGTTACTATGAAAATATGAACTATGTACTATGAAGGTACCACGGAGATAACAGAGGTATTTTGAGAGCACAGCAGATGAAAGCTGTCCAGTAACAAACTGTCAAATGCTCTATTTATGGTTTTAAGGTAACAGCTACTCTGCAACCCAGCAATAAGGGGTAACTATACATCTTGCTGTAATTCTCCCTCTACTTCTGTCAGAATTGAGAAAAACTTCATAAATGTTTGATAAAGTTATTACTAAAAATACACAAGATTTAAAAATGATTGGCAAGAAAATAGTTCTGGTAAGTGAAAGCTTTAGGATCTTAACAAAAGAGAACTCATAAATTAAAAGTCCTTCATACTGACCAAAACAAGTCAAACAGCAAACTCAGAAATATTACTGCAGTTTCAATTTTACTCAGTGAAACCTCTGATCCTGAACTGTTTCTAAACTTTCATCCTGAATAGCTTTCTAAAGGAAATAGCTAAAGTCAGCATCCTAACTATTTTTGGAGTGGAACTCAGTTAAGCCGGGGAAAAGGAATGCATTGCCTATGATAGCTGAAGAATAGGTTCCACTGACTGTCCTGTCAAACTGCAGTCCTGAGTTCTCTCTCCTCATACTGCTGTTTCAGCTCATGTTTCTCAATTATGAGTGACTGGGCTTGCATGCAGCACTCCTGGAGCT
The DNA here is from genome assembly GCA_013400975.1 of Atrichornis clamosus. Taxonomy (NCBI): domain Eukaryota; kingdom Metazoa; phylum Chordata; class Aves; order Passeriformes; family Menuridae; genus Atrichornis; species Atrichornis clamosus. The sequence goes on from WBMZ01005565.1 coordinate 404,278, forward strand.
GTATGTAACAGCACCAAGTCCTTCTTGCTGTGCTGAAAATGCTTCTCCTCGCTCTCCTGAGCACCACACTGGTAACTCAGCATAATCCTCCAGTCACTGCATCCATCTGCACTGTCCCCCACAACTGCTTTCAGCTGAGTAGCTCAAGTTACAGTAGAAACTTGGTTTTAGGGTTCATCACCATGTCTTTTTCTTTTTTTAAACACACCTTAACGTCACACTACATCTATTGCTTTGGAGTAATCGAGTCCTTTCTAACCCCATCCTAAGCCTCCTTCGTGTAGACTACGGCTACCAAAGAACGGGGCTTGTGGTACCAACAGAGTGGTTTACTACGTTTTCAGTCAAGGTGAGCAAGATTGCTCTTAACACTGATACCTGAGGAAACTGAATAGTAGCACCTTTTTTCCCCCCAAATACAACACCTTTTGTCATGTACACTACAGCTGGTTTCTTGGTCACTTTACAGCTCTTCTACTAAGGCATACAGACCCTAGCTTAAAAAATACCTTTCAGTGCATTTCCTTGGTACAGTCTTTGCATATGCAAAAGGAACACTCTACCAATAGTCATGCAGCTACAGAAAATACAGTTCTTAACAATTCCTGATTTGAATTCTTAGAAAACCCTTGGAAAAGGGCAAATTCACATATACATGTTCATAGTACCCCTGAATTATCGGTCAATTCCATTTCTAATCACTTATTAAAAAGCACAGGTAGTCATATTGAAATAGGGCACTACTCACAAAAGAACACCATACACAAAACTACATTTGGTATCTTCAGTAAAAAAAAAAGATCCTATATTCTTTAAATTCCATCTTTTCTTCAGAAAACTACTGTATGTGTCAGTATGGTAGCCAACATTGGAATACAATGTTAAATCCAAACCATACTGCAAGTTGTTTCCAACCAAAAAGCAGTGGTTTATGCCATCATGCAACTCTACAATAAGAGCTGACAAAAGCTAAGGATGATGCAAATACAGCAAATCTAGGACAAGTTATATTCCTCAGATCAAGTACTCTGCAAGGAGTTTTTCACTGGAGCTCAAATGCAGCTCTTGTAGGTTTGACTGGGGAAGACAGTAAAGACACTGTGCAGACAATGTACCCAACTGCACTGAATAAGGATTTCTGACATCCTCCACTTCACAAGCAGTAATACCTTTCAATCTTAAAATCTATTTCCTTAAATTCATTCCAAATTTGAGGGACAATGAGTTGTGGATCTGTTGCCATAGTTAGACCGGAAGCTACTTTGAACACAACTATGGTACACTCTTACCTTACACTGGAAATACATTCAGTCCCTGTTTGACCAAATGGATCAAAATATAAAGGAAATTGCAAGGACCCCAAGATTTGTATATGGTTATAGCCAACCAGTCAACCGAAGCAATTCTTAAAATTTTTTAATGTTTTTGTGTGTGTTTCCCCTCCACACCACTCAGTAACTGAAAATGGAATGCATGGATTCTGTGCCACATCCAGGGGCTCCTTTTAAACAGGTGGCACATTAAGAAATCTTCAAACCTCAAGCATGCAATTCATTCACATCTCTTCCTATGGACTAAGTGCAACCTCTGGTAGGAAAAGCAAAAGAAACCTTTCTCCCCCTGGAGCCCTTAATTTTCATTCCGGACAGGAAGTGCTGTATGCTCCTGCTTAGATCACACACTAGACACACCAAGAGAGGCTACTTCTGGAGACACACTGCAACACATTCTTAGGTATCTTGTATCCAGCTCTTCCACAGGGTCATACTTTTGGATATCTCATCCTAAGTCATCCAAGTATAATCCACATCATACTTTTGGACCTGTACCAACACAGCTCCCAGCTCCTGTGAGAGTGGAGCTGGAGATCATCTGCATACTATGTGCCTCTGAGGGGCCAGCACTGAAGGGTCTGGCATTAAACATGAGCAGTAATGGTCTGAACTAGTTCAAATTACATTGTACGTATCTCAGTGACAATTACTAAAGGTCAGCTGACACTAATTTGTCCATGTGGATGATTTAAAACTCTGGCTCTGAAATTCATGCCTTAGATTGGGTAAAGCATCATCTTCTGTTGCAAGTGCTAGAGCTAGACTTTAATGCTAAGAAAGACTACACTCAAAATGTGCAAAATTCTTTTTTCCCCTTTTACATCAAGGTACAACTACCTTTTACAACTGTAATTTGTGTGTGTGCATATTAAAAGCTGCATTTTTATATACAGAAAGATCAACAGATTCTATTTATATAGCATGGAATTATTCCCAACTGTTGTGCAGGAACCACAGCTGTAGTTCACACTAGGAAAAAAGCATACACGTGCCTTGTCCATTGATTGTTCAATACCTCTCAGTCAGTGGGCCCTGGTAGCACACACTTTAAAGATCATTGCAGGCTGCATTACCTGAAGCAAAGCCAATAATCATGGGAAGTAATTATCTCTTTCCACGCAGCATTCATCCTGTCACATATAGTTGCTGTGTCTAGTTTTGAGCCACCAGTATAGGAAAGATGTTGGTAATTGCAGAAAGGATGATCACCAAGATGGTCAGGAGGCTGGAACTCTTGCCTGGTGCTGACAGGCTGAAGGACCTCAGCATGTTCAGCCTGAGAACAACAAGGCCTCAGGAGGACCTAACAGCACCCGACCAGTACCTAAGAGGAGGTCATGGAGAGAGCTGAGCTCCTGACCATGGTGTCAGTGAGAGGAGGAGACTTGAGGTGAGAAGAAATCCCCTCCATGAGGAGAGCCAAGCAGTGGAACCAGTTGCCCAGTGAGGTTGTACAATCTCAATTCCTGGAGGGTTTTAAGCACTAAGTAACCCAGTCTGATACTATAACTGACCCTTCCCCTAACTGGAGCCTGGAGTCTGCTCAGCCTTATTTTCTACTATCCTGAATAAATAAGCACCATTACAAACTTAGTCACCTCATAATTTATACTCTTCTCCAGGTCACTTATGAATGTGTTTTAAAGTATTCATGTAAGCACAGGCCCCTGCAGCACTGTGTCAGGGATGTCTTCCCACGGTGAAAGAGCCAGACATCTTAAAGAACAGTAACTTCCAGCAGTAAGGAACCACCACAGAACTCCTTTACAGAGAAAAGTCACAGACCTCAGTAATGCTCTTTGACTTAACACACTTCCAAGCATGAAAAACAGGTTCAACACAGGTTCATTTCCACTTGAAAAACATCAAAGCAGGTAAGTAATCATTCCCCCCACCTGCCTGCATACTAGCATTTAGAATAGGGAGAGAAAATCTGGAGGAGCAAAACAGACAAGAAGCGAAGAGCATTCTACTATGCTATGTACTAAATGAAAGATCAGGAAGCTCCAAAAACTATCTTCAAAGAGTAATGGAAGAAAGGAAGTAACTTTAAAATGAAATGGCTGTGTCAGCAATAAAAAAAGTTACCGCTGTTACATCCACAAGCATTTCTACGCAAATGATACATGAAAAGAAGACTACAGGCATAACAAAGAACATCTCCATTTCTAGCTGTTATTTTGCAAAATGTGTCCTTTTCCTTAAACAGAAAAAACAGCACAGAGAAAAGAGAAGGCAGACGTCACTCTGGGTAATATCACCACGTAGAATATGTCTGTTTACATGTTTAAGTGTTGTGAAAACAGAACAGTCAGGATTTGGCCTATGATTACTACCTACAGAAAACTGTAGTGTTGTACTTCTGGGTTTTAATTTCTGTAATAGAAAACAACAAACAGCATTATACATCCAACTCTTACTCCTCTAGTGCTGCTGAAGTGCTTTAATGTGCATTAAAATACCCCACTGCAACTCAAAAGCTTCCTCCTCCTGTCCCATTTGGCAACTGCTTTTGTTTACTCATAGAAAGTATGGCAGGAATAAACAGCAAGAAAATACAGGTGGAGACAAACAGTTCTGCTTGGTCTATTTCTAATAACTCAATTATCCCACTGACATGTAAAAAGCAAACAAGGCGTTCCACCTGTTTGGGATGTGTCAACAGTAAGCGACCTACAACAAACTAAGCACACTAAATAAAACTAAATATTTTAACTATGCTCTCAATTTGACCTTGACATTCATTGTATCTGCTGTTCTGGTCATCTCATTTTTCTCAAAATGAGATATTAACTCTGCACTCTGTGGTTAGATTAAGTTCAGTCTAAACCAGCCAGCCTTATACACTTGGCACGACACACTAAATTTAATCTTATGAGAAAATACCAAGTATGTTCTATGACCACAGATTAATTTTGCTCATTAACATTTGCTCCACATCTGTGACTCCCCCCCATGTACGGTCTCCTCTCAGGACTCCTCCCTGGCTTAAAACATGTGCAAGAGATTGACCCACTTTTTTGTTGGTTCCTAAGTCATGAAGAAATTATAGGTTGTTCAGAGGCTGGGTGCCTAGACTTATTCATCTAGGAAAAAAATCCAGGATCCAACAGAAAGTACAAGACATTCAAAAATATATTCTGAGTGCTAGAAATTCTGCTGAAGATAAAAACCAGCTTTTACAGCCCTTCAGTCAAAAATGTTTTTCAGCATTAGTGCAAGATTTAAAAACACTCTCTAGAATTAATAACAACAGCACCAACCTAGACCATGCAAACATTCTGTCCCTGAATGAAAGGTGTTATTCAACCCTGTGAAGTTAGGCTATTATAATTGGTTATATTAAAACCTCAGTCATTCCATTAAAAATTCATTTCTGAGAAAATAACCTCAAAAGTCTCCTTAATACAGACTTGGTAAACAATTTAAGACAGCTTCTTTGGCTAGTATTAATTTTCAGATACAGAAGATCTTAGAAGACAGAGCTAATGAACTTTCTCATCCCAACACATAAAAATACTCTTTCTTGTCTTCTCACACATACATCCTGTAGCACTTTTAAGTGGCACCCCACTTCCAAAACACAAACATATTTAAACTGCAATACCTGTATGTTTACATAATTCTCACCAATTATGCAGACTCTCTACTGAATATAAGTTATCACAGTCTGAAACTCAGCAAATATTTTAGACATGTTCCTATTATCAAATTCAACTAAACTCATCAGCATCCATTCTTCTCATAAATACATTAAAAACAAATTACAGTTAGATAATGGAAAAGATGGGATACTTAAAGCATGAACAGGCACTTAAAACCAACAGTAAAACTGTGAAGCACCATGTTTTGATTACATTCATGAAGCCTATCCTGGAAATCACACTACTGTAAGACAAGAAGTAAAGGGGGAAAAAATGTCACACACGTATACTGCTTCTATCCTCTGTACATTAAATTCAGCCACATGCAGACTTTGGTGCCATTGATACACATCAAACCTGCTGCAGAGAGTACATGTGATTTGGAAATAGAGAAACAAACAGCTCTGTAGAGTATTTTCCAGTTAATCAGAATTTTCAAAAATAATCCAAGTGTTCAAATATTAAAACAGTCAAAAGAGGAGGACTCTCTCTTGGAACCATGCTGATGGTAATTAGAAACAACTTTTAACATCTCCAGCTAATCAAAAAACTAGAAATCCCTGTGTGGGAAGCAGTTGAGCAACACTACTACACAAGAATATTCAACACCCAGCTGATGAAACATCAACATGAGTTTTGAAACCATCTTTATGAGAGTCAACTGGGTCCCAAGGAGCACAGATCAAAGCTGCTGAAAGCATGGAGCAATCTCACCTGTCACACGAATACCTAATCAGGGGGTTAGAGCAGCAGCTTGTTCCAGGTCATCTCTACCAGGCTGTATGCTCACCCTCCAGAGTGATGCAACAATCAAGGCTGTTCACCATTATAGGCACAAAAACATAAACTACAGTCATGACTTTCAAAGTCTCTCCTCTCCCTGTGTTATAAGAAATTTAAATTCATGCACATGGTTGTTCCTAAGAAGGCAGGATCCCGAATCATATCACAGGACATGTTTATGAAAGCATCAGTGGTTTTCAAGGTAAGGGGGAGAGCACGCAAGTAGAGAGTGACACAGAAGTTAAGATTTTCTCAACAAGATTTATCACTGCCATCCTAAATGAGGATAAATACCAAACTAAATATGGAAGGTTGAAAGACAGGAAAGAAGAAAGCACTTCAGTTTACAAGAAAGAAACAAAAAAAAAAACCCACTTGCATAATCTTCAAATACAAGCAGTAAACTTATATTGGATGGAATGTTTTCTTTACACAGTCTTTCTTAAGCCAAATTTCTACCTATGTCACCAGAACTGAACTTTGACTTTCTTATCATAACTTCACTGGCAACATGCTTCAGATTCTCTCTCCACTCTGACATTACCAGTATCTCTTCTGCTGCTCTGCTCATGTCTTCACCCATTCCTCAACTCTCCTCAGTGTCTGAAAATACTTCTTTCCAGAGGGTCTTGTGCTAATAAACTCACTCAGCAACCTCCTCACAGAAAAAATGAGTTGTTATTACAACCCTACAAACTCCCAGTTACGTTCTGCCATCTTATCCAGTCCCTCTACTCTGTGCCCAGCTACCCAAACAAAGTGCAAGATGGATATGCTTGGGTTTGGTCATATCACGAAAAACTAGTTTTGTTTGCTGTCAGTTCTCTCGCTTTTCATTAGATTTTCTCAAATCTAATTATACCTTAATATGAAATTCTCTTAAATACATGTCTGTACCTTCCAAGAAGTGTGTTACCCTTCTGGTCAACTGATGCACCAAAGGACCACACCAGTAACCCTAATGGAATTATTCTGAACTGTAACTAATTGCAAATTTTTTACACTTCAGCCATTCACACTTATTTTATGTAAACAGAAAATGTGGAACTCTCCAAAAGCTGTTTCTGTTTAGGGAATAAGTATCTCTCTCCACTTGTCTACGCCAAGTATTCTGAGAAGCCTATTGATTCCAGATGGATCCACAGTGCTGATCCCCAGCAACAAGAGCCAGAAGATGACTCATCACTTCTTAAAGTTCAGTACAGCACCCATGTTTACAACTAAAGGTATATTTTCAAGATGACAGAATTATACCAACATTTCATATACCTAATTATGTTACATGTACACCAATCTTTCAGCTTTATGTCTCATATCACTATACAAATACTCCTTTATTCAGTTCCAAATCTTTCCAAAAAATGTAAGAGAAAAAATAAGAAGAAATACTGAGAAACCTAGGCAGTTATTTTTGAGATATAAGAAGTCATTTAAGATATAAACTAGTCCTCAAGTTTTCAGTGTAGAGATTAAAAAATTGAAAGGCATCCATTTTCTTGCAGATTAACTTGCATAAGCATTCAAACAAAAACATTTCAGTATTTGTGTAAAGTTTCTTCTTGCAAATCACCCATGCTTCTAATCAGCATTTTCTTCCTGGCCGCTATCAGCATATCATCACTACTGGTATAAAAACGGTCAGCAAAGATCAGTTTTTTAAGGAAGCAGAACAGCTCAAACCAGCTCCCTCATTTTACAGTCTTGCAGAGGGCAAATGCCAGCAATAACCACACTGAAGTAGTTCATATAGAAGAATCCTGAATACCATCTACTCCAAAACAGGATGAGAGGGCAAAAGGTACAAAAAGAAATCAGAAAAAAAAAGCCAAAGGTATTAGTCTGAAATTAAAAACAAACGAAAAATTAGAGACATGAGACAGTTACAACTACCTAAAAAGGCCTTTCTAAACTGCTGGAAATTAGATTCAGACTTACATACACAAAACAATGACCTTATCACCTTAAAAAAAAAAAAACTTAATATTTAGAAGTTGTACAGTTGAAAAAAAGCCTTCCTGTAGAGGGAATTAATATAAGAAACAGAGAAACAGTTTCTCAGAAAATTTAGCATCTGAAGCCTGCACCCCTGAAAACATTTAGTCCTACAAATGGAAGCATATCACATTTAACATAAAACTACATATTACACCAGTTTCAATACTTGCCTGAACGTAAATGAAATGCTTAAAAGTTGAATACAAGCACTCTTGTATTCAAACTTATTCTACTGGGACTGGAGGGTTTTTACTACATATTTAATCTCATAAACTAATTTCCAAATATACTGTGTTTATTCTTAAGCTAACTAATAATTCAGTGGTCACAAAATTGTATTCTTCCACAGTTTGCCCCACACTACAAATGCAAGCACAGTGTATTTATTTTGCCAAGGAACCTCCATAACCAAGTGTACATGCATATTTTTACAAACTCAAAATCTCACATTCTGTAAGTGGAAAAATAACAAAAAGCATGCTCCAACTGTTAAAAATACAAATATTGCAGAATAGAAGAAAATGGAATGGAAAAAAAGGAAGGTAAGAATATTCTAAAGAGTAAACCCAGGGGACCAAAAAAAGACTGAACCACTGCACTTACTCCATTTACATTTGAAATAAACAGTTCACAACAATACCAGCGGAACACAGAACGCTTTATAAGCAGACATAATAACAGGACACAAGGGAAAAGCAGTTTCCTAAAAGCTCAAATATCTTTCATGGGTGTGCAAGATTTCAGCAAATTATAAATTAATCTAAAGGACCAAGAAGGGCAAACGAACAGAATAGTGTCCCATCTTACAACTCTTTCAAATGAACACTAATCAAGTACAGAACACAACTCCTTTTCTGTATTTTGCAATCAACTAAAGCTGCTTTTCAAAAAGATGCTCCTTTTAGCCAGAACTGATACAACTCTGCTGAAGTTAAGGCTCTCACTGACTTTGAGCAAACTCATGGCTGTGCCGCATCTCTTACACTGGGTCACCAGTTCACAATCTCCACATTTACTTCACTGCATCTGAATTCAAAAGTTCAGAAAAGTCTGAGAGCCTGGGTGTTTTCAACAGTTCAAAGCAACAGCTCCTCTATATAGCAGATTCACGTTCGAAGAGCCATGCCAAAACTGGAGTTATGCCTAACTAGGGAGTTAACCACCTTCTAGTAGCAAAGATCATCTTCATGAAGCAACAAAATACAAGGGAGATGAGTTTGTTGCAAACAGGCACCCTCTTGAAAAAAACAGGTGCCATACAGACACTCCAAATGAGGTCAAAAGCAAATGGGCCTGAGTTAAATTAAGCATTAAACCACTGAGTCACCTCAAAAGCAGACAAAGGATTTATTTTTTAAAAAACAATCTTGTACTACCCTTGCTCAATCTATAAACATGTGCCAGAAATATTTGTCTTTTGAAGGTGGAATTAGCAGAAGCTGGCACCTGCAGAAAGAGACAAGCACCACCAGCAGAAGGATAACTAGCCTTGAATTTTTTTTACGTTACACAACTTTATGGAAAACTTTGTCTCTTGCCAGTTCAGAGAACAGATGAAACAGAAATGAAGCATTACACTGAAGCTAAACTGAGTGTGCCCTAAGGATCCCATCAAAGCACAATCTAGAAATCCTGTATGTATTCAAAGAAAATCTGTAAGAAAAAAACTGAAAAGTATTTTCTTTTCAACTACATCAGCTTACTTTGATTTCTCTTCTCTCATTAATGTATCATTTTAGCTTCCAGTAAAGACTGTGCCACACAACTAGCTCTCCAAAGATATTACTACCAGACAACATAAAGTTCTCTTGCTCCTTAGAGGCATAGAGACCATCTGCCCCTCTGCAATATTACACAATAAACCAGAATGGAATAGTTTGGGTTGGAAGGGACCTTAAATATCATCTAGTTTCCAACCCCCAGCCATGGACAGGGACACCCTTCAGTACACCAAGGAGCCTAAAGCCCCATCCAACTTGGCCTTGAAATTTCCAGGGATGGGGCATCTAAAACTTCTCTGGGCAACCTATTGCAGTGCCTCACCATCCTCACAGTGAAGTATTTCTTCCTAATATGTAATCTAAACCCACCCTATCCCAATTTAAAGCCACGACCTCTTGGAACATCAAATCCTTCTATTAACTGGTCTACTGCCTCCAGCCCATCTGCAGCTGGAATCAAGGTTTTATGCATGTGTCAGAGTGGAGCATGTACTCTCCTCCAGCTGAGCGGCTGATGATTATGCCCACTACCCACACTACAACTGTCTACTTGCATATTTTAAGAAATTATATTCACCATATAACTTCATGAGCAGTAAGGGCAGGAATGGTTAGAAGAGGATGTTAACATAATTGCACACGTAAGCAACATACTCTGTGTGCTCCAGCATGCTCAGACTAACCACAGGTGAGAGGCTGCACACTCAGCTGGGGGTGGCAGCACTTTATGCACTCATAAAACCCTGTGGTGCTCCAACATATATTAAAGACAAGATCACAACTGTACCAATGCATGATTTAAAAGGCAACACTGTTATTATTATTCCCACTATTAAATAATAACAAAGGTGACTTGTGATCAATGTTAAGGTCAAAGTAAAATTTCTCAAAGTAAAATTTCAAGAGCAAGAATATTTTGCCTCCACTGTCTAAACAAACCTCTAAAATATGAGTTACTGATGTCCAACGTGATTTCTTACATGACTACACCAACAGGAAGACTTACCAATTGCTCTAGAGGGGCTTAAAAAGCCCCTCTAACTTTCAAGAAGTACATGCTACAGATGAGCTAGTTAAGAATTAAATAGACTTCACTATTTGTACCAGTACCCAGAGAGGCTGCACACAACCATTCCTTCAGACTCTAAAATTTGTGCTTCCTACTGAATGAAACCACAACATGTAGCATCTGATTTACCAAAACAAGACTCTTGTGGAAGTAAGTAGGAGAGAATTAACACCCAAAGAAATACACGAGAGAAAAGAGAGATGATAGTGATGGGAGCCACTAGTCATGGCTCCCAGGTCATACGCTACATCAATGCCCAAAGAAGAAACATTCCAAAAAATCTCCTAAAGTACCAGTTCTCTTCATATAGGCTTGTTTTGCACTCTTCAGAAAAAAAATCCCAGAAATAGAATACTTCACCATAAGAAAGGTCTTAACATGGATTCGTAAAACACAGAAAAAGAATTAACCCACTCCAAGAAAGTCTCTGCTATCAGATGACCTAGCCATAGTGCTACATAAATCAGTTAACAGTGGTATTTAGAGTCTCCCAATAAACCTGAAAAATACAAAAAGCTAAATTATAAAATCATATTTTAATTCAAGAAATCTATTTTCTTCTCAGACAACAGTGATGGCAAAGAGAATGTAATTCCCCAGCTGAGCCAGGACAGCACGTCCACAGGAGACAATGCTGCATGTGTCCTGTGTGCAGCATGTATTTCCTTCCTTGAATTGAAGTAGGAGAAACATGAGCCCCATCAAAACACCTCTAACAGCTTTGAATAGTCCTGAAAACAATTACAAGACTGCCAGAGAGAAAACCACAACTGCTCTATCTGCACGAAGGGTGAAGTGCTGCACCTTCCTACAGAGGGTAGAGGGAGATGGGACAGCACAGGCACTGCCATGCACTCCACTGGGAGAGCACGGAGCATGAGGAGTCAGGGAAAACATGAAGGTTACACACAACTGTTACAAACAGCCTAACAAGGCAGGAGGATCCCAGGATGACAAGCAATAATATGAAATCCCAGGCACACCTGATGGGAACAAGGCTGCACCTGATGGCTGAGGTGTTCACAGAATCCATGAATGCCTCAGGTTGCAAGGGACCACAGTGGATCATCTGGTGCAAACTCCCTGCTCAAACAGGGTCATCCCAGAGCACATGGCTCAGGATTGCATCCAGATGGTTCTTGAACACCTCCAGTAAAGGAGACTCCACAGCCTCTTTGGGCAAGCTGTTCCACGTGTGGTCACCTGTACAGTACAGTTCTTCCTCGTGTTCAGATGGAACTTCCTTTATATCAGTTTCTGCCCATTGCCTCATGTCCCAGCTGTTGACACTACCGAGCAGAGCCTGGCTCCATCCTCTCGGCACCTCCCCTTTAGGTACTTATACACATTAATGATGTCCCCTCTTAGTCATCTCTTGTCGAGGCTGACCACTGTTCACGAGGTTGCTGCACTGGTACCTGTTTCAAGAGCACTCCTATGGAGCACACCGACGCCCTGTATGGATACACAGTATTCCCCCTTTTCGCTGAAGGCACAAGGAGTAGAAAACCCTCCTGGGGGTTAGCGGTGGGATCCTCCAGCCCTCGTGCCTCCTCAGGGGAGCTGCACGCACCTCTCTGCCCACCCAGGACAGGCCCCCAAGTCCCTCCGAGCACTGAGGCGAGGGGTAGGCAAGGACAGAGAGAAGGAGCTGGACAAACCCCTGGCTACCCAGGAACGGGGCTGGGGGCGGAGAGCAGTGACAGGTCAGGGAAGATCCTCGGGACACGACGGCGCCTACCGTGTACTCCCGCACTTGGCTGTGGAAGTTCTGCTCCCGGATCGTCACCTCGTCCGCTTCCATCCTTCATAGTACAGCGGCCCCAGCGCGCAATGGCGGTCGCCGCCGCCGCGCCTGCTCCTGCCCCGCCGGCGGCGAGCGGGCCACCATGGCCGGCGGCAGCACAGCTGCTCCCCCGGGCCCCGGCGGCGGCTGAAGGGCCCCTGCTCCGCCGCTCTGTCCCCGTCCGGCGGGCGCGGAGGAGGAGGAGGAGGAGGAGGAGGAGGAGGAGGAGGAGGAGGAGGAGGAAGGGCGGGAAGCGCCGCCTCAGCTCCTCCTGCTGCGTCACCGCGCAGCGACCCCGGCAGCGGCGGGGCGAACGGGTGAGGGCGTGGTCAGACAGCGGGGGCGTGGTCTACCTTAAGGGAAGGGAGTGCGACGTTCCGCCCGGGGGCGGGGCTAAAAGAAAGGCGCGAGGTGAGCTGGGGGCGCGGGCACGGTGGGGCGGGGCCAGAGCGGGCTGAGGCGCGAAAGGGGCGGGGCTGGAGGGGCGGGAAGCGGGGCTTGTGGAGCTGGGGGCGGGGGGCACTGCTGATTTTATCGGCAATAGGGAGGTTTCACAGAATCACGGAATTGCTTAGGCTGGAAAAGATTTTTGAGCTCATCGAGTCCAGGCTGTGACCGAACTACATCATATCAACTAGACCGTGGCGCTAAGTTCCGCGTCCAGTCTTTCCTTAAACACCTCCAGAGACGGTAGGTCCATCACCTCCCTGAGCGGCCCATTCCAATGTCTAATCACCCTTTCTGTGAAGAATTTCCTCCTAGTGTCCAACCTGAAGCCCCCTGGCGCAGCTTAAGACTATGTCCTCTTGTCCTGTCGAAACAGGTCACCTGTTCGTGCCCATGTGGGGACTGGCTGGGACAGACGGAGCCCCTGTGGGAGGGAGCAGGGGAGATGGGAGGGCGGCACCCTGAGCGGAGGGACAGGAGGGCCCTGGGCGGGAGCAGGGCAGTGGTGGGCATGGGGAGAGCTGCAGACCAGGGTCCAGCAGGGAGCCCCCACTCAGTGAGGAGAGTCAGCAGAGCAATCTGGACCCCGAGGTCACCTGCAAGAGTCACCCAGAGCTGCCCATGGAGGCCCCTCAGGAGACGGGTGTGGACAGGGATTCAGCTTCCCCCTCGGGGAGAAGGACAGCCACCACCGTCACTGAACCTGAGAGGACAACCTGAGGGAGCCGGGGGTTTCGGCTCTAGTTGAGCCTCCTCAACAATGCAAATGCATCCGAATTTCTAGTTTGAAAGACTACACCTAAAACTTCAGTTACAACTTGTGTCCCACTTCCCTGGAGCAGGTTTTTGCCTTTGAGTGATTTCTGCTTTGTTGGTTTTTGCCCTAGTGTTCTGGTGCGAAGGTGCAATCTCCCCGTTGTTCCCTGTTCCCTCCACATGCACGGGCAATCTTCTTTGTTTCTAAGTTTGCAAGTAGATAAATTGTCTTAATATACGCAAAAGACTATTAATCTAGGACACACTATAAATTGTAGATTGTCGTTTAGCAAATCAAACACTTTTCAATACAAATACGTATAATTAGTCTAAAGAAATTTCAATAATACAAATAATAATTTTCTGCTTATTTACATCAATTGATACATTATACATGTTGTCAATGCCACTTACAATTCAGGTTATATTCATTCCCCAGCCTCTGGCCTATATTCTTGCTTAAAAGCAGGTGGTAAAGTATGAAACTTTAGTGTTAGCAAAAGTAATCTCTGACTGATGTATTTCTCATAGTTTTGGATGGATGCAAAACTTCCTGCAGCTTCAGTATGGCCATGGTTCCCCCTTGTTCTTTTAATACTTGTGAAGATACAGACAAGGTATTTTGTAGGCAGAATCACACCATGGATGTGACAGGACAGAAGTGTCCCCTCTCTCTCTCTTCTTGAAGCCCACTGCTCAAGGAGGGAGACTTTAGGTGTTCACTGAGGCTATAGGAACAGAGGATCATTAAAAGCAGAGTTGAAGGAGAAGGGAGCACAGTCTTTGAGTGGCTTCCTGGGAAAAACTGTCCTACTTTACAGCTATATCCTGCACTCAATTCTGTCCAATAGACAATATTATTACTCGTCTGTTTTTTTACTTTGCCTATTCCCACTTATTTTCAATCGCCTTTTCTTCTTCAGATGCTGAAAGTGGTGAAAGCATCCATAGCTTCCAGGATGAACTTGACATGAGAATTAGGTTTATGAGAACAGCTAGTGCTGTACTCTGCTCAGGAGCTGGTCCAGATTGAACAGTGCAAATGAAGGTGAGATTTATAGGTAGAAGAAATCTCTTTTATTATAACAACAAACACAGCTGGCAAGAGCAAACAAATGTCTGGTGTGAGAACCTGGCTCATGGGAAACAAAATTCTCTTAGAGCTGTCTATGGAAATATTGGTATAGAACAGTCAGGTTCCCAGCTTTCATCATCTTGTGTAGAAGATCCACACAATAAATTACAATGGGACTGTAGCCAGGCTACAATTGTTAGGCCTTCACTGGATTTGTGATGAAGCCAGAAGTGTTGTCACCAGAACAAACCTGATGTAAGAATGAGGGAGACCAGAAGGTCCAATCAAAAGGGAAAAATGGGAAGAACCAAAGATTCAGCCAGCAATCAGTATGTTAAAACATACATACTAATAGCAAGACAGAGGAGTAGCCTGGCTGGAGTTCAGGCCACAGGCAAGCTGCAAATTGATCCAGCAAGGATGACCCACAAGAAGCAGATGGAAGAGCAAAGCAGTTTGGGGAGGAAGAGACATTGAAAGCCACAGTTAGGAGTCAGGGAAGGAACTAAGCTTAAGGCAGGGAATCTGTAGGCTCTTAGGAACCTCTGCCAGTACGTACCAATGTCCGCTGCCAATCAGTTAGAAATCTAATCCTGACGTGATAGTTAGTTCCTGAGCTACCTGGGAAATGATTCACCCACTGTCAAGGTACAGCATTTCATGCATTTCTAACTTTAGCTGCAGACATACTAAACATTGGAAGGTTGTACGGAAAGTTAACTGAATTTTTGTAGCTCACAGAAATGAAAACTAAGATTTAGAAGACCTGAAGCTTCCCCTTCCACTTGAGCTGTATGTTTTCTTTTCAATCTACTGTTTTTTAAGTAAACTTGAGGAGGAGATATAGTACATAATTTGTTTCATACTGTGAACAGTCAAGTTCTTTCTTGCAGTTCTAGCAGATGAATCATCAGAAACATAATACATATTTATATTTGCTGAAAAGGCAGGGGAGGGGTAGAAACAGCTTTGATCCTTTCTTAGGCAGAAGTTACTGCTCAGTTCTGAGGTAGCTCCATCACAAAGGAAGGTCAGAGTAGCCACCACAGCAAAATCTATTAATACCAAAGGAAATTCAGTCTGGAGTAGGCATCTCTTGAAAACTGATGAGAAGGCTGACAGATGCATCCATTGATTTCTGATGGGAGTACAGAAGTAATGGTTTGAAGCATACCAGAAGAAAAACTCACAAAGCAAGTCTGAGGTACCTTGCACCAGAGAGCGGTCAAAAGACCTCTGGATGTTTTTCATCCACATTCCAGACAAAAGGAGACAGTGCTGGAGGGACTGTCCTCAGCTATTCTTAGGACCTCCTCAGTAACCCTTAGGAACCTGGTCTAGGTGTAAGCTATATGTGATTTAGGTGTAAATAGAACACTTTCTCACATTGGGAGTGTACAGATACACACGCACAAAAGCAGTAATAAAAACCAGACTTCTATTAAACTTATATTTGGTGGTGCCTAACCCCTCAGGCTAAAAATTGAAGATTTATGAGATTTTGCTCAGTTTATTCCTTTTCAGCATTGTTTAAAGGCCGTTTTTCAGCTTCAAGATGGTCCAGTAAGTATCTGGTACCCTGAATCCCCAAAGAGAGTTTATGTGCACAGGGCTACCTCTGAGATTCTCCAGAAAAAAATGTTGGGATATTCCAGCTACTAAAATTCAGACGAACTGTCTAAGATGGGTTTCTAAGTTGGAACTGTTTCACTTGGAAGGTTCCCTTGAAATTCACCAATGGATTTTAAAACACTCTCTCTAACTGTAAATGTGAAACTGGCACCATGCCTTTAAATCTAAATTTATCTCACAGTTTGAATAGGTGGTACCTTCTTTTCAAATCATCATTCAGCCAAATGCGGCTTGGGCTAAACAGCTAATTAGCTTGGGCTAATTATTCTCTCAGTTAATATGGCTACTTACATGCTTATATTCAGGATCTTACCTAAGAATTGGCCAGATTGAAGCCCAAAGCCCAATATAGTATGTTGCCAGGAATGACCATTGATTTTAAAGAGAACTTAGGGTAAACACACGCCACAAATGATACCCAGCACTTTACATACTAAAAAGCCAATTATATGACTAAGAAAGAAAGATTTGAAAGTTAAAATAACTTGATCATAGTATAAAAGAAATGTTATGCTATCATAATTATATACATTAAGTTTATTTATTGGCTGATTATTTCAGTCTTATATTTGGTAAGCTAAAACATAGCAAGAATTGCATTATAACTTGAGAAATCCAGCTCAATCAGTCTTGGATCTGGATTCAACTTAAAATATTGCTGACTAAAATTTCATTTCTATTCATAACTTATACTTTTTATTTCTTTGCTTTTTTAAAACAAAAACTAAGGGGTTTTTTTTGTTACAAATACTTCCAGCCTTTATCTTCATTGCATTAACCCAGTAACAATAACTCCCCAGCCAAATGCTGTATAATAGCATAATACATGTATATATTTTAATTTTTTAAAATACCTAAGGGACAGAAATTTAAATTAAAAATTACAATGTTGGCACAAAAAGGAGATATAAAGTAGTTCAGTATAGATGCATATAGGTATGTACTGGATTTTACATATATATAGTCATAAATGTATTGATGAATATACACTCCCAAAAGAACAAAAAAGCACAATCAAAGTAATACTGTTTTGAAGAAGCTTTTGAAATTAACATTTGAGTGAAAATCTGCACTACTTCTAACTTAAAGCTTGATCCACTTTTAAGAAGTTTAGTGAGGTTGCTTTCAGTAACAAGGAACTGCAATTGGTGATGAATAAACCCCCTTCTAATCCTTAGGTTTCCTTTGCTGCTAGGAGCCTAGAGTCAGAAAACCTAGAGTTTATTAGAGTCAGAGGCATACACTCTGCAGGAGTTCAGGGTTGTCAAGTAAAGGAAGCATAAGTCATATCATGAAGCTAGAACAGTTTCTGTTCCATATCTAGGCCTCATGAAGAGACTGAAAGCTCATTTTGCTTCCATTCACCCTTAACGTGTCTTTCGTGTCCCGCTGGGAGCATTCAAAGCAGTCCTCAAATCAAAACAAAACAAAACTCACACCACATTTCAGCTTAAACTTGATTTGGAATAAGATAAAAGGAAATATTCAAGCATATGCAGCTGCATCTATAAGTCAAAGTTCATCTGCTATACAGATATGAATGAGTCTAGGGACATCTGCTCCATCCTGTGTGCCCATGGCTGATTTTTCAAGTAGGTATTTATTGGTAAATCTCCAAAACTACTGCCTGGGTCAATATTATTACAGAAGAATCAAAAAATTAATCAACAAAAAAAAAGAAAAAATAAGCATCCCTTTCACCAGTTAATGTCTGTTTTGAGCCCAGAAATCAGTGTTAGACTCAATCACCCTCTGAAAGGTGTTCATCTAGAATAGATAGACGAAGAGAGTGAAAACTCACTGCTGCTCCTTATGGTGTGTTCAATATTTAATTCCTGCTAATCACAATTCACCTCAAAATCTCCTTTTCAGTCAGTTAAAAAGATTTACTCTAAGTAAATTTGCTCTTTAAAGATTTTTCTCAACCGTGAACTCATTTTTTTTCTTTCATCCCTGAATTCTCTCCAAATTTCTAACATACTTATTAAAATGCAGACACAAGAACTGAAAGCAGTGTTCTAGGCTCAGTTTCAGCAATTCTATGAACAGATGTAAAATTACCTTCTTATTTTATGCTATTACAGACCATTGTAATCATTACAGAGGAAAACAGCGCACAGATTCAGAGGTGAAAAGCATGTTCCCTTCCCAGAAGTAAACGGAGTGTGCAATTGAAGACACTTGTATCTAATCCTGTCTTCCTGCTATCAGAGGCCTGGCTGTAGGCAAAAGGCTTCCTGGTGGTTTTGATTGCCATGTCAACTTATTTCCTTACATAGTGTAAAGCCAGTTTTAGGGACTTTTTAATCCAAATGCTATAGCAATTATTTCCTTAATATAGAAAATAGTGGCTACCTCTGAACTTCACTCATGTCAACGAGCAGTAGTCTGCAATTTCTATTCTGAATTGTTGTCCTCCACATACAGCCCTGGTTCTTTAGACAGGACCTCAGTCTATTGCTCCTGCTGCATCCATGGGCTTTTGACTGAATTCAAGCCTCTTTTGTTTTCTGCTTCCCAAACATTTCAGATTGCTCTGTATGATTCACTCATCTTTGTAACTTAACACTCTTATTTCCAGTATTTTCCAACATTTTTTTGTCATCTGCCAGTAGCATTAACAGTGATTTGTCAATCAGAATAAATACATCCTTTAAAAAAATGTCATTTCCATCTCTGATTTTTTTATTTAATCAAAATAAGTTTTTCTTATGTTTTTTCTCATATTTGGAAACTTCCCAGTGTATTAAGTACATAAAATAATTCTTTTACTTGTTGCAAGGTTGCCTGTATGGAATATGAGCTTGCCAATATCATGAGTTGGTTCAATGGCAGCACCATAACAGGATCCAAAAGATTTATCTGAGAGTGAAGTCAGTATTATTTGTGTTAGCAAATAATCATTAGAAGCTTTAATATTGTTTTGCCACCGGCTGAATAATAGCACCAGCATATGTCTCTGAAACCAAAGTGTCACAAATAATTCTTCTGTTCTGCCAGAACAGATGCTTTCTTCTCTCCTGTGCTTTCTCTCCAGTCTGTGTTTAGTTCCCACTCTTGAAGTGCCTACATGGTCCCATTTTAAATGACTCCAGGCCCTGCTCCACCTGGCACCAGTAATGTCTGCACAACACAGGGCACAGGTGGCAGAGTCCCACCTGTCACTACCCCTGTGCTTTCTCCACAACCTTTGCTGATCATTTACCTTCCAGTGTTTCTGTCCTTTCAGAATATTCTCCTTTGATTTGTGGGCCAGTCAACATTTTGCATTAGACATCTGAGTCTGCCAATCTACTATTGATTCTAGAAGATGTGATCATGCATTAGCTGTATTATAAATGATGAAATTGCAAATATCCACCCATATTACCAGGTCCTGACCACTTAACGTGGCTGTAATCATTGTCCTTTAAAAAAAATTAAATCATTAATCTGTGCTTACTCTGAACTATCCTCAAGCTATTTTTTGTTAGTTACATAGTTTTGAGAAATGGAATTTTACAGTTTTTGGAGAAGATAGGCTGCATTGTCAAATCCTTAAACAATAAAAAACCCATTTTAGGTATTAGTTAAATAATTTTATTTTTTCTCTCAAATTCAGTGTCTGACTCACCATGACTAAGATGATTGTACTGTTAAATACCACATGGAAGGCATTTCAAAAATCTATCCAGTATTAACTACAACCATTTTTCAGTCTGGGTGACAAAAATCACATTGTATAAATTTAGTCTTTGAAAGTAAGCCATGCACCTTTTATGAAGGACTTTTATCCAAAATGCTAGAAATTTTAAAGGAAATTAATCACCTTAATTTCTTAAATTAATAGGTGCAAGATTTATTCTTAAATCATGGATACTCCTTTCTAATTAAATTCAAATGTGTTTAATGCATCTCAGGAGTGTTAAGATAATAAGTAGTCCTCTTCTGGAACTTAACATCCTCGATCCCTGTCAATAATTATATTAGGTGACTAATAAAATATGATGCCAGGCATTTTTTAAATCTTTATCTTCCTCCTCTGTCTCATTAGCAAAATGAATAGGTTTGCTCTACAGGCACCACCTAATCTGGGGAATTCAATGTTGTTCAAGGACATAGCAAATAAATTTCAGCAGGTATTCCTTCCTGCAACAGCCACATATAAAATGCACTTTTACAGCATCTGCAAGTTGCTCATTGCTATATAAGATTATTGCCATTGGAAAAGTCACTGAAGGCTGGAAGACCAAAAAAGTCTGTCAGGTGTGATCTCCTGGCTAGGAGAACTTTATGCAGTTATCCTGTAAAAGACTACACTCCTCGTGGAGCTCCAGTGACCAGTACTTGATCCACAGAAGACATGGCACTCATCCATTCCAGCAGTGGGCAATCAGAAAATGCTGACATCAAGAGAACAAGTTATTTTATAACATAAGACAGTCCTTATTTTCAGAAACTGGACTCAGCTCTAGCAGGCCTTTTAACAAAAATCATGCCATTAATGTGAAATTAGCTAATTTGTTCTTGAGAATTTAATTTCCTTTCTCAAGTAGACATTACATTACAGTAATTACAACTCCAAGTTAGAAAAAAAAATGGCAGGATCCTCAATCCCTGTGATGATATATAGTCCTCTGGCCCTCATATAAAAGCAAAAGCAATCTCTAGTCACTTTAAACATTTGGGTATATCTAAGTATTTGAATTGAGGACTCCAGAGATTTCATACTATCTCAGAGGTGGGAGGATAGGATAAGGAATAGGTTGTGATTCATCCAACCCTTTAAAATATTTTCATCTTTCTAATTGTAGGTCCTGTAGGCCATACATTAAACTCAAATTATACCCACCCTGCCAGTGATTGCAACTGCATAGATACCCCATGCTGATACTCCGTCCATGTCTATGCTACAAGGCACATATATGATATTTGTCCATATTTTACATGTGATGTGTCACATGGAATCCCAAAATCTCTGGAGTTGAAAGGGACTCATAAAGATCATCAAGTCCCAGTCCCTGCTCCTTGCAGGAGTACCTGAAACCAAACCATATGACTAAGAGCAATGTCCAGATATTCTCTGAACTCTGACAAGCTTACTGCCATGACCACTTCTCTGGGAAGTGGTCCTCTCAGTGGAGAACCTTTTCCTAATGTCCAATCTGAACTTCCCCTGACACGGTGTCATTCCATTCCATTAGGCACCCCTTTGAAAGTCACTATCACACTGTGCCCGTTTTGGGTTTTTTTTCCCCATTTTATTGAGTTGTAGCCCTTATCACTGTCAGATAAATCCTACACATAGAAAAGGCACCTGTCTCCCAGTCTTTCAACAGAGGAGCTGCAGAGGGGAAAGTCTGCCTACATTATTGACTTTCAAGTTTCATTTTGAACTTGTTGATCATAAGATGTCTTCTTCACCTGACCAGGTGCACCCTGCTCTCCTACAAGCTGCTAATGGCTGATATGAGAGGAGTGGGACAACTCCCCAGCTTATCCACATAAGGCTGAAAGTGACAATACTCGTCCTTTCATTTCCACCAGTGTTTGTTAGTGGTCACTGACCCCATTTCCCATCAAAGAAGTGGCCATGCATGACTCAGCTTTTAATAACTACGACATAAGAGTGTATCTTCTCCCTTGCCCAAGGAGATAATCATACCTTTGACCTTGCTATGGGTGTCCTTAGCCTTATTCCCTCTACTCAATTCCCCCTGTTTTCCAAATGTTCCACATTGATATGGCTGCTGTAGTCAGGCCTTCCCAAAATTACGATTTCACCTAATAAAGAAGAAAAGCATAAAGGTCCTTATGGCCCATCATGTGACAAGTTCAAAGTTGATGATGAGCTTAAACTCACCACAGTATGTTGGCTCTGTATCATGCATGGGAGGACAGAAGGCTGCGGAGTTTTTCGAGAAGCACAGAGTCAAGGAATTTCTCCAACATGAAAGCAGGTACCGCATTCCTTCATTCATTCTTCTGTGAGGCACATGCCCTACAAACTGGTTACTGATAAACTAACAGAATCCAATTTTTCAGTACTGCTAAGGTTATAAAGATGTAATCTGTTTGAGACAGATGGTCTTTTGTTTCTAAATCATCTTACTCTGTGAGTAATCACATATTTAAACTTTAGAGATAGTACTAAGTTAACAAAGTTTCCTAAGATACATTTATACTGTTTTACATCTTCTGTATTGATATCTCAAAACTTATTTGCTTTTACAAAACAATATTTTTCACATTGTTGTTAATTTGCCAGTAGCTAAACGTAAATTAAAAGAGTACATTAAAAGTCACCATAAGGCACATGGGAAAACCTGGATACAAAGGAGTCACTTCATCCCAAATAGAAAAACCAACAAACCACATGAAATAACTCTGCAGTTTGTAGTCACAGGATGTTGTTTTCTTTGCAGTACTGGTAATGCTGCATAGCACATGACAGCTATTGTCATATGACTTGCTATTTACGAAGTCATGTCTGCACTGAATGCTCTTTCTGCAGCCTGACAGTCCATCCCCTTATCCCACACCCTGTCCTGTCATCACTGCGGGTATCCAAGTGTCATTACTCTGGGCATATGCTGACCTGATATCATCCCTGTCTTTAAATCCTAGCTCACAGCACCCTTTGGTCCATTTATAGTCACACGCCCCAAAATTAGCATAATTAGGATATACTTTCAGACCTGTTTGCTGTGTTATTGTGTATTAACACCTGAATATCAACAAAGTAAGAAAACAACCAGCTTCTCTCAGACAGATCTCCCTACTTCAACTCTGTTCCCAAAGTGACATTTAGTCTGGAATGCATTCAGGCTGCTAGCAAACCTGTGAGATAATTCATCATCGAGCATTGCTCTTGTCCTAAATAACGAAAATTACATACATTTGGAGTTTTGCTGTAGTGGCTGAGAGAACACACCAATGATATCTTCACCTTTCCAAGTTATCTTCACCCCACACCCTACAGTAAAACACTAGCAGCACCCTAGTGAGATGAAATGCCAGCCATACTCCTTCCCTTCCTCTGTCTTGCGTCCCCACCAGTGACTCCCATATTCAATACCATCATCATCCACAGAATCTGCTGGTGCATCCTTCTACCCTTCATATTTTCTTGTCGTGCCTTGAGCCATGCCAGGCTTGAGGTAGGATTAGCTTTCCTGTCCAACAGCTCTGCAGGAAGCCTCAGATTCCTTCTCTGTGGCCTAAAGCACCTTACAGAATATCTGAATCAAAAACTATTTAGTCTGTTCAAGTTCTAAAATTTATCACATAATTTGGCACTTGTGAACTAACCCTGCAGCAGACACTGTACAACTCCAAGTTCCCTACATCTGATTGATTTTTATATTATTGCAGGCTAATAATCTCCATAGAGCCTCTGAAAATCTCAAGTGAGGATTTCATTTGAGCACTTTGTAAAAGTACTGAAGCAAGTACTGCTCAGGCTGTAGCACTGATCCTGTCCAGCTCTGTTCTTGTTCAATTTATTCCTGCTACTCCTCAGCAGCACTGACACAGCCGTACATGGCCAGTCAGACCCAGGGAAAATAACCTAGCAAAAATTAGAAATTTCATCAGAATTAAGTCTCTGAGCCAGTACATCCAGTACACAATAGAAGGAACGGTGTAACCGAGCTGAGGGAGTTATTCCAGCCATCACTGTTGCAGAGAGAAATGCTTCTGAGCTACATCACAAATATATTTGTCTGTTTGGCCAATGCCATCTGCAGTACTGAGAGTAATGGAAAAGGTGAGAAGCTATATTGTCCTTTTGCTCTGCAATCACAATCCTCATAAAGGATTTATGAGTCAAGACATAACTATAAACCATAATTTTCAGATAGTTCTACCTGCCCTGTGTTATGAAATAAGAAATATTTATGCAGAATGCCAGCAGGACAAGTTTATTGCATTTTTTAAAGAATTTGTTCAAAGATTCACTTATACAGCAGATTTTAAAGTGTATATTCTCAAATCATTAAATGAATTTATATATTGTATGCATACTTACAGATAACGTGTCTGTGTATTTATGTGTATGTGGGGGGTGTGTGTGTGTGTGCACTTATTTTTACTTACAGTTCTCCAAAATATAGTTACCCTGCCATAGTACTAAAATAAGCCTGTACAGAAGAGAGCGTTGAGTAGAGTCCTCTAGAGAATTTCTTTACAGGGGCCAAATTCACTAATTTGTATGCTGAGTTAATTTCAATCAAGGTATGGGTATTAGCTTTTTTTATTTTTTTTTTCCAAATCACTGTCTAGCGACCTTTTTGAAAATAGTATTTTTCCCTTTATAAAGAAGCGGCAGCTTATATTATTCTTTCATGTAAGTTTGTCTGAGTATACATATGAAAGAAAAATATAGTTTAATTATTGTTGGAGGGCCTCTTCATCTTATCATTTTATTATGCAGTTTATATTTTATTTCCTTAGGAGGAGCATTGAAGTTTGTGTCCCAAATAAATTCTTTATTTTAAAATGGAGGAAATATTTACATGGTTGCTTGAATTAAATACAAGAACTAATAAGCTAAAGTATTATAAACTGAAAAAATTATTATAGGCAAATCAGAAATACACACAAACTAAAGCATTATCTTAGTTACCTTCCCCTGTTAGATGCGTCATTGCATGCACAAAGTCATGTACCCCAAATCAGGGTCTTCACTTCAGCTACACTCTGGAAAAAAATGGGAGCTTTGACTACATAGAAATATAATAAGAATTCCACAATGTGACCTATAGTTTTTACTGAAATAAATTAATGGATGGCATGCAGATGCCAAGATTAAACGGAGTAATAACAAAACATTAGTAAGCACTTTTAGTGTAATTAAATTTTTGATGTATTACAATTTTTAGTGTGTAATTATTTTTGAAGGAACTGGAGAGTAATAGTGGATCATACCCTTATTCAACCTTGTTACTAAAGAATAAAGTGTGGCGATACTTTCAAATTGTATTGCAGAATAATGGTGTATTGTCCATCACAGATAATGATGGCAAGGTTTTTCTCATCTGATCATCACTCATAGTGATTACCTAATAAAAGGACAATCCTTGGTACTGTAAGGACCTCTGGTCAGTCCAGAATGTAAGCAAGCATTAAGATGTGCTATATAAAGCATCTCAGCTTGCAAGTGACCTTGAATCTGCTTCCTTATTGCTGGAGGTTGGGAATGTTCCATGGCTGTGTTCCCAGTCTGCATCAAGAGGCTGCTGATAATATCAATCTTAAACACGAGTCTTTAAAACTATTTTTGATGTTGGCCTTGAACAAGTCTAATAATTTCACTTAATCGCCTCTGTTTCTACACAAAAACTGGAATCTAGGCTGACTGCTAATTTTTCATTCTTGTGAAATCCAGCCACAGGTTTTCTGTCTGCCATCAAATATCTGGAATCACAATTAGCTAAAATATGTCAGATGCCCTGTGCCCCCCAGCCATCTTTATTGTATAGTAGTGCACTTTCAGCTTAAAGTAGAATAAATACTGTTTGACTGAGAAGTCAGTCCTTGGGAAGAAAAATGGGAAGTGTGTTCATTCGCATATTCAAACATGCAAATTGAATGCATCCAATTTGCGATATTTGTCTCCTAATGAGAATGACCTTTCCTGCTGATGGGAAAAAGCAATTGAAATTAGGCATGTGAAAGTTATGGAAGAATATGAAATTCCAACTCTAACAAAACAGATGAACTGCTTGCTCCTGTGAGTTAAAATATAGTCAATGTCATATTGAACCCCAAATTCCAGTGCTCTTTCATCTTTAGGACACTCGGATTAGGTTCAGTATCTGAATTTTGCTACTCAGATATATCTCTAATAACACTTCTTGCCTAGCACAGCTTCCTCTTTACTATCCTTTATGAAGAACATCTAAAAAGCTCTCCCATCACTAATGTGGCTCAGGTTAACACCACAACACCTTTATAATTATTTTGCATTAAAAAATTTGAAGCTTTAAAATTCAAAGTTTTTGTAGTGACCTGTTGTCCTGG